>OZ038485.1:119237859-119240359 GCA_964036315.1 Acanthosepion esculentum | reverse complement strand
TATGCATACATACATATACGTATATATATATATGCATACATACATATACGTATATATATATATGCATACATACATATACGTATATATATATACATACATACATATACGTATATATATATACATACATACATATACGTATATATATACATACATACATATACGTGTGTATATATATATATACATACACGTGTATATATATATATATATACATACATATACGTGTATATATATATATATACATACATATACGTGTATATATATATATATATACATACATATACGTGTATATATATATATATATACATACATATACGTGTATATATATATATACATACATATACGTGTATATATATATATATACATACATATACGTGTATATATATATATACATACATATACGTGTATATATATATATATACATACATATACGTGTATATATATATATATACATACATATACGTGTATATATATATATATACATACATATACGTGTATATATATATATATACATACATATACGTGTATATATATATATATACATACATATACGTGTATATATATATATATACATACATATACGTGTATATATATATATATATACATACATATACGTATATATATATACATACATACATATACGTATATATATATACATACATACATATACGTATATATATATACATACATACATATACGTATATATATATACATACATACATATACGTATATATATATACATACATACATACACGTATATATATATACATACATACATACACGTATATATATATACATACATACATACACGTATATATATATATACATACATACACGTATATATATATATACATACATACATACACGTATATATATATACATACATACATACACGTATATATATATACATACATACATACACGTATATATATATACATACATACATACACGTATATATATATACATACATACATACACGTATATATATACATACATACATACATACATACATGTATATATATATATACATACATACATACATACACGTATATATATGTATATACATACATACATACACGTATATATATACATATATACATACACGTATATATATGTATATACATACATACACGTATATATATACATATATACATACACGTATCTATATGTATATACATACACGTATCTATATGTATATACATACACGTATATATATACATATACACATACACGTATCTATATGTATATACATACACGTATATATATACATATACACATACACGTATCTATATGTATATACATACACGTATATATATACATATATACATACACGTATCTATATGTATATACATACATACACGCATATATATACATATATACATACACGTATATATATGTATATACATACATACACGCATATATATACATACACGTATATATATGTATATACATACATACACGCATATATATACATACACGTATATATATGTATATACATACATACACGCATATATATACATACACGTATATATATGTATATACATACATACACGCATATATATACATACACGTATATATATGTATATACATACACGCATATATATACATATATACATACACGTATATATATGTATATACATACATACACGCATATATATACATATATACATACACGTATATATATGTATATACATACATACACGCATATATATACATATATACATACACGTATATATATGTATATACATACATACACGCATATATATACATATATACATACACGTATATATATGTATATACATACATACACGCATATATATACATATATACATACACGTATATATATGTATATACATACATACACGCATATATATACATATATACATACACGTATATATATGTATATACATACATACACGCATATATATACATATATACATACACGTATATATATGTATATACATACATACACGTATATATATATACATACACGTATATATATGTATACGTATATATATATATATACATACATATACGTATATATATATATATACATACATATACGTATATATATATACATACATATACGTATATATATATATATATATACATACATATACGTATATATATATACATACATATACGTATATATATATATATATACACATACATATACGTATATATATATACATACATATACGTATATATATATATACATACATATACGTATATATATATATATACATACATATACGTATATATATATATATATACATACATATACGTATATATATATACATACATATACGTATATATATATATATATATACATACATATACGTATATATATATACATACATATACGTATATATATATACATACATATACGTATATATATATATATATATACATACATATACGTATATATATATACATACATATACGTATATATATATACATACATATACGTATATATATATATATATATATATACATATACGTA
>OZ038485.1:119202499-119227499 GCA_964036315.1 Acanthosepion esculentum | reverse complement strand
CAACAAAAAACAACAAAACCGGGTAAAACCGGCCTGGCTACAAAGTGGTTTCCTTAATCCTTTCAGCCCTGCGTTCCTGAATAATTTTAACCCTTATGTTTGTACTCCTGGGTCAAAATTCGCAAATAATTGGTATGTAATGTTTCATGGTAGATATAAAAATAATTACAAGTGTTTACCCACCGTCCAACCGGTGGCTGGGCATTAAGTCATTTTTTCTCTACCACCGGTAAAGCTGTGGTCAGGGCTCAAAGGGTTAACGCTGAAAGTGAATGCAGTTTCAGCTCTTGCCAACAAGGACATTTTCTTTCATAAGTCTATGGATGATCTTTGGAAAAAATCAATTTTACTGTTTGAAGAAAACAAAAAGTAACAAAAAAACAAAAAATTAAAAAAATAAACAAAACAAAAACAAAAAAACAAAAACAAATAAACGCGGATGTCTACTTATTTTTTCCTTTCACTTGATTTTATCTTTGTTTTCCTTTAGAATCTTTATCTTCTATCTTTCCTTCTTCGCATTTTCCTTCTTTCCTTCTCTTCTTTCTTTCCTTCTCTCTTTCTTTCCTTCTCTTCTTTCTTTTGTTCACTTCTTTTCTCCTTCTCTTCTTTCTTTCCTTATCTTTTATCTTTCCTTCTCTTCTTTCTTTGCTTCTCTTCGTATTTTCCTTCTCTTCTTTCTTTCTTTCCTTCTCTTCTTTCTTTCCTTCTTCGCATTCTCTTTCTTTCCTTCTCTCTTTCTTTCCTTCTCTTCTTTCTTTCTTTCTTTCATTCTCTTCTTTCTTTCCTTCTTCGCATTCTCTTTCTTTCCTTCTCTTCTTTCTTTCCTTCTCTTCTTTCTTTCCTTCTCTTCTTTCTTTCTTTCTTTCTTCGCATTCTCTTTCTTTCCTTCTCTTCTTTCTTTCCTTCTTTCTTTCTTTCGTTCTCTTCTTTCTTTCTTTCTTTCTTTCTCTTCTTTCTTTCCTTCTTTGCATTCTCTTTCTTTCCTTCTCTTCTTTCTTTCCTTCTCTTCTTTCTTTCCTTTTCTTCTTTTTTCCTTCTCTTCTTTCTTTCCTTATCTTCTATCTTTCCTTCTCTTCTTTCTTTCTCTTCGTTTTTCCTTTTCTTTCTTTCTTTCTTTCTTTCTTTCTTTCTTTCTTTCTTTCTTTCTCTTCTTTCTTTCCTTCTCTTCTTTCTTTCCTTCTCTTCGTTTTTTCCTTCTCTTCGTTTTTTCCTTCTCTTCTTTCTTCATTTCTTTCTTTCCTTCTCTCCTTTCTTTCCTTCTCTTCTTTCTTTCCTTCTTTTCGTTTTTTCCTTCTGTTCTTTCTTTCTTTCTTTCTCTTCTTTCTTTCTTACTCTTCGTTTTTTCCTTTCTCTTCTTTCTTTATTTCTTTCCTTCTCTTCGTTTTTTCCTTCTCTTCTTTCTTTCTTTCTCTTCTTTCTTTCCTTCTCTTCTTTCTTTCCTTCTCTTCGTTCTTTCTTTCTTTTCGTTTTTCCTTCTCTTATTTCTTTCTTTCTTTCTTTCTCTTCTTTCTTTTCTTCTCTTCTTTCTTTCCTTCTCTTCGTTTTTTCCTTCTCTTCTTTCTTTCCTTCCCTCAATTATTATTATTCGTTTTCTCATTTAGAAAAGCTGGGGTTTCGACAGATAATGCATTTTCTCATCCGAGATAGAAAGGCATAATGCATACAAGCAAAGAAAATAGCACTACAAATCATAAGATATTACACACCAGTAGTAAGTTTTATGGCTGCGAAGGTGAGTGTAATTAAAGGTGGGTGTAATTGAAGGTGGGTGTAATTGAAGGTAGGTGTAATTGAAAGTGGGTGTAATTGAAAGTGGGTGTAATTGAAGGTGGGTGTAATTGAAGGTGGGTGTAATTGAAAGTGGGTGTAATTGAAAGTGGGTGTAATTGAAGGTGGGTGTAATTGAAGGTGGGTGTAATTGAAGGAGGGTGTAATTGAAGGTGGGTGTAATTGAAGGTGGGTGTAATTGAAGGAGGGTGTAATTAAAGGTGGGTGTAATTGAAGGTGGGTGTAATTGAAGTGTGGAGCACTGAGAAATCGGAGAGCCGAGTTTGAATTTCAGTCGAGTTCATTGCATTCTCTTAGATACAAATTCCCTTGAGCAAGGCATAAATTCATGTCTTCTGCCTCTGAATGTTCTGGGATATGTAATGAGGACAGAAGGATTGGAGATTTTAAGACTCACAGGAAAACTAAAACCAAGGAGGGCAGAGTGAAATATAAAAGTGACCTATGTGACGACCTTTTTCAAATGGATAACGGAATAGGGAGTGACGGGAGGAATAATAACACAACAAACATTGCTATAAAAGATAGGAACTTGTGGAGAGCCATAATCACCCACGTCATGAAGGAACAGAGCACATAGAAGTAGAAGTAGTTCACCAGAAACTGAGTGAGAATAACTCTCTTCAATTCTGCAGTGTATTAATGAGAATACTCGCCGACACCACCAATGCCATGTTTCCAGATAATTTCAGTGTTAACATAGTGGATTACACTCGAGATAAAGTGACAGCAAGTTTTCTGTATGCGCAAGAGTTCTACATAATATTTGGACTCTTCAGTCTTGCTGCCATCCTGATGTTCTTGTCTTTATCCTGACCTCTTCAAGATCGTTCCCAGGACTCCAATAAAGACTGGCACGACGCTTCATATTCTATCGTCATTATTATTTCTGTCTACATTAAACAGTTTCTGTGACATTTTATTTTATATAAAGCAGCTACCTTTTAGCAAGAGATTTAAGTGTCATTTTTAAACTGTACATTTCCTCAGGAAGTGGAGAGTCATTAAAAGGGTTGGTCTTTTGCAGATATTTTGTGTCTATTTTCTCTGAGAGCTTTTCAAGATGGTTGCGAAGACAGGTTTTGAAAAGAGTCACCCCTCCAACTTCGACTGGTGCTGTTCTCATTCTTGCGTTTCGTATTCATTGAAACTTCGCCTGTCTTCAGATACATGATTTGGCCAATTTTTTTCTTTCTTGCAAAGTTTGGAATCGCAATATTTCTATTATTATCTGTCTATATTTCTGAGATGAGGTATTATGTAGACTATTTACATTGCTCGGACTATCATCCTCATCTTTGTTGCCATATTTATCACAAAGTTTCGGCCGTTGTACGCTCCGGCCTTCTTTAGTATCTGTCTATATTTCTGAGATGAGGTATTATGTACACTATTTACATTGCTCTGACTGTCATCCTCATCTTTGAAGATGCGGATGATAGTCCGAGCAATGTAAATTTCTATTATTATTATTATTGTTCTTTCTTTTGATTTCTGGTGTGAACACATTTCTTTCCGGGTCCCAACCAGAGAACTAAGGTCAGAAATGGTGTCATGACGTTTTCCATTGAGCAATTAAAAAAAAAACCACACATATTTTACAAAGATAAAGCCCTTCGTAAGGTGTGGGCTCTACTCGTGAGAACAATTTTTTGTATCTCTTTGAGGCATGGACTTCCAGGAATCTCTTCAATGAGTCTGCTGGAATCTTTTCCAATCAATCCGAGGGCTCCAACTACAACAGGGATTGGTTGATGTTCCCATGTGCCACATTTTTGAGATTTCCATTTTAAGGTCCTTGTATTTTGACAGCTTTTTGAAGATCTTCAAAGATACATTGCAGTCTGCAGGGATTGCCATATCAATAAGGAAGCAACTTTTTTGCTTGCGGTCTCTAATAACGATATCTGAGTGATTAGATTTGACTGTTCTGTCAGCGTGTATTGTGTAGTCCCATAAAATTGTAACAGGTCTAATCTCCGTAACAGAGTTTGGATGGTGTTCATACCAACGTCTTGTAGTTTCCTTTCTGTAAGTGTTGCAGATTTTTCAGTGCAGATATTGGCCCACTCTATCATGCCGGGTTTTATATTCAGTGGGTGCCAAAACTGTGCAACCTGATACAAGATGATCAATTGTTTCTGGATATTTATCACAGAATCTGCATTTTGGGCTAACACAATATTTTAGTATATGTCCTTGATAATTTCTAGTTAACAAGCATTGGTCCTGTGCAGCAAGTATAAAACCTTCAGTTTCAGCTTTCAACCCTGCACTACGTAGCCACTGATGGGTACGTGTTTTGTCTACATCAGCTTGTTTGTTTCGGGCAAAGTATTGGCCATGAAGCGGTTTATCTTACTATTGTTTCTGTATTATTATTATTATTATTTTTATTATTATTATTATTATTATTATTATTATTATTATTATTATTATTATTATTATTATTATTATTATTATATTTTCATTTCTGCTATTGTCACCCTACCTACCTAAGTCTGCAGGAAAACCTAAGGCTGGTAGGGCTGTGTTGTTATAGCTACATTTCATAATTTGTGTGACCTTGTGAGTTTGGTACGGGCAGAGTATTGGCCATGAAGCAGTTTATCTTGCCATTGTTTCTGTATCTGGTCGGTTGCATTTGCATTTGCTTTCTTTTTTGTGCATTTTCCAGCTTCACTCGGTGTATTGTGCTTTACTTGTATTTCTACACTCATTTGAAACGCCAGTCTTCTGTAGTTTCCAAGTATCTTTGAAGGCCAGTTGTTGTAGTGTTGTAAGACAGTTCTAGTTGAACTAATCCTCTGCCTCCTTCGGATCTGAACACATTACAGATGTTCAACATCAACTTTGGGATTATGCATGCGGTAGCAAGTGAGAAGCTTTCTCGTTTTGGCGTCCATTTGCACAAAGTCAGCTCTAGTCCAGTTAAGGATGTTGAAACTGTATTGCACCACAGGGACAGCCAAGGTGTTTATGACGGATATTCTATTTTTTGAATTCGACTCGGTATTCAGTACCAGACGCACACACCTATAGTACTCATATCTTCTCCTTTATTTGGGTATGCTGTATACCATCTCCTTCGCTAATTCCTAGGTACTTATAGGCTTTATCTTGTTCGAGTTCCCTAATCTTTATGACAAAATCTAAATCTATTCTCCCTTTCTTGAATGTTATCTAATCCGAAATTCATATCTATGCCGTCAGTGAAACATTTTACAATATTGAAGAGACCTTTCAAATCATTGTCGTCTTTGGCAAAGAGTTTGAGATTATCCATGTAGAGTAGGGGATTAAATACTTTCTTGTTTCGTTTGTAACCATAACTACAGTGCGTAAGGGGGATTAAGGACAGAAAAAAGCAGGGGTGACAGGGAGTCTCCTTGAAAGATTTCACGTGGGATATTCAGGCCTGTTGGAGATGGCAGTGCGTCTGGTGTGATTTAGGTATAGTATGGTGTTCCACATTCCCATGCTATGCTTAAGGAAATTTACTATCACGGGGGAAACTTTGTACATTTCCAAAGTCTTAAGGATCCAAGAGTGTGGCACACTATCAAAGGCCTTACGGTAATCAATTCACGCTGCGCTAAGATTTCTACGTCGTCTCCTACAATTTTCCAATGTAATTTTGTTTATCAATAGTTGATCTTTACAACCTTATGAACCTCTCCTGCATCCCTTCTGTTCCAGTGGAAGAATCTTAGTTGCTAATTATTATTATTATTATTATTATTATTATTATTATTATTATTATTATTATTATTATTATTATTCACAGCTATGACTTGCGTTGCTGGCAAAACATCTTTTTTCAGATCACCACTCATCACTTAAGAAAATAAACAAAATATTTCTTCTTTTCACCAATAGTGTATCCAAAAATTATCATAGTTTCCTCGCTGTTCCGTGCAGGCAAGCGTTTTTTGTAATGGGTCTGTTTCCAAATCACAATTCAATGTCGGCAATATTTTTCCATATTATTATTATTATTATTATTATTATTATTATTATTATTATTATTATTATTTCCTTTGAGTTCTGTTGTATACTCAGTTCCTCCCGGGTCCCAACCAGTGACCTAAGGTGAGAAATGGCATCATGACATTTTTCACTCATCATTTTTGTACCCCACCAAAAAAACGATTACACACATTTTACATAGATAAAAATCTTTGTAAAATGAGCTGTACTTGTGAGTACATTATTATTATTATTATTATTATTATTATTATTATTATTATTATTATTATTATTATTATGTTGTTGTTGTTGTTATCGTTTCCTCTTCTTTATTTCCAGTTGTTTCATCATCATGATCACCATCATCATAATGTTATTTCATCAGCATTCATCACCATCATCATTAATATTGCTATTATTATTATTATTATTATTATTATTATTATTATTATTTGGTAAATGTGGGTGAGAGTAATGATTAGCAAGGCTAGTTTTGTTGACAATTACTACTGAGTATTAAGTTTGATCCTCACTAAGTGCATCATACAAAATTCAGTATTAAATAACTCAACGAAGGTTGACACCAAACCAATTCTAAATCTATTATTATTATTATTATTATTAATAAAATAAACGTATGATTACGATTGAAATTGTATCTATTATTACTATTATTATTGATAGATAGATAGATAGATAGAGAGAGAGAGAGAGAGAGAGAGAGGAGAGAGAGATTGATAGAGAGAGATGGAGATAGAGAGACGGGGGAGACAGCACACCAACAAAGTACCGCTGTGGTATAAATATACAAAGTTCAACATGCCCCTAGCAATACTCAGCCTGACAAGAGTATACCAGGTACATCCATCACAGCCAAATATGCGCGATATGGCGACAAATCTTGAAGGTGGGGCCCAGTTAGATATACCATCAGGCTAGTTAAGCCAGTCCCGCTCAGATAGTCTCCGACTGAGAGTGTACCTAAGTATCTAGATGTGGCTCCCAAGGCCCCTGGGTCGCTTCATCTTCAATTTAAAAATAAATACTCTCATGATGGATCCCTACTACTTCCTCTCAGAGAAGTGATGTCCGTCAGTCCCTAGGTAACATGTCCAGATTGTTAATGTGATGTCCCTCAGACCCTAGGTAACATGTCCAGATTGTTAATGTGATGTCAGCGAGCACTAAGGTAACATGCCCAGATTTCTAATGCGATCTCCGTCAGCGCCTAGCTAACATGCCCAGATTGTTAATGCGATGTCCGTCAGCCCCTAGCTAACATGTCCAGATTGTTAATGTGATGTCCGCCAACCCCAAGGTAACATGCCCAGATTGTTAATGCGATCTCCGTCAGCGCGTAGGTAACATGTCAAGATTGTTAATGTGATGTCCGTCAGCCCCTAGGTAACATGCCCAGATTGTTAATGCGATGTCCGTAAGTCCCTAGGTAACATGACCAGATTGTTAATGTGATGTCCGCCAGCCCCAAGGTAACATGTCCAGATTGCTAATGTGATGTCCGTCAGCCCCTAGGTAACATGTCCAGATTGTTAATGTGATGTCCGTCAGCCCCTAGGTAACATACCCTGATTGTTAATGTGATGTCCGTTAGCCCCAAGGTAACATCTCCAGATTGTTAATGTGATGTCCGTCAGCCCCTAGGTAACATGTCCAGATTGTTAATGTGATGTCCGCCAGCCCCTAGGTAACATGTCCAGATTGTTAATGCGATGTCCGTCATCCCCTAGGTAACATGTCCAGATTGTTAATGCGATGTCCGTCAGCCCCTAGCTAACATGTCCAGATTGTTAATGTGATGTCCGCCAGCCCATAGCTAACATGTCCAGATTGTTAATGTGATATCCCTCAGCCCCTAGGTAACATGTCAAGATTGTTAATGTGATGTCCGTCAGCCCCAAGGTAACATGTCCAGATTGTTAATGTGATGTCCGTCAGCCCGTAGGTAACATGTCCAGATTGTTAATGTGATGTCCGTCAGCCCCTAGGTAACATTCCCAGATTGTTAATGCGATGTCCGTCAGCCCCTAGCTAACATGTCCAGATTGTTAATGCGATATCCGTCATGCCCTAGTTAACATGCCCAGATTGTTAATGCGATGTCCGTCAGCCCCTAGGTAACATACACAGATTGTTAATGCGATGTCCGCCAGCCCCTAGCTAACATGTCCAGATTGTTAATGCGATGTTCGTCAGCCCCTAACTAACATGTCCAGATTGTTAATGTGATGTCCGCCTGCCCCAAGGTAACATGCCCAGTTTGTTAATGCGATCTCGGTCAGCGCCTAGGTAACATGTCAAGATTGTTAATGTGATGTCCGTCAGCCCCTAGGTAACATGCCCAGATTGTTAATGCGATCTCCGTCAGCCCCTAGCTAACATGTCCAGATTGTTAATGCGATGTCCGTCAGCCTCTAGGTAACATACCCAGATTGTTAATGTGATGTTCGCCAGCCCCAAGGTAACATGCCCAGATTGTTAATACTATCTCCGTCAGCGCCTAGGTAACATGTCAAGATTGTTAATGTGATGTCCGTCAGCCCCTAGGTAACATGCCCAGATTGTTAATGCGATCTCCGTCAGCCCCTAGCTAACATGTCCAGATTGTTAATGTGATGTCCGGCAGCCGCTAGGTAACATGTCCAGATTGTTAATGTGATGTCCGTCAGCCCGTAGGTAACATGTCCAGATTGTTAATGTGATGTCCGTCAGCCCCTAGGTAACATGCCCAGATTGTTAATGCGATATCCGTCAGCCCCTAGCTAACATGTCCAGATTGTTAATGCGATATCCGTCATGCCCTAGGTAACATGCCCAGATTGTTAATGCGATATCCGTCAGCCCCTAGGTAACATACACAGATTGTTAATGCGATGTCCGCCAGCCCCTAGCTAACATGTCCAGATTGTTAATGCGATGTCCGTCAGCCCCTAGCTAACATGTCCAGATTGTTAATGTGATGTCCGCCAGCCCCAAGGTAACATGCCCAGTTTGTTAATGCGATCTCCGTCAGCGCCTAGGTAACATGTCAAGATTGTTAATGTGATGTCCGTCAGCCCCTAGGTAACATGCCCAGATTGTTAATGCTATCTCCGTCAGCCCCTAGCTAACATGTCCAGATTGTTAATGCGATGTCCGTCAGCCTCTAGGTAACATACCCAGATTTTTAATGTGATGTTCGCCAGCCCCTAGGTAACATGTCAAGATTGTCAATGTGATGTCCGTCAGCCCTTAGGTAACATGTCCAGATTGTTAATGTGTTGTCCGTCAGCCCCAAGGTAACATGTCCAGATTGTTAATGTGATGTCCGTCAGCCCCTAGGTAACATGTCCTGATTGTTAATGTGATGTCCGTCATCCTCTAGGTAACATGCCCAGATTGTTAATGCGATGTCCGTCAGCCCCTAGCTAACATGTCCAGATAGTTAATGCGATGTCCGCCAGCCCTTAGGTAACATACCCAGATTGTTAATGCGATGTCCGCCAGCCCCTAGCTAACATGTCCAGATTGTTAATGCGATGTCCGTCATGCCCTAGGTAACATACACAGATTGTTAATGCGATGTCCGCCAGTCCCTAGCTAACATGTCCAGATTGTTAATGCGATTTCCGTCAGCCACTAGCTAACATGGCCAGATTGTTAATGTGATGTCCGCCAGCCCCAAGGTAACATGCCCAGATTGTTAATACGATCTCCGTCAGCGCCTAGGTAACATGTCAAGATTGTTAATGTGATGTCCGTCAGCCCCTAGGTAACATGCCCAGATTGTTAATGCGATCTCCGTCAGCCCCTAGCTAACATGTTCAGATTGTTAATGTGATGTCCGCCAGCCACTAGGTAACATGTCCAGATTGTTAATGTGATGTCCGTCAGCCCCAAGGTAACATGTCCAGATTGTTAATGTGATGTCCGTCAGCCCCTAGGTAACATGTCCAGATTGTTAATGCGATGTCCGTCAGCCCCTAGGTAACATGTCCAGATTGTTAATGCGATGTCCGTTAGCCCCTAGCTAACATGTCCAGATTGTTAATGCGATGTCCGCCAGCCCCTAGCTAACATGTCCAGATTGTTAATGCGATCTCTGTCAGCCCCTAGCTAACATGTCCAGATTGTTAATGTGATGTCCGCCAGCCCCAAGGTAACATGCCCAGATTGTTAATACGATCCCCGTCAGCGCTTAGGTAACATGTCAAGATTGTTAATTTGATGTCCGTCAGCCCCTAGGTAACATGTCCAGATTGTTAATGCGATCTCCGTCAGCCCCTAGCTAACATGTCCAGATTGTTAATGTGATGTCCGGCAGCCGCTAGGTAACATGTCCAGATTGTTAATGTGATGTCCGTCAGCCCCAAGGTAACATACCCAGATTGTTAATGTGATGTCCGTCAGCCCCAAGGTAACATGTCCAGATTGTTAATGCGATATCCGTCAGCCCCTAGGTAACATGTCCAGATTGTTAATGTGATCTCCGTCAGCGCCTAGGTAACATGTCAAGATTGTTAATGTGATGTCCGTCATCCCCTAGGTAACATGTCCAGATAGTTAATGTGATGTCCGCCAGCCCCTAGGTAACATACCCAGATTGTTAATGCGATGTCCGCCAGCCCCTAGCTAACATGTCCAGATTGTTAATGCGATGTCCGTCAGCCCCTAGCTAACATACCCAGATTGTTAATGTGATGTCCGTCATCCTCTAGGTAACATGCCCAGATTGTTAATGCGATGTCCGTCAGCCCCTAGCTAACATGTCCAGATAGTTAATGCGATGTCCGCCAGCCCCTAGGTAACATACCCAGATTGTTAATGCGATGTCCGCCAGCCCCTAGCTAAGATGTCCAGATTGTTAATGCGATGTCCGTCATGCCCTAGGTAACATACACAGATTGTTAATGCGATGTCCGCCAGTCCCTAGCTAACATGTCCAGATTGTTAATGCGATTTCCGTCAGCCACTAGCTAACATGGCCAGATTGTTAATGTGATGTCCGCCAGCCCCAAGGTAACATGCCCAGATTGTTAATACGATCTCCGTCAGCGCCTAGGTAACATGTCAAGATTGTTAATGTGATGTCCGTCAGCCCCTAGGTAACATGCCCAGATTGTTAATGCGATCTCCGTCAGCCCCTAGCTAACATGTTCAGATTGTTAATGTGATGTCCGCCAGCCACTAGGTAACATGTCCAGATTGTTAATGTGATGTCCGTCAGCCCCAAGGTAACATGTCCAGATTGTTAATGTGATGTCCGTCAGCCCCTAGGTAACATGTCCAGATTGTTAATGCGATGTCCGTCAGCCCCTAGGTAACATGTCCAGATTGTTAATGCGATGTCCGTTAGCCCCTAGCTAACATGTCCAGATTGTTAATGCGATGTCCGCCAGCCCCTAGCTAACATGTCCAGATTGTTAATGCGATCTCTGTCACCCCCTAGCTAACATGTCCAGATTGTTAATGTGATGTCCGCCAGCCCCAAGGTAACATGCCCAGATTGTTAATACGATCCCCGTCAGCGCTTAGGTAACATGTCAAGATTGTTAATTTGATGTCCGTCAGCCCCTAGGTAACATGTCCAGATTGTTAATGCGATCTCCGTCAGCCCCTAGCTAACATGTCCAGATTGTTAATGTGATGTCCGGCAGCCGCTAGGTAACATGTCCAGATTGTTAATGTGATGTCCGTCAGCCCCAAGGTAACATACCCAGATTGTTAATGTGATGTCCGTCAGCCCCAAGGTAACATGTCCAGATTGTTAATGCGATGTCCGTCAGCCCCTAGGTAACATGTCCAGATTGTTAATGCGATCTCCGTCAGCGCCTAGGTAACATGTCAAGATTGTTAATTTGATGTCCGTCATCCCCTAGGTAACATGTCCAGATAGTTAATGTGATGTCCGCCAGCCCCTAGGTAACATACCCAGATTCTTAATGCGATGTCCGCCAGCCCCTAGCTAACATGTCCAGATTGTTAATGCGATGTCCGTCAGCCCCTAGCTAACATACCCAGATTGTTAATGCGATGTCCGCCAGCCCCTAGGTAACATGCCCAGATTGTTAATGCGATGTCCGTCAGCCCCTAGCTAACATGTCCAGATAGTTAATGTGATGTCCGCCAGTCCCTAGGTAACATACCCAGATTGTTAATGTGATGTTCGCCAGCCCCAAGGTAACATGTCCAGATTGTTAATGCGATGTCCGTCAGCCCCTAGGTAACATACACAGATTGTTAATGCGATGTCCGCCAGCCCCTAGCTAACATGTCCAGATTGTTAATGCGATGTCCGTCAGCCCCTAGCTAACATGTCCAGATTGTTAATGTGATGTTCGCCAGCCCCAAGGTAACATGCCCAGTTTGTTAATGCGATCTCCGTCAGCGCCTAGGTAACATTTCAAGATTGTTAATGTGATGTCCGTCATCCCCTAGGTAACATGCCCAGATTGTTAATGCGATGTCCGTCAGCCCCTAGGTAACATGTCCAGTTTGTTAATGTGATGTCCGCCAGCTCCAAGGTAACATGTCCAGATTGTTAATGTGATGTCCGTCAGCCCCAAGGTAACATGTCCAGATTCTTAATGTGATGTCCGTCAGCCCCTAGGTAACATACCCAGATAGTTAATGTGATGTCCGTCAGCCCGAAGGTAAGATGTCCAGATTGTTAATGTGATGTCCATCAGCCCCTATGTAACATGTTCAGATTGTTAATGTAATGTCCGCCAGCGCCCACGTAACATGTCCAGATTTTTAATGTGTTGTCCGTCAGCCCCTAGGTAACATGCCCAGATTGTTAAGATCAAGTAATTCGTAGGTAAATGTAGTACTGCACGAGACATTTGTATTTGGGCATCTTAATTCACTAAGACAAATCGTAAACGTGTTATGACCTCTCATCAATAAAGGTCATGATGTCATGTATGATGCAGGATGAAGGCATTGACTATTATTTTCTCAGATAAGAACGTATTGTCTGATCCTTAATGCAGGAGTAGCTGTCCACAATCATCTGCCTTGGATACCATGGAATTTTCATTTGACTCTAAGTGTCCATCACGTTTCGGATTATTCTTTTCCTAAGAGGTTTCATTTCTGCAGTAGTTTCCCTGTTCAATCAATACTAATTTTATTTGTCCACGTGTCCGTTCTACCAATCACCACACCAAATACACCACTGACAACTGATATGATTGTAATCTTCTTCAACTTCCTTCCGAGTTCAAGGTTCACTGACTCATAGTTGATATTTTTTTCTTCTTTTTCTTCTATCCTTCAATCAAAAGGACAAAAGGGATCAATTATTAACCCTTTTTTTCGAAATTATCTTTTATTTGTCTGGTTTGTTACTTTCCTTTTTCTTACGTTTGTATTAAAAACATTATTATTATTATTATTATTATTATTATCTTCATCATCATCATCATATTTCGATTTCTGCTATGGTCACATGACCTACCAAGCTTGAGGGAAGACCTAAGGCAGGTAGGGATGTGTTGTTATGGCTACATTCCATGATTTGTTTTTGTAACTTCCATAACATTACTAGCGTTACATGAACAAAGTTCTTCTTATTGTGTGGGCTGTACATGTCAAGACAAGTGTTTGTATTTCTCATAAGCTGGAATTTCCAGGGTTTTATTCAGTCTGTTGTTGTGTTCCTTATTTATCATTCCAAGCGCTCCTACTACGACTGGTACTATACTTATTTTCAATTTCCACATTTTTTTCTATTTCGATTTCCAGGTATTTATGCTTCGATAATTTTCTTCTTCTTCTTCTTCTTCTTCTTCTTCTTCTTATTATTATTATTATTATTATTATTATTATTATTATTAAATCTTTAGAATGAATTAAACCTCAACAGAATGCAGAAAGCACTGAACGGCTGTTTCGTCCTATATTTATCTAATCCTCGTAATAATTTCTATCATTTGTATATCATTGCTTGAACCGGCTTCTTGGCGCGGAATGGTGATAGTAGTCGTGGGCACAGTCTTATGGGTATAAAAGGAAACTCAGTTGAGTTCCACCACGGAATGTGTGAGCGACCGGCGCTATATTGAGTCTGATTTGCTATCTCTTCGGTGGAACAGTTGGTATGGTGTTTGCTTGACAACCTAACTGTCAGGGTTTCGATTCTGGGTAGTGGATGCGCACTGCTGATGAGTCCCAAATATAGGACGAAATGGCCGTCCAGTGCTTTCTGCATTCTGTTGAGGTTTAAATCAGACTCAATTAATTAATTAATTATAATTATTAAATCCTCCTAATAATTTCTATCATTTATATATATATATATATGTGTGTACAGGGTGTTGCAGGAAAATTCGACACTTGACGAAATAAAAACAAAATTTGTCACTAAATGGACAATAAGCAATGAATATCATAGGAACAATCTAAAGTCATGCTCGTCTCGGAAAACTCCACTGCTTTTGCAAAGACAGACATGCCAAGTTGAAATTCATTCGTGAACATAAGGATAAGGAAAAATTGTATTGGAAAAGATAATCTTGAACTTCCTCCTGATTGGATCTTCCAAAAAGATAATGATCCTAAGCTCACTGCAAAATCTACAAAGAAACGGCTTACTGAAAATAATGTAAATATCCTTAAATGGGTAAGTCAGTCCTCAAATTTAAACCCAATCTGTGGCATTATTTAAAAATTCAAATCCAACCGAGAGCTCCAACAAACATCCTGAATCTGAAGACCATAGGCGAAGAAGAATGGAACAAAATACCAACTGAAATTTGCAAATCATTAATTAAGAACTACAAGAAGAGGTTGGTTGCTGTAGAAGTGAATAATGGCGATTCTACAAAGAATACTTTTATTATTTCAAACGATATTTTTACTGGATATTTGTATTTGACTATACGCCTCGTTTTATTTTAAATTGTATTTTTTGTCTACCGGCCTGTACACAATTTTTTTTTAATGTGAAAAAGCTGGTAGACGGAATAAATGCGGCGTCTACCCAAATACGGGTATCCACGAAAAATAATGTTTGAAGTAATATATATATATATATATATATATATATATATATATATATATATATATATATTTGGTTGGACTGATGTGAGTTTGTGACCCTGGGTTTCACGCTTTTGGGATCGTCAGCTCTATCTCTGATATTGAGCGCTTTCTAATAAGTACCGCGCATATAATATATGAATAATAATATATATAATATATTGCACACACACACACACACATATATATATATATATATATATATATATATATATATATATTTATATTTACACACACACACACACACAGACACACACACACACACACACACACACACATATATATATATATATATATATATATATATATACATAACTATAGAGCCAGTCAAACTTACCTAGGTTTCACCTACACGGATTTGCTCTACTTAGTTTATTGAGCACTTTTGCTTTACTCGTATTGAAGGTTTTTTTCTTTGGACTCTGTGCTTGGATTCTGGACGATTGTTTTCGCCTCAATTACATGTTCTTAGTTCTTTCTTTTTTTATCCCTTATTTTTCCTTGGTCATTGGTTTGTTCATTTACAAAGCAAAACACCAAAGGTTTTTCCAGACGAGTATAATTACTTATATTTAGAACATTATATATATATATATATATATATATATATATATATGGAGAGAGAGAGAGAGAAATGGCAAGAGAAAATGATAAACACGAGTAAACATGGTTTGATTGCAATTCATAAACATTTCTTTTGCTCTTGGCGACCCAAGTTATTAGTTCCATAATACACCACTGAACATTATTTAAAGCCAAAAAATCAGCCGTAGAAACGTGTCAGTGACAACATGGACGTCGGGAAAGAGATAGTGAATAGCATTTTAAATATCTTTTCCACTCATTTCGACCTTACAACTTGGCAAAGTTTGCATCAGAAAGAAAGGTTTTTCTAAAATCCCAGCCTTTTAACTTCTCTTCAACGTTGATTGTTTCAAAACAGGAATTAATATTACGATTTCCTTTCCTTGGGGGAAAAATACAATTCATTGCCAGTCCTAATCCTGTCTTTTAAATTTCGTTCGCATCTTGTAGGCAAAATAGAAGCTTTGTATTTCTGTGTATCAACAAGAATAAAACAAATCCAACCACGATAAAGCAATTATTTAAACTTCTTTTTTCAGACTTTATTTTACAAGAATACAATTGAACCAATAAAAAAAAATAAAAAATAAAAAATAACACGACACATCGAGTATACAATTTGAAAACCAGGTCAGTTAGGTTTTTTTTTTTCACGGCTGAATAATCTCTTTCTTTTTTCCTTCTTTTCAAGTTGTAACTGTTTGTTATGAAAATTGTTTTTCATATTACCCCCCCCCCCCCGCAAAAAAAAAACATTGTTTAAACTGACCGAAATGAAAACAAATAAAAATTAATTTATATATAAACTGAAAAAAATTATCAAAGATTTCATTTACTGTAACTAGTTTCCTCAAAGTCAGAAAACGATATTTAAGTGAAATATATATCCTATCACTAATATATATATATTTTTTAAGACATTTTTATGTTTATACATTATTTTTATAGATACAAATATTTAACTAAATGCTCTGTTTTATAATAAACAGTTTTAATAACATTTACCGGCCTGAAAGTCCGAGAAATTTTAATAGAAAATATTCACCCTCCAACAGGAATCGAACCTGTATCCTATACGGAAACGTCATGTAGCCTGACGTGCTCCTAACCGCTCGAACCACGGTGGGTCGTTCGGTTAGCAAGGTTGATTTTACTGTCTTTAAACTACAATCTTTCATGGTTCTCTCACGTACATTCATATCTGCTCATGGCGTATCCAAATGTAAACTAATGACGTCACACATTATGAAATGGACAAAGTCCGACAATTATTTTAAGATATTTTTATGTTTATACATTCAAATATTCAAGTAAATGCTCTGTTTATTAAGTAAATGCTCTGTTTTATAATAAACAGTATTTATAACATATACCGGCTTGAAAATTTTCTATGAAAATTTCTCGGACATTCAGGCCGTTAAATGTTATAAATACTGTTTATTATAAAACATTTGTCGGGCATCCGAGCCCGTAGGCTCGGGCATAAATTCCCTGTAGACCCCGGAAAAACGGGGTCGGGTAGCTGTCTACCACCCCAGACGAGGCTCTGTCCTTCGGCACAGCCTGGTCTGGGTTCCTCTCTGTCCGGTGGCACAGAGTTTGACAAGTACACTTCCGAAGACTTAGATGATTATTGAAAAATGCCGACCATTGTGATCCGAGAGCTACATGAATGCTAATTAAAGCATTTGAATCTGAAGAGACTTGCTGTCACTTGACCCGCAGCATGATCTTTATATTTGTTAATTATTTCAGCTCAAGTAAGCAATAAAGCCCCTAAGACGCAATGGGTTACTGAGTGTTAGAGAATATGAGGAAAAAAAAACACTATTAAGAAGAGAGGACGCGAAAAAGAACAAGAATTAGGATTATAACGATTGATATTGCATTTAAATTTTTGAAAATCAAAGTTGAGTAAGGAGCAAGAAGCCGTTCCACAAGCGAGAAGTGCGATAGAAGAAACTGTTAGCGCAGACGTTATGGTTACATCTAGAAATTTCAACTGTAAAATGATGAGACATTGCCGCCAATTTTGTAGCGTGCTCAAATTCATAGAGTCTGGGTAACGTAAAGGAAAGTTATATTTATTTTGTGAAATTTCTGTTGTGTACACATTTGCTTCCGGTGGCCCAATCAGAGGTCTAAGGGCAGAAATGGCATCAGGACATTTTCCACCGAGTAATTTTGTTTTTGAAGATCTTCAAAAATACATTAAATCTGCAGGAACTGCCATGTTAATAAGAAAGCACATTGTTATGGGTCCTTACCTGTAACTACAGAATGAACTCTTCCTAACACTATGTATACTACGCCTCTCAAGAGAGAGAGAGAGAGAGAGAGAGAGAGAGAGAGAGAGAGAGAGAGAGTGATAGAGACGAATCGAGTCGAGCCGATAGTAGTTCACTCCAAACTAGACTGACAGTCATACTAACACCTTCCACATCTTGTATTATTATTCCGTGTAATTGTTTCTGGATATTTATCACAGAATGTAAATTTCGGGTTTACACAATTTTTCAGTATGTGCTCTTGGTATTTTTTAGTTAGCAAGCATTAGTCCTGGGTAGCAAGAATAAAACTTTCGGTTCCAAATGTTAATGCCTATTATTATTATTATTATTATTATTATTATTATTATTATTATTATTATTATTATAGTAACCTGAAAGTGAACAGATTATTTACTTTTGTATCGATGCATCTGCTTAAGGACCAGAGCATGTGTGTGCTTATCCTAGGAGCACAGATACACTCCCAGTACTTCTGCCTAAGATCTGTGTAGTATCGGTGCATGTCAAACGCACGCACACACATACACACACATACGCAGACACACATACACACACAGATATGAAACTGCAAATAAAATAAATGATAAATAATAATAAAAAACTATAAAAATAAAATTAATAAATAATAATAAAAACTATATAAATAAAATAAATAATAAATAATGATAAAAACTATAAAAATGAAATTAATAATAAATAATAATAAAAGACTATATAAATAAAATTAATAAATAATAATAAAAAACTACATAAATAAAATAAATTATAAATAATAATAAAATACTATATAAATAAAATAAATAATAAATAATAATAAAAAGCTATAAAAATGAAATTAATAATAAATAATAATAAAAGACTATATAAATAAAATTAATAAATAATAATAAAAAACTATATAAATAAAATAAATTATAAATAATAATAAAATACTATATAAATAAAATAAATAATAAATAATAATAAAAAACTATAAAAATAAAATAAATAATAAATAATAATAAAAAACTACATAAATAAAATTAATAAATAAAAATAAAAACTATATAAATAAAATTAATAAATAATATATATAAATAAAATAAATAATAAATAATAATGAAAAACTATATAAATAAAATAAATAAATAATAATAATAAATATATAAATAAAATTAATAAATAATAATAAAAACTATATAAATAAAATAAATAATTAATAATAATAAAAACTATAAAAATAAAATAAATAATAAATAATAATAAAAAACTACATAAATAAAATAAAATTAATAAATAATAATAATAAACTATATAAATAAAATAAATTATAAATAATAATAAAATACGATATAAATAAAATAAATAATAAATAATAATAAAAAACTATAAAAATAAAATAAATAATAAATAATAATAAAAACTACATAAATAAAATTAATAAATAAAAATAAAAA
Source organism: Acanthosepion esculentum (assembly GCA_964036315.1). Taxonomy (NCBI): domain Eukaryota; kingdom Metazoa; phylum Mollusca; class Cephalopoda; order Sepiida; family Sepiidae; genus Acanthosepion; species Acanthosepion esculentum. The sequence goes on along the minus strand of OZ038485.1, from coordinate 119,208,385 downwards.
CTATATAAATAAAATTAATAAATAATATATATAAATAAAATAAATAATAAATAATAATGAAAAACTATAAATAAAATAAATAAATAATAATAATAAATATATAAATGAAATTAATAAATAATAATAAAAACTATATAAATAAAATAAATAATTAATAATAATAAAAACTATAAAAATAAAATAAATAATAAATAATAATAAAAAACTACATAAATAAAATAAATAATAAATAATAATAAAAACTATATAAATAAATTAATAATAATAAAAACTATAAAATAAAGTAAATAATAAATAATAATAAAAACTATATAAATAAAATTAATAAATAATAATAAAAACTATATAAAGGTAATAATAATAATGAAAACTATATAAAGGTAATAAATAATAATAAAAACTACATAAATAAAAAAATAATAATAAAAACTATATAAATAATATTAATAAATAATAATAAAAACTATATAAATAAAATAAATGATAAATAATATATATATATATATATTTCAAATCTTTATTTTTATTTTATTATTGTTACTAATGTTCATCCAATACACGGCCCAAGAGCCACTCAAAGTAGATGCTTACCGTGAGGACATTTAATGTAGGAAAAAACAAGAATTAGGATTACTGAGCTGAAGTAGACTATAGAAACGAACCGGAAACCCAATCCTAAGCAGGAAACAAGGGATAAACCTCTAATCCTGTTTTAGAGACCGGGGTTGAGTGTGAACCAGACGATAAAACATCTATCTATCTATCTATCTATCTATCTATCTATCTATCTATCTATCTATCTATCTATCTATTCATTCCTATCTATCTATCTATCTATCTATCTATCTATCTGTTCATTCCTATCTATCTATCTATCTATCTATCTATCTATCTATCTATCTATCTATCTATCTATCTATCTATTCATTCCTACCTATCTATCTATCGATCTATTCATTCCTGTCTATCTATCTATCTATCTATCTATCTATCTATCTATCTATCTATCTATCTATCTATCTGTTCATTCCTATCTATCTATCTACCTATCTATCTATCTATCTATCTATCTACCTGAGTCTGTTAATATCTTTACATCTCTGTTGCTTTTTCTACAAATATTTTCATGGCAACTGCTCTGATAAGTTTTTCTACTGGTACTCCGACTGCAAGAATTTAAGCGTGCTGCCAAATTGTCAAATAGGTCTCCCCGTTATAATGTTGAACTAGTTAGATACAAACGATACTTCTACTTTAAAGTTTTCTTTTCTGGCACTTTCCACCCTCTTCCGATGTCTTGCTCCTTTGATAACTACATTATTCAAAAATTTAAATGCAGCATCAATCGCCATCTTTTGTCTTCTTGGACCCAATGTCATTATTGGTCCTTTCCTCAATCCTCCCCTATCTCAGTCTGTTCATGTCTCTCTATTGTAGACTGTTCATATCTATCTATCTATCTATCTATCTATCTATCTATCTATCTATCTATCTATCTATGTAATTCTGTTCATCTATCTATTTATCTATCTATGTAATTCTGTTCATATCTATCTATGAAACTCTTGTAGAGTGTTCATATCTATCTAATTCTGTTATCTATCTTAGTCTGTTTATATCTCTATCTCTATCTCTGTATATATATATATATATATATATATATATATATATATATATATATATATATATATATATATGTATACGTCTTTATGTAAGACTGACTATCAGCAAGTAGCCATTTGTTTGTTTTTCTTTCTTGTACAAAGCCCAGAAAGTTCTTCTTTACAGATAAACCATATATGCACATAGTGCTCGATATAAAATGACAGAGCTATAAATTATATCTTAATAATAAATATACATTTTTTCTCGTCGGTAGGATAACTCTGAGTTTCATGCACAGCGCAATCTTCAGCTGTTAAGTCAAGACCGACCGTTATATAATTTAAATTTTGGTATATACCGGACTTTAGGAATACACACCAAAATATTTTAATAGTGGAGAAGTCCATATTATTTACGGTGATTCTTTGAAAACACATAAACATAAATAAATGGGAAAAAAGTCTAAAAATATAAATATTGGAAATAAACATGAATAAATAAGAAAAAAGGGTAAAAGATTATATATTTGAAATAGACCTAAGGGGAGGTTACAGTGTAAAAATTTATATATTTGAAATAAACAATAATAAATAGGAAAAAAGTATAAAAACGTAGTTCTGTGACCGTTGAGGAAAAATGTACATTTATTATATATATATATATATATATATATATATATATATATATGTGTGTGTGTGTGTGTGTGTGTGTGTGTGTGTGTGTATGTGTGTATTACGAGAATGTTTGACGTTTTGATTTTGTCAATAGTCTCCCTACGTACATTTAGTATTAATATATATATATATATATATATATATATATATATATATATATGTGTGTGTGTGTGTGTGTGTGTGTGTGTGTGCGTGCGTGCGTGCGTGCGTGTGTGTGTGTGTGTGTATTACGACAGTGGTTGACGTTTTGATTTTGTCAATAGCCCTCCTACGGTTGGCCAGGTTGTCCCATTTAGGAGAAATAGGGTCGATACACAGCAAGCGCCCTTGAAAATGAATGTCTTCATAACATGTTATCCACTCCCGGATATTTTTATACTTTGGTCATGGAGAATGAAAAAGAAAGAAATCTTGGAAAAGGAAAACAAAAAGACGAAACCGGGGGAATGGAAATCACTCTTGAGAGCCTGGAATTTAAGCGCTTGCCTTTATCGACATGATTGCGTAAGATGCAAAAGACAGAAGTGGAATTGGCGACTGAGGAGCGATAAGGAATAATAACAACAACAACAACAAGGAAACATTCCGTGAAAAATTCACTATTTTGGTATTTGAATTTTATGATGTATGAATTTTTTATGATAACATCGGCTCCGTACGTGATTTACGATTATAAAATACCGGTGGAAATTCACCGCCATTATCTTTTAAATAACTTTAACAAAATATTACAATAACGAAGTGATTATTTAAAGTAGAAAATGGGACGAAGGAAAATATTTAATTTTCATAATTCTTTCAATTTCACTGAAGCAGGCGTTAAACACATAAGAGTGTTATCGCCAGCTATCTATCTATCTATCTATCTATCTATCTATCTATCTATCTATCTATCTATCTATCTATCTATCTATCTATCTATGTCAGTCTTTTCATATCTATCTATCTATCTATCTATCTATCTATTTTTTCTCATTGAACCCCCCCCCCCAAAAAAAAGCGTCTCTGTTACGTCTTTCCTCGTGCTGAAAAAGGAATAGTCCATTCTGAGCTATTGGAACGGCGTAACATCCGTGATATCGAACTGAAAATGGAAAAAAAGATAGCCAAATTATAATATGAATAATAAGAATCGTACATGACATTTCAACTTTACCTATATATAAATATCTATATCTATATATCTATATCTCTCTCTCTCTCTATATATATATATGTATATATATATATAAATATCTACATATATATATATATATATATATTTATTTATTTCGAGAGAGAGAGAGAGAGAGAGAGAGAGAGAGAGAGGGAGAGAGAGAGAGAAAAAGAAAGAAAGAAACTTTTTTTTCCCGCGTTCAAATTTAATTTATTAGGGGAATAATTTATATTTTGATTTATGGAAGGAATTGAAAAGTTTTGAAAAATAAGAAAGGAATGAGAAACTGAAAAGGATTTTGAATTTGGATCTTACATAAAAAGGAAAGGAAGGAGAGCAAATAGAGCGAGAAAAAAGGAAAGGGTTGGGCAGAAATAAATAAATGATACATATATATATATATACACCAAATTAGTTGAGTTTCAATCCTGGCTTGAGGCATTCGGAAGTCTAGTCACACTGAGGAGCTGTGATACAGCGAAACAGTACTGTCTGTGAATGACATATATATATATATATATATATATATATATATATATATATATATATATATATATATATATATATGTGTGTGTGTGTGCATGTTTCATTAAAAAACGACAGACAAGGTACTACGGTTAAGTTTTTTATTTAATTTTTGTCCCCAAAAGAAAACACTTGTACGAACAGAAGAATTGTATTGAGCCCTCTTTTAAATGGAATGTTACGAACGTCGGAATTTGTATTCGATTCCTTCTCATTTCATATGCCCCCCACCCCCGCCATATATATATATATATACATATATATATATATATATATATATATATATATATATATATATATATATATACATATATATATATATATATATATATATATATATATATATATATATATATATATATATATATATATATATATAAATATATATGTGCCTGTTTCATTAAAAACGACAGACAAGGTACTACGGTTATGTTTTTTATTTAATTTTTGTTGTCTTCGGACAAAGAGTGTGTAAAAACTCTCCAAATGTTTTATATTTCCAGGCGCTTTCGGCAATACCTTTAGCCATTATCAAGGATGATTCGATTTTTCAGCTTAATTGAGTATGTGCATTATGTGTATGTTTTAGTGTGTAGTAGGGATGTTTTTATTTTTTTAATTTTCCGAATTTGAGTAAAAAAAATATTAACAGAAATAGATTTTTGACAAAACAAAAATATTACCAGGGGGTGGGAAAAAAAGGTTGTCGGCATTAAATGACCCATTGAGGTTGATATGCTGTAAAACAAAAGAAAGCAAAACAAAACAAACAAAAAACATATATATATATATATATATATATATATATATATATATATATATATATATATATATATATATATATGTATATATATATATATATATATATATATATATATATATATATATATATATAGAGAGAGAGAGAGAGAGAGAGAGAGAGAGTGTCAAAGTAGACTGCAAAAAGATAAAAATAATAATTAGGGAAGTAAAAAATGAAAGAAAGACAGAAAAGGAAATGAGAAAAACTGAGGAAGAAGGAGAGAAACGATGAGAACAAGAATTAATTGGACAGGCGCATGTAAAATTACACACTAATATAATTATATACACAGGCATATCTAGATAAACATAACTATGCGTATATCTATATATCTGTATGTTTTACTGAAAAGTACAGACATTTTATGCTCATTAAGTTTGAGCATCTTTTCCCCCTAAATTGCGAATGATTTATGGCAAAACTATTTTAGAAAATCTGTTTAGAAAAAGATATGGTCAAATTTAATAGATATAGAATGTCTATATTTTAAAATAAAACTTATGTAAAGGCTGTCTAAATAAATTAAATGTAAATATATATGTATATATATTTGGAGGCACGGTGGAGTAATGGATAACGGCTTGGATTGAGGAATCGGAAAGCCGAGTTCGAATTTCAGTCGAATCCATTACATTCACTTACGTGCTAATACCCTTGGGAAAGGTGTGAATCCTCTTCTTCTCCCTCCAACTATGGGTAAATAGCAGGACAGACTGGGTTCTATAGCCTTGGATGGCAACTGGTCTAGGAGAAGGACAACGGAGGGCCGTTTGGGGACCTTGTGGCATTCGCTGCACCAGGTCCCTGTATTCGTCCCTCCAAAAAGTGTGGATGGCCCTGCACAATGCCTTCAACACTATAATCAAATCTCATGTGTCGGTGTCGGGCTTTCAGTTTCTGGGAACTGATCTGTCTAACGCTAATACGTCGAATTCGACGGGAGAGTCTATCATATATATATATGTGGACAAAGTCATTTTTGTATGCTTATATTTTTTTACTGGAATTGTCGGACTTTCATAATGTATGACATCATTTGTTTACATTTGGATACGCATTGAGCAGAAATGAATGTATGAGAGAAAATCATGGAGAATTGTGTTTAAAAACAGAAAAATCAAGTA
>OZ038485.1:119179999-119197499 GCA_964036315.1 Acanthosepion esculentum | reverse complement strand
GAACTTCCAGGTCTTTTCCAGCACATTGAATCAATGATGTTGCCAGCTATACGTTTTTGAAACAATGATATTGCCAGGTTTTGAAACAATTATGTTGCCAGTTTTTGAAACAGTGATGTTGCCAGTTTTTGAAACAATGATGTTGCCAGTTTTTGAAACAATGATGTTGCCAGCTATACGTTTTTGAAACAATGATGTTGCCAGCTATACGTTTTTGAAACAATGATGTTGCCAGCTATACGTTTTTGATATATTTAGTAAATACTGGATCTGGCATTAAATAACCCATAGTGGTTGATATGCCATAAAACCCCAAACAACCAAACTAAAGAGAATTGTCCTCATCTGTAGGCGAAACCACTGTCTAATCTGGAGTACCTTAAGCCGATAGTCCATAGAGCGCTACACAACCAAGGCGTACATATACATATACATATATACATATATATCTGTATATATTTCTGAGATGGGGCATTATGTACACTATTTACATTATTCGGACTGTTTTCCTCATCTTTGTCGCCATATTCATCACCCTTCACTATCTGTCTATATTTACGAGATGAGGTATTATGTACACTATTTACATTATTCGGACTATTGTCCTCATCTTTGTCGCCATATTCATCACCCTTCAGTATCTGTCTATATTTCTGAGATGAAGTACATTATTTACATTATTCGGACTATTGTGCTCATCATTGTCGAAACTTTGTAATAAATATGGCGACAAAGACGAGGACAATACTCCGAATAATGTAAATAGTATACACACAATCACACACATATATATATATACACACACATACACACACAGTTCTGTTCGATAAAAGTGACTCACCTGATTTTTTTTTACTAAATGTTCTCTTCTCCGATGAAACGAAAGTTGAGCTAAATTCAAAGGATAAGCGATCTAAAATCCGAAGAAGAAGCTTTGAAAGCTCTATGAATTTAGCAGTAAGTACTGTCAAGCATCCGTTCAGTATAATGTTCTGGGGATGCTTTTCTTTTCATGGAACTGGTTTCTTAAAACCTATTGAAAAGACACTCAGGAGCGAGCAGTACAAGAGAATTTTAGAGTCTTGTCTGCTCCCTTCTGCTGAAAGGGTGCAAATCAACCCCACCAAGCTCATTTTTATGCAGGATAATGCTCCCTGTCACAAATCAAAATTGATGAAGGAATACTTTGATGAGAAGCAGGTGAGTGTTATGACATGGCCGCCCAATCTCCTGACCTCAACCCTATAGAAAACTTATGGAGCATTATAAAGTACAGGCTCTCGAGAAAGCAGTTGAGCAACAAAGAGGATTTGATTGTGAATTTCATATCCGAATGGAATTCAATGCTTGGAGATGAGATTTGCCAGAACCTAATCAAGTCAATGCCAAAAAGGGTTGAAAAGGTTATTCAAAATAAAGGAGGGCCCATAGATTATTAAATATTTCGAACTATATTACCTATTATAAATAAATTATACCACTATTATTCTTTATTTAAAGCTGTTCGGTTATGTTTCTATTCATTACTAGTTGCAGGAAATAAGTGAGTCACTTTTTTTGCACAGAGTTTTTCCCTAAATCTCATTTATATCCAAAATTATAATTATCAATAGAATACCTTAGGGTGAGTAAACTTTTTTTTATTACGTGTTCGGGAAGGGGTCTTTATATTAGTAAGATTAAAAATTAGTTTGACCACCAAAACAATAGGCCAAAAAATTTTTAAGTAAAAAAATCAGGTAAGTCACTTTTATCGAACAGCACTATATACATACATACATATCTATATCTATATCTATCTATCTATCTATCTATCTATATATATATATATATATATATATATATATATATATATATATATATATATATATATATATAGTGAGAGAGAGAGAGAGAGAGAGAGAGAGAGTTCACTCCTATACACACAAATGGCTTCCAAACGTAACCCTCTATTTTGAGTATTATTTTCTGCTAATGCGTTATTTTTATAGATTTTGTAGAAAATAAGCGCTCTCCGATAGCAATCGAACATGTAACCCTTTATAAAGAGACACTTCTCTCTGGCTGAATGGTTAACAGCACGCCAGATCAAAGGACGGCTCGCATAAAGGTTTACAGGTCCCATTCCTGTCGCAGAACTAAGATATCTACGAAACTTCTAGAAAATTCAGGCCGTATTCCATCAGTGAGAAGTAGGTTCGGCTCGAGCATCATCATCTCCCGAACTACTACACGATCACTACAATCGTAACATGTTAGGGTTAATGTTATCACCCATCCCTATACACATAAATGGCCTCCAGACGTAAGCCTCTACCTCGAGTGGCCCGCGGAAGGGCGAATCTTCCGGATGCCAGGAAAAGCCAACTAACCAATTCTTCTGGCTCTGCTATTGCTGAGCATGTAATAAATAGCAGGAATTGTGTGTTTGATTTTAGTGCGGACCGCTTTTAGATTTTATCTAGGTCCCACTCCTCATATCACCTCAAGGTTCTAGAGTCTTTGTATATCAGATGCTGTGGGCCTTTTGTAAACAGAGGGAATGCTTACTGGGTCTGAATGTTATTGGACTCTAGTTTTATTGAAATTCATATTTTTCCCCCTTCCATTCATTATATTAATTTAATTTACACGATTATATATTTTTCATATCCCAGAAAATAAACCTGATACGTCCGGGGACGAAACCGATTGTTCTTTCTCCGATTTTTGAAAAAATGTCATATAAATTTTGCCTTTGCCTAGCTATAGTTAAATTTTGTACCATAAAAACTTATATATATATATATATATATATATATATATAATAGGCTCAAACACTAATATTCCCTGGTTATAATTTATTACATTGGAATCGTAATCACGATCCAATTCATCAGACCTATAAATTACGTGATTACGATTCCAATGTAATAAATTATAACCATGGAATATTAGTGTTTGAGCCTTTTATATTATATTCTTACTCTGGACATTGAGTTCTACCTGGATTCTATCCTCTTGGAATTTATATATATATATATATATATATATATATATATATATATATATATATATATATATATATATATATATGTGTGTGTGTGTGTCTGTGTGTGTATGTGTGTATATTGACCACTAATATTAACAATATCTATCTATCTATCTATATATATATTCGTTTAAACGTTATTTTTTAAATGGATAATCATATTTGAGTAGATGCTCTGTTTTTAATCGGGTGAACATGTGCGTTCTAAGGCACGTCAGATCTAATGTCATTTTCCCTTCGAGGTCGCAGGTTCGTATCCTGCCGGAGGACGCATATTTTTAACGAGATTTCTCGAATATTCAGGACTGTAGATGTAAATAAATAAATATACCGTTTAGCAAATAAATAAAAATCAGAGCATCTACCCAAATATGTGCATCCATTCCAAAAATAATGTTTAACCAAATAAATTAAAAATCTGTCGGATTTAGTACATTTCCTAAAACATATAGAATTAATATGAAAAAGTTTTCACTTAGCTCATGTTTGTTTCGGAGTTTCGTCGATATAACCACTGGTCGGAACAGAGTTAAACTTCTGTCATTTCTCGATTCTCTTGTACTTTTATTGTGGTATGAGTGTGTTAGTTATTTCATTTCGCTTGATTTATATTCCTATTCCTTACTCTCTTTTTATTTTTTTCTCTTTTATATTTTTTATTTTCTTCTTCCCTCAGCTTCTTCGTTGTTTTCTGGTTTACTGTTGACCATTTATTTTTGGTTATGATTAGATCTGTGTGTGTGTGTGTGTGTGTGTGTGTGTGTGTGTGTGTGTATGTTTGCGCATTCACATACAAAACCATGTACGCACACACTGACCTGCATGTATATGTTTGTGTGTTCATGTATGTGCGTCTGTGTGTTTGCGTTTGTGCTAACTGTATTGTGCGTTTAATTGCTCGTTTGTCTGTGTGTGTGTGTGTGTGTTGGTGTTAACTGTATACGTATTTTTTAGTAGATTGTATTATTTAACTTAGTGTTTAACTTAGTGTTTAACTTAGTGTTTCGTTGTGTGAAGGAACAGTTTTTTTAATTTTTGATGATGTTGTTAAAATTAACTGTTTGTTTTGTATATTTTTCATTTGTTTGTTTAGTTCTTAGGTGTGGTATTATTTTAACCCTTTTAGTTTAGGTGATGGTTGAATTTTTCTGTTTGTATGTCATTTGGGTGGGTGATGTGCGTACCCGTACATGTGAATGCATGCATGCATGCATACTTATAGGAAAATAGACACGCATACACGTGTTTGTATGTTTGTGTTCTTGTGCATGAGTCTGTGTATTTATGTCTGTGTATTTATGTCTGTGTGTGTTTATGTGAGTGTGTTTGTAGGTTAGCGCCGCTATATGCATTTTCGCTTTTTTATGTATATTTATGTGTTTTTGTGTTTTGCAAAGAGTGTAGTTGTGGTAATTTATTTGTGTTTTTTGTGCTTCGGTATTATTTTGTTGGTTATTATTTAGTTGATATAGTGCATGTTGTGAAGAGTGTGTGTTTTTTGCGTTTTATAAGGGGTGTAGTTGTGGTAATTTTTATGTTGGGTCTTGTGTGAGTTTTGTATGATTGTGCATTATTTTGTTGGTTATTATTTGTTGATATTGTGGTTACCCATTTCTGGTTGGATAGTGTTTGGGATTGGATTGATTAAGTGTTAGGTATGGTGGGTTGTCATTGATATCGCGTTGCGTTTTGTGTTGTATTTCTTTCTTTTCTTTTTATATTAATATTTAGATAGCAAAGTAGATATTTATTTAAATGCCTGCATTTCGACCATTATTTCATTCCTCTTGTTCAATAAATTGTTTTGATCCTTGCAGGTGAAGATTATTAATTTTTCCTCCAGAAACAGTTTACAGTTTCTGCTGTTGCTATTGTATGGAACTACTTTTTTTTTTTATAATTTCCTATTTAATCTTGGTAATGATGTTATTTGGTTTCTGGCTCCATATGTATTTTGATAGTTGTTTTTGTATTTTTCTGTTTTACATGAGCTTTCCTCACAGACTTCATTGATCTCTGGTTTATTGTTGACCATTTAATTTAGGTTATAGTTTTACTTTTGCGTGTGTATGTATGTTTGTGCAAGTGCGCGTTTATGTGCTGCATATATATGTGCAGGCATGCAAGCATGAAGGCACACTCACCTGCAGGTGTATGTTTATGTGTTCTTCTATGTGCGTCTAATTGTGTCTTTGTGTGTGTATTCGTGTTAACTGCATTGTGCATTTAACTGCGTGTGTGTTTGTGTTAATTGTATATATATATATATATATATATATATATATATATATATATATTAAGGAAATACAACAATAAAAGTACAAGAGAATCGAGAAATGACAGCAGTTTAACCCTGATTCGAAGAGTGGTTATGCCTATATAAACTCCGAAGTAAACATGAGTAAAGTGAATAAAACTTTTCTATATAAATTTTATTAACGCTCTATCTCTATATCCGATAGTGAGCGCTCTACCACAAAGCTTGCTTGCCTCAAGTGCCTCCTTATCAGCAAAGAACCGAAAAACCAGCAATGTCGGCTATAAAAACAGTATTTAAAATTAACACACACACACACACACACACTCTCTCTCTCTCTCTCTCTCTCTCTCTCTCTCTCCCTATATATATATATATATATATATATATATATAGTCAAACCTAGAGAGCCAGACAAACCTACCAAGAGTCGTCAGGGAAAGCTGGCAAAAGAGTTAAAGAAAACGGTATACTTATAGGCGATAAACAAAAGACATAGACCACGTGACCAAAGACAACCCCCCAAAAAAACGATATATACATATATATATATATATATATATATATATATATATATATATATATATGTATGTATTTAGTTGGATTGATGTGACCCTGGGTTTCACGCTATTTGCGATCGTCTGACGTTTGATGAAAAGGTTTTAGTATTGACATGCTCCAGCGAATTTGTCTAAGAGAGAAATCTCTCGAGGAGTGAAATAACGATATAAATCGGGTGCAATTGAGTTTCATTTTTATATAATTCATTTATATGTTCTATATATGTATATATTAACCTTAGAACACTAAACATGGGTATATAGTACCCAGCGCAAATTTTCCTATTTTTAATTACAATTTTCAGTACCTGATTTTCTTACCTAAATAATATGTTTTTCAGTTCCTATTAATGTTAACTCAAAGTACAAAGTTTGAAGTGCCTGCATGTAAAATATTTCAAATAAAGATTTATATTTAATATTTTAATATTTTCAAAATCGGCTATGATATACGCATGGTTAGTAGTGGTGTAATTTTAATTGATAGGCAGTGTTCTAGGGTTAAGGACAGTGTAGACAAAGTTATCAACACTGCATGATGAATGTCAGTTTCACGACTCAACACCATCTTTACAACAAATCTTGATCTATAAACGCTATTTTTACTGTGCATCCTTTCTCTATAAATGTAGCAAGAAAAATTGTAAGGATGCAAGAACAACGAAGCAAAAAATCTTACAAAATATTGCTTGTTCCTCACATGCCAAAAAATATATATATCAAAGAAGTTTTACTACCTCCCTTTCCCTCTCTCTCCCTCTCGCTCTCTATCTCGCTCTCACTCTCTCTACATATATATATATATATATATATATATATATATATATATATATATATATATATATATATATCGGTTTCACCCCATATATATATATATATATATATATATATATATATATATATATATATATAATATGGATTAAACAACTGAAAAGTTGCAAATTAAAAGAAAAAAAAAATTGAATGTTTTTTTGCGAAAGTATTTATTTATATGTTTTTATATATATATATATATTTGATATTCCAGATCGCCTCGATCTCTCCTCAGAAATTAATTAAATAACTGTATTCGGAAGTTTGTTTACAAGTAGCGTCCGTCGCGAGACGCGGACGTCACGTGATGTGGAATGCAACTGTGCGGTTTCATCCCATCACCAAAAAAACATATATAAAAGAAGTTTTGCTACCCCCCTTTTTCTCTCTCTCTCCCTCTCTCTGTATATATATATATATATATATATATATATATATATATATATATAAAAGTGAACATAGAAGTCAACACTTAGAGGCGACAGTCTGTTTCATGCTAGTGCAATCGTCAGGACTGACGATTGCACTAGCATGAAACAGACTGTCGCCTCTAAGTGCTGACTTCCATGTTCATTTTTATATTTACACACGCTCTATCTCTGATATTGAGCACTTTATCCCATAAATATAGCACACTTTAAGACTATATTTCTTCATATATATATATATATATATGTATATATATATATCGGTTTCACCCCATGCAAGGCAGTAAAACCACTAAGACACGATAGGTTACTAGGTGTAGAAGATTCGTATATTATTCTGACTAGAAAGGTGTATTATAATGTATTTGTATTCATTTAATATATATCATAATCCGATCTCCTCTGAGCGGACCCGCACACACATTATCTAAAAATGTTGCAGTGCGTTAAATATTCATTTCGTTAATAATATTAATTAATTAATTGGACATTAATTAATTTTTCATCTTCAATCAATTTCATATTCATCTAATAAATTAATAATACAATCATTTACTGGAGTTTCTTAAATCCACTTTTGCGTGTTTTCATCTTTGAAAATATCCGACACGCACACGTGCTCGCTCGCACACGCACTCGCACACGCACTCGTACACGCACTCGCACACGCACACACACACGCACACGCACTCGCACGCGCTCACGCACGCACACTCGCACTCGCACACGCACTCACACTGGCACACACACGCACACGCACTCGCACACGTACACGCACGCGCACACGCACACACACTCACACTCGCACTCGCACCCGCACACGCACGCACACTCGCACACGCACTCGCACACGCACTCGCACACGCACTCGCACACGCACACGCACTCGCACGCGAACACGCACTCGCACGCACACACGCACTCGCACACGCACACGCACTCGCACGCGAACACGCACGCGAACACGAATTGTGTGAAAACCTTCTAAGAGCTCTCTTTTTCTTCTTTTCTTTTTTGTACTTTTTCTGCTTTTCTTTTTTGTACTTTTTCTTCTTTTTTTTCTTATTCTACTTTTTCGTTTTTCTTCTTCTTTTTTATTTTTTTGTCCATAATCCTTTTTTTAACACTTTTTTCTTTGTTTTCTACTTTTTTCTTTCTTTCGCCTCCATTTTTTTAAAAAATGGAAACTGAAGAATGAGCCGAAAAATGTTTTTGCTGGAAACTTTCGCACTCATTAAAAAATGGCGCACATTTTATTTGCAATTCTACAAAGAAAAGAAGAAAATATCAATCATTTATTGCATTTCTTTTACTCATGAGGCATTCTCATTTCAAAGAAAGAGACGTGAAAATTCTATACACATTTTCTTTATCTTTCAATAATTAAAAAAAAAAAATTCTGATAATTTAGAAACATTTAAATTCCAAACAAATAAATTTTCCCGAGTTTGATTTAATTCTTATTCCCAATATATTTAATTAACTTTCAACCACAATTAACAGACGAACTTTGAATACATTTTGCAGGAAGGATGATCTTTGAGAAGAAATTGCAGCTTTTTCCATCATATAAAACAACATCAACACACACACATACACACACACACGCACGCGCACACACGTACACACATACAAACACGCGCGTGCGCGCACACACACACGCTTAGTGAAGTTTGGCTGGCACAAGGTCAAAGAAGCGGGGCAACACGACAGAAACCAAATGTACTGTATCAGCAAATGTCTAGCGAAACTAGATGATCTTTAATGAAATATAAACTAGTCAGCCTTATTAGTTTAACTTAGTTTGGCTCAAGGCCACACAAAAACATAAAATATATATATATATATATATTATAATAAAGAGAAAGAACAGTAAAATATATAATCTGGTGTTCTTATCAATTATATATATTTTTACAAAACAGTGCTCAATCCAAATCTACAGAATTCAAAATAAGTTGAAAATGAAACTGGACTAGGGACTTTAATTTAATTATATAATTGAATTTGAAGTTTTTAGTTTCTGTTTTGAAACATGGTAATTCCTGTGTAGCGTGGAACCATATTTTAAATTAGTAAATTTATTATATATATATATATATATATATATATATATATGTGTGTGTGTGTGTGTGTGTGTGTGTGTGAAAAATTTCTCAGAGTTAAAACCTGTAGAAAATGAGACAATATTTATAAATGTAAAAGACAATAGGGAAACTGTAATAGTTGCCGACGCGTTTCATTCAATGTGGACTTTCTTAAGGCAAAACGAAAGGAATTTAATTAAACGAAGTAACTTTGTTTTGTTATTATTAGTTCGTTTAATAAATTCATTTCGTTTTAACTTGAGAAAGTCCACATCGGACAAAACGCGTCGGCAACTATTACAGTTTTCCTGTTGTCTGTAATATATATATATAATTGAAACATTAAACGAAATGCGTAAGTACAAGTAAATAATTTTTTTTTCGTTTCTTCATTTCAGTTACCAGCCATTAGTGTGACGCAAAGATTTATATATATATATATATATATATATATATATATATATATATATATATATATATATATATATATATATATATGTATGTATGTATGTATGTGCTTGTGTTGTATTAAGGTGTATTATGGCGACAAGAATTAATCCAAATCCAAATAAATAAGTTTTCTTAACTTCAGTCGACAATTGTAAAAATACAATAAAAAAAAAAAATGAAGCAGACAGACCCTGTCTGTTGAATTTAACAAGATGACGACGTGCTGAAAGATTCTCGGCTTGACCCACTTCCAATATATATATATATATGCCTAATGATTCTCTAATCTAATCTAATCTAATCTATTTTTATATGTATGTCACACACGCACACACACGCACCCCCACACATATACACATATATGTTATAAATCTATCTATCTATCTATCTATCTATCTATCTATCTATCTATCTATCTATGTCTGTAGGCACACACTCATACACACGCATAATGAATGATATATGAACTCCCGGTAAACACACACACACACACACACACACACACACACACACACACACACACACACACACACACACACACACATATATATATATATATATATATATATATATATTGTATCTGGGGTACCTCGACGTGGTGTAATGGTTAACAAGCTTGTCTAGCTAGAACAATTATGACTGAATAGTAGCTTCGATACTCACTGAGTGTCCCATACATTCGGCCTTGTGCCACATGTAAGCCACGCTAAGAAACCATATAAGGGAACCTCGAGGCGGTGTAATGTTTAGAAAGCTTGTCTTGCTAGAACAGTTATGACTGAGTAGTGAGTTCAATCCTCACTGGGTGCCCCATACTTTCGGCCTTGTGTCACATCTAAGCTACGCTTGGAAAATCACTATATATGTTGTATCCTACTTTTCGCCTTCTTTACATTATCTGTTGATACCTACTAATACATACACACACACACACACACACACACACACATATATATATATATATATATATATATATATATGTACACGTATCTAGTAGTCTGTTTAAGTAGGTTGGCGCAAAAGAACGGTGGCGGATACTGTGGGGGAGATGCTGAAAGAATAATTAGTTTGAGGGTAAAACGAAAAGAAGGACTAACCTATAAAAAATAATGAAAAAAAAATCACTAAACAAGACAGAGAGAAAGAAAGGGCGTAAGAGAGAGAGATAGAGAGAGAGAGAGAGAGAGAGAGAGAGAGAGAGAGAGAGAGAGAGAAAAGAAAAGAAAAGAAACACCCAGACCAAGTGCGTGCGTTTCCACAGACAAGAGAAGCCTTGTTAGATAGTAATGTCTCTTAGGTCAGCCTGTCTGCGTTTGTATGCGTTGACTAGAAATCCATACCACCTACCATCTATCACCACCACCATCACCACCACCATAGAGCCTTCTTTCTTTCACCACAGAGTTAACCCACCCTATTCGCCATTTTTTTTATAAACACACACGCACATATGATATACGAATGTCTGTCTGTGCGTCTGCATATGCCCATCTCTCTCTCTCTTTATATATATACATATATATATATATATATATATATATATATATATATATATATATATATATATATATATATGTATGGAAATTTGTGTCTGTATATTGACACTTATGGCGGGAGTAGGCTACCTATTTGTTTCTTTCTCTGTCTGTCTGTCTGTCTGTCTGGCTGGCTGGCTGGGGATAGTAGTAGTTGTAGTGGTAGTGTTATTATGTCCTTGACAGTTAAAGATGCTTAAGTGCAAATGGACTGAGAATGGGGAACGAAGGAGAAAGAAAGAAAGAAAGAAAAAAGAAAGAAAAAGAAAAAATAGGGAAAGAAAGGCGACAAGTAAGGGAAAAGAGAACGATGAATATAAAAATGTGGGCAAATCCTTAGACGAAAATGGAGAAAGCACAGAAATGAAAGGGATTTAATTAAAAAAAAAAAAATACGGAAAAATGTTAATTGCAGGGGAAAAAATGGAGGAATTGAAGAGAAAGAAAAAGAGATAGGAAAAGAAAGAAGGGAGAAAGAAAAAGAGATAGGAAAAGAAAGAAGGGAGAAAGAAAAAGAGACAGGAAAAGAAAGAAGGGAGAAAGAAAAAGAGACAGGAAAAGAAAGAAGGGAGAAAGAAAAAGAGATAGGAAAAGAAAGAAGGGAGAAAGAAAAAGAGATAGGAAAAGAAAGAAGGGAGAAAGAAAAAGAGATAGGAAAAGAAAGAAGGGAGAAAGAAATGGAGGAATAGCCAAAAAAAAGAAAGAATACGAGTGAGAGAAAGTAACAAGAAAGAAAGGAAAAAATAAAGAAAGAAAACTAATATTAATAAAAATCACAAGCGTTGATTAAAAAAAATGCCATAGAAAAGGGCAAAGAGGATGGAAAGAAAGAAAGAAAAGTAATGAAACAAATGAAGAAGAAAGAAAGAAGTGAGGAGAAATAAAGAAAAGAACAAAGATGAAGGAAGAAGTAGAAAGGGTGAAAAAAGAAAAAAGGAAAGAGAAAGAAAGAGAAGAAAAAAGGTAATGAGGAAAGAAAAAAGAAAGACGAGACTGAATCAAAGGCAAAGAAATAGGAAAAAAAAAAAGAAAGAGAAGAGAACGAAACAAAAGTAAAATATAATGAACGAAAAATGGAAGAAATAAGAAAAAAAGGTAATATGTCATAAAAAGTAAAAAGAAATAAAAATAGAAAGAAAGGAAAGAAATATTTGAGGAAAGAAAATAATAATAACGATTAAAAAGAAAGAAAGAACGAACTGTGGGAAAAAAAAGAAGAAAAATTAAGAAGTAAAGAAAAAATTGAAAGAAAACGGAAAAAATGGAATAGAAGGAAGAAGCAAAAGATAAAAAACAATTAAGAAAGAAAGAAAGGGATAAAATGGAAAGAAAGAAAGAAAGAAAGAAAGGAGGAGAACGAGAAAGTAATAATATAGAGAGGGTTAAAGGGACTGAAGTAACTAAAGAAAGAATGATAAAAATTGTTTAAAAAACGAGCGCGAATTTGGAGGGAAAGAAAAAAATTAAAAAAAAAAGACGCGGGATAAAATTCAAAATTGTAGATCAGACATCTTTAAAGAAAGGAAAAGAGAATGTCAAAAAAGAAAGAAAAAAGAAAAGAAATCAAAAGTAATAAAAAAGTAAAAATGAAAAAACAAAACCCAGAAAAAAAATGTAATAATAATAATTCTGAAAAAGTATTTAGTAGAAAAGAGGAAAGTAAAAAGAAATAAAAAGAATGAAAAGAAAAGACAATAGAATGAAACTATGGTTGAAAACATAAAGTAATTTAAATGAAATAAATGAAAACAAAAAGGACAAAAGAAAAAGAGAAAATAGAAAAATAAAATTGAAAAAAATATGAATGAAAAAAAAAAAGGATACTAATTTTTAAATAAAGCAAAATGTGTGTGTGAAAGAGAGAGAGAGAGAGAGAGAGAGAGAGAGAGAGAGAGAGAGAGAGAGAGAGAGAGAGAGAGAGAGATTGAAGCAGACAGACAGACAGACAAAAAAAACTCAGACAGACAGATGAATACAGGCTAACCACTAAGAATGAATAAAGGAAAAAATAGAAAAAAAAAAATAGGAAAATGAATATGGGGAAAGAATTGAAAGAAGACACCAGACAACAAAAACAACAACAAAAGAAAGAAAACAGGAGAGAAGTTGAAAAGGCCAAAAAGGCCAAAAAGAACAAGAAAGGAAGAAAAAAAAAGAGAGAAAGAATGAATGAACATATGGGCGACAAATTTCAATAATAATAAAAAAAAAAAATAGAAGAGAAGAGAAAGAAAATGAGGTATTTTTATTAAAGAAAAAAGAAAAGGAAAGTAAGAAAAAGTTTTATGAAATCATTATAAAGAAGAAAGAACGAAAAATAAAAATGATCGAAATTAAAAAGAAAAAATGAAGTGAAAGAAAAAGCGAAAAAAAAAAATAGAACAAAAAAATGTTATTTTTAGCCAAAGAAAAAAAGGAAAAAGAAGAAATCAAGGAAACAACAAAATCAAAAAAAGTGAAAAAGAAAAGAAAACTTTTTTTCGTCATGTAACCTATGTGATAAAAGGAAGAAAGAAAGAATAAAGAGGAAAAAAAAAAGAAGCAAAATGAACGAATATAAGTGAAAGAAAGGACGAAGAGTAAGAAAATATTTTCTATGGAACCAAAGAAGGGAAAAAATAAAAGAAAGCGCGAACAAGCAAGGCCAAAAGAACAAGAAAGAAAGAACGACAAAGGAGAGAAAGAAGAATATGACGCAAGTGAGAACGAATTCAGAGGCTAACAATAAGGAGAGTAAGTGGGGAGGGCAAGGAGCTTCTAGAGGCCTGGAGAGCTGGTCGGTAGAGTAAAGAACGCTGGAAGAGTGTTGTTAAAAGTGAAGGAGAGAGGCGGCGAGAGGAGTGAGTGAGAGTGTGTGTGTCGTAGTGGGATGATGTCGGGAAGGGACGCGATTGTATAATTCTGAGGGAACAGGGTCGTAGGCGGGATGAGTCTTTGTCGTTGTTGGTGACATGATGGTAAGTTGGGTTGGAGTAAGGGTGGGGAAGTTATGGCGGGAAGTGAAAGGTGGAAGTGGCGGGGCTGATGGCATTGACCAGCCAGTTATACAACTACCCTTCTCCCGCCAACTCCCGCTTCACAAGCAGAGAAACGTAGTATAAACAGCAGTAGCAATGGCGACAGCCATTACAATATGGCGGCCCTTCTCTCGTCTGCTTTACTACGCAATGTGGACGTGGTTTGGGGAAATCATAGCAAGAAAGTCAGGACGAGCGATTGCGTCGAAAGGATATTCCGTTTGGGAGGTTTTAGACTTAATGTAATCGTAGGATGGTAAGTAAAACTTATGGGACAATAAGAACGAATTTTAAGGTAATAGATAGGTAGATATTAATAGATGCTAACCTTAATGGAATGGAGACACAAATAAATGGCCAGGAAAGGAAGGGGGTCAAATTATAAAGAAGAGGGTGGCAGGAAGGGTGCTTGCATTATAGGAGACAGTATAAAATTTGATAGATATAATGAAACGTGATGACAGGTATATCGTAAGATTAGCAAATATTAGCTAATCAGGTTGGTTGGTAAGAATGGTCGTGAGGGGGTATGAACAAATATTTAGAGAGATTTAAATATTAGATCATAAGTAATTTCCGTTTTGAGGAACCAATTGTAATGACAAATGCATCATCCAAACTACTAGGCATACGTGGCAGTTAAGAATAAATTTACACTATACTAAAATATCATAAAATGGCAGCGTATACAGTAGAATAAAGGAAAATGTTGTTCTCGTTAACAATGCAAGAATCACACAGGAAAAAAAATGGAACTCGGTTAGTCTGTGCTAATCCAACTGCCATATTCAACTTACCTTGCACCAAATGATTATTACCTATTTCAGTTGCTGCAAAATACTTGGATGGGTAAAATTTTCTCTAATGAAAAGTAGATTCAAGAGTTCGTCGAAAGCTTTGTTTTTATATCAGAACTCAAAACTGCCTGATAAGTGGGGAAAAACACATTGTAAATAATGGCGAATATCTAAATGAAATAAATGCATTTTTAAAAAAATCATTTCACCGCAAGAAAGGCTATTAGGACGCAAGGGGTTACTGGGAGAGAAAGAGAATAAGAAGAATTTAGTGTCGAGAAGTGAGAAGAAAGGACTATAAAAGAACGGCTTCCAGGAAGACAGAAGATGGCGATTGGAGTTACATTAAAATTTTAGAAAAATGCACGTGTCATGAAAGCTAGAATTCGGGAGTTCCACAAGCAAGGAGTATGAGAAAAGAAACTCTTAGAATAGAACATACGGTTGTATCCAACTAGTTCAACATTACAAAGGTGAGAACTGATTGCCAATCAAGTAGTACACTTAAATTATGGCACCAAGTTGGGTGCGGGGAAGCTCATCAGCACAATATATAGATATTTGTAGAGAAGACAAAGGGAATCTACGTCACGTCGATGAGAAAATGACTGAAGTCGAAATGCCAGGTCAGGATCGATTACATTGCAGATCTTTCTTTGAATTTTGTCAAGAATCTCTAGATATACACGGTGTCCATAAAGTTCGTGTGCACTTTAAAAAATATATAACTTTATTTGTATTTGCAATAGAAATAATTTGTAAAAAGCATTAGAAAGAAGTAAATCTATATTTTTAAGGTTTTATTGAAATTTTATTTAAGTTTCCACATGTCCTCCATCATTAGCAATACAAAGGGTAATACGATTTTGCAGTTCACGGAAAACATTTGCCAACTGATTTGCAGTAATGCCTGAAATCACATTAGTTATTTTAGCTATACTTAAAACTAGGTATATTAAACTTTATAACATTTTTTAAATTTTTTATTTCTATCGCAAATACAAATAAAGTTATAAATGTTTTAAAGTGCACACTAACTTTATGGACACCCTGTATAATAAGAACACCAAACCAGATATGAGAGCAATATTTAATGCAAGGACGAATGGTAGATTTATAAATTGACTTTATTTTTTGAAAGATAATATTGATAAATAGACACAGAAATTATTTATAACTCAACGAAAATGATGTAGCAACCATACATAGTAAGCTTGTAGTTTTGATTGTAAGAATGGTCATAAGATGATATAACAGAGTTATATATTAATTCTGGTTAAATGTCTCACCTGCTAGTAGGCGCATATATTTTGCGCCACGATTATAATCATATAGCAGAGCCCAATTGTAAAGGCTTATTAAAAAGGCGGATATTTTGTCTTCGAACAACCATTTACAATTATTTGTAACGAGTTATGACACTTTGATACCTTTTAATTATAATCCTATAGTCTTGGTTTGAAAAGGTTTTTGACGAACATTTAAATGTGGTTTTCATTAGAGAAAGTTTTCACGGTGACCTATTTGGTAATAATCAGTTGATACAAGGTCTGGTGAATATGGTGGATGAAGTAGAACAGAACAACTGACTTCCTAAATCTTTTCCTATGACATCCTTGATGTGTGCTTCTTACGTCATCAAACCTTTATGGACACGTTGCAGCTGATGAACGTATAAATGTGCATTTCGTGTTTCATTGCATTTTAAGAACTCTGAAGTAAATAATAGCCGAACGATCCCGCCACATGTACAACAACATATTCGATATCAAACGATCTTGTTATCATTTGGATTGTTAGTTAGGGAGGTAACACGTACGTTACGCTCTGCCAATAGATTATAAATAATGGACTTTGGTCGGACATGATATACCAAAGCCGCTGTTTGGTTTCAGTGAGAAAAAGAAAGCATGACAGGAAAGAAAGTGAGAAAGAAAGAAAGAAAATAGGAAAGAAAGTAAGAAGGAAAGTAAAAAAGCAAGGAAGCAATAAATAAAGAAAGAAAGAAAGAAAGAAAGAGAGCAAGCAAGCAGGAAAGTAAGCAAGAAAAGAAAGAAAAAACACGAAGGCAAGAAAGTTGGCAAGAAAGAAAACAAAAAGGAAAGAAAGAAGGAAAGCAAGCAAGAAAGACGTAAAAAAGAAAGAAAGAAAGCAATAAAACAAGAAAGAAAGAAAGAAAGAAAGAAAAAAGAAAGAAAGAAAGCAATAAATAAACTTAAAATAAAATTCAAGATTGAAAGCAAGCAAGGAAGAAATAAATAAAGAAAGCAAGAAAAAAACCAAGGAAGAAAGAAAGAAAGGAAGCAAAAGATGTAAACAGGAAGGCAGGAAAGCAAGAAAGAAGTAAAGAAAGAAAGAAAAACAGACAGAAAGAAAGACAGAAAGAAATACAGAAAGGAAGCAATAAATAAAGAAAGAATTAAAGAAAGAAAGAAAGAAAGAAAGAAAGAGAGCAAGAAAGTAAACAAGAAAAAAACACGAAGGCAAGGAAGTTGGCAAGAAAGAAAACAAAAAGGAAAGCAAGA
>OZ038485.1:119159999-119174999 GCA_964036315.1 Acanthosepion esculentum | reverse complement strand
ATTCAGAAGAACTACACCCTTGTGCAAATTAATTGAAACAAACACTTTAGTTACCTTTCTTTCACCATACAGTCACTTTTAGACCAACTGGTGTGATAGTGTGTAAACGATTTTACTTTTTACTCAGATTAGGTCATTTATAGTAGTGTGCAGTAATATGAATCCATTTTCGGGAAATTTGTTTGGCCTTGAAAAATATTGCATCATCCGTGATTGCATGAGATTTTTATCACGCCCAGACCATATTGTCTTGACTGTCGATTAGTTGTCCTACAGACATTGTCTGCGATCGACTTTACTCCAAGGAAGCGTACGAAAATTGTAACGCTGCACGAACGCACTGGAAAGCCTTACCAGTGAGCAAATATCAAAGTACTATAGACTGTCCTGAAAACTCTTCTCATTTAAATACAATCGAGAATCTGGGGTCAAGGGACGACTTCGTGGAATGATCATACGAAGTATTAACATGTGCACTGGAATGTAAAGCGTTTACTGGGATCTGAACTCAAACCCAGACCACGTGTAGAACTCGAACATACGCACCATCACTGAAGATGCTGATAGAGTCATTCATTAGGAAAATACGAAACTAAAATAATAACGGACTTATTCGTTCTGTTTCAATTAATTTGCACAAGGTTGGACATTTCTTACTTCTGCCAGTTCTAACCTTCACGGCTAGGACCCATCATGCCACTCCCATTATAGAGAACACATCTCCTCATCCTCTTCGTATTTCGTTGGGGGGGGATGTAAGTTCCACTCGAACAGCTTCTTCTCACTAAGCACTGCACTGTGGAATCGACTCCCATGAGGATGCTTCCCCGATCATTACAATCTTAACCTGTTCAAGTCAAGGGTTAACCGTTATTTTCCCCCACATGAACTTTGCCTATTAATCTGTAGCCTTCTACCTCGAGAGGCTCTCAGGCCTTGTACAAGGTGAACATTCTAACAAAAAAAGAAAATATTAACAACGAACCACTTGAAAATGGCTCGTGAATTTGCCGAAAGCATTTGAGACAATAATCATTACGGAGAGCTTCTGAACTATCTTAGCCCATCCCAAGAAAGGAAAAATGTAAGAACATTAGAAAACCTGAATTAAAAAAATCATTTTTTTTCTTTGTCGCCTTCAATGAAAAATGAATAAACCCAAACATAATACAATATCTATCTATATATATACATATATACACATTATCTATCTATCTATCTATCTATCTATCTATCTATCTATCTATCTATCTATCTATCTCATTGTTTCTACTTTCTCATCCTGCCAGCATCTGTCTTTTTCTCTTTCTTTCTTTATCTATTTATCTCTGTTTCTCATCTCTCAACATGCTAGCATCTATCTATCTATCTATCTATCTATCTATCTATCTATCTATCTATCTATCTATCTCGGTTTCTCATCTCACAACATGATAGCATCTATCTATCTATTTATCTATCTATCTATCTATCTATCTATCTATCTATCTATCTATCTATCTATCTATCTATCTATCTCGGTTTCTCATCTCACAACATGCTAGCATCTATCTATCTATCTATCTATCTATCTATCTATCTATCTATCGTGTAAAAATTAGGTTTTCCGCGATCATACTGAAAATATTCCAAGCTCACCCGCTACTAAAAGTGTCACTGGGATAAAGCGATCATCAGGCGATCATTTTAAGCGCCTAATGCTCGTTTTATCAACGTGACACTTTTAGTAGCGTATGTGCTTGGAACGTTTTTAGTATGATCCAAAAATGTTTTTTACTAAGATCTGCAGAACGTTTTTAGAAAGGCCCCCCACTCCAAAAACGCGTAATATTTACAGTGTATATGGTTCTATCTGAAATACATTGAGCTCTGCATTCAAACATTTATTGTTAGCCTGAATTTGGCTGGTTTTATATCAGCTGAGTGATTAATGGTATATTTCTCTATCTCCAACTGTCCCTCTCTCTCTTTATATATATATATATATATATATATATATATATATATATATATATATATATATATATATATATATATATATATATATATTGCTAAATATATATATATATATATATATTGCTAAATATAACAGACAATGAATGTCTATTATGTCTGATCATGAGCCGTTTTAAAGTTCGTATGTTTGTTTTTCCGAAATTAAAACAAATATACGAAGTTTAGAACGGCTCATGATCAGACATAATAAACATCCATTGTTTGTTATATTTAACAGTATACGTTTAAATGATGATCTGCTGCCCCAATACACTATATATATATATATATATATATATATATATATATATATATATATATATGAAAGAGCGATTGAAAAGAAATGATTAGGTTTGTCTGTTTAATTTTGAATCGTAATGACTGTAGTCTTCGAAATTGTGT
This sequence comes from Acanthosepion esculentum, assembly GCA_964036315.1. Lineage (NCBI taxonomy): Eukaryota > Metazoa > Mollusca > Cephalopoda > Sepiida > Sepiidae > Acanthosepion > Acanthosepion esculentum. Next base: position 119,172,602 of record OZ038485.1, on the reverse strand, counting down.
AGAAACTGTTCGAAGTTTATCTTGTGTTATTGTAATTAGATCATGTCAATTATTTACAAGAACCAATGTGTTATATGTGTGCTAGGCAGAAGTCATTTGTCTACATTCTTGTTTTCTTTGGAAAGCTGGATGTTTGGAATAATCTACGGTGACGTAATGGAAAACGGTTTACGGGAAAACAGGCTAAATCAAAAAGAAGATATTTTTCATCCTAACCAAAAAGGGAAAATAAATTGTAAATCTACCAAAGCCGCCATATTCTCCGCCAGGGCAACGTAAAGCTACACCCAGCAAGAATAAATCAGGAAAAAAAAATTTTGGGGCCTCGGTTGGTCTGTTTTATTCAACACAAAATATTCTGTTCCAGGACAACTTAAAACAACATACAACAAGAGTAACACAGGAAAACTTGGGATGCGGTCGGTCAGTTCTACCCCAGTAGAGATATTCTCGTACGAGACAGCATAAAGCAACATACAGCATGAATAACACAAAAGAAATTGTGACTCGGTTGGTCAGTTCTAACCCGACCCAAGACAACATAAATCTACATCCGGCAAGAATAACACTGGAAAAGGAATTTGGACAAGGTTTCTCTGATCTACGCCAAACAACTTATTCCTCTCCATGACAACATTCAGCTACATACAGCAAAAATCACAAGTAAAAGAAATTGAGAGTCGCTTGGTCTGTTCTACCCCCCCCCCCAACCAGGGCAACATAAACCTACATATGGCAAGAATAACACTTGAAAAATAATTTGGACAACGCTGGTCTCTTCTACGACAACCAAATTATTCCTCTCCGTGACAAGCTTCAGCTACATACAGCAAAAATCACAAAAGAAATTGAGAGTCGTTTGGTTTGTCCTAACCCCCCCCCCCCCCCCAACCAGGGTAACATAAATCTACATACGGAAAGAAGAACACAAGAAAAGGAATTTTACATGGTTGGTCATATCTACGCTAACCAAATTATTCCTCTCTGTGACAACCTTCTGCTACATATAGTAAGAATAACGCAAGTAAAAGCAATTGAGAGTCGTTTTGTTAGTTTTACCCCCACCCAGGACAACTTACATACGGCAAGAATAACAATGGAAAAGGAATTTGACAAGGTTGGTCACTTCTACGACAACCAACTTATTCCACAAGGAAAAGAAATTGAGAGTCGTTTGGTCTGTTCTTCTTCCTCCCAAGACAGCTTAAATCTACATACGGCAAGAACAACATTGGAAAACGAATTTGGACAAGGTTGCTCTCCTCTACGTCAACTAACTTATTCATTTCTATGGAAACCTTCAGCTACACACAGCAAGAATAACACAAGGAAAAGAAATTGAGAGTCGTTTGGTCTGTTCTTCTTCCTCCCAAGACAGCTTAAATCTACATACGGCAAGAACAACATTGGAAAACGAATTTGGACAAGGTTGCTCTCCTCTACGTCAACTAACTTATTCATTTCTATGGAAACCTTCAGCTACACACAGCAAGAATAACACAAGGAAAAAAAATTGAGAGTCGTTTGGTCTGTTCTTCTTCCTCCCAAGACAGCTTAAATCTACATACGGCAAGAACAACACTGGAAAACGAATTTGGACAAGGTTGCTCTCCTCTACGTCAACTAACTTATTCATTTCTATGGAAACCTTCAGCTACACACAGCAAGAATAACACAAGGAAAAGAAATTGAGAGTCGTTTGGTCTGTTCTTCTTCCTCCCAAGACAGCTTAAATCTACATACGGCAAGAACAACATTGGAAAACGAATTTGGACAAGGTTGCTCTCCTCTACGTCAACTAACTTATTCATTTCCATGAAAACCTTCAGCTACATACAGCAAGAATAACACAAGGAAAGAAATTGAGAAACGGTTCGTCTGTTCTACACCAACCCAGGTGTACATAAATGTACATACGGGAAGAATAACACAAAAAAAAGAATTTTGACAAGGTTGGTCTCTTCTACGACAACCAACTTATTCCTCTCCATGACAACATTCTGCTACATACAGCAAGAATAACACAAGGAAAAGAAATTGAGACACAGTTCTTCTGTTCTGTCCTCACCCGGGACAACATAAATATACATACGACAAGAACAACGCTAAAAAAGGAATTTGGACAAGGTTTGTCTCTTCTATAACAACTAACTTATTCCTCTCCATGACAACCTTCAGCTACCTACAGCAAGATTTACGCAAGCAAAAGAAATTGAGACACGGTTGGTCTGTTCTACCGCCAACATTCATCGAATGGGAATTTAATATTCGGTTGTCAGGAAAATAATGCCAGATTTTTGAATAAACTGTGTTCGAATACATTATTATAATAGTTGCACAAAAATATTACACATTCCTAATGATTAATGTGCCCTCGTTGTTAATATTATATAAATCTCTTTCAGAATTTAACTTAAATCATTATATACTCATCTTGAACATAAAAAAGAAGAGATGCGTTTATCTTTATACATAAATTCAAGCTTTGTCATAATGCTTCTCAAACTACAGTCAACATTAACAGAGCATGAAGTGAAGGATCCACTTGTGATGGAACAGTACGGCACTGGTTTCTGAAGTTCCGTAATGGGGATACGAGTCTTAAGATAAAGGTGGTAGAGGATGTCCATCTGCACTTGACAATCAGCATCTGAAAACACTAATCGAACAAAACCCACGTGTGTTCGATGCTGTATCTGCGAAATTTGAATGATCCATTTCCTGACTGAATAGCAATTTGTGATGAGAAATGGATCCTTTATGACAATCGTAAACGATTGTCTGAATGGCTTGATCATAACGAAATATCCAAACACTTTCTAAAACCGAAATTGTACAAACAGAAGATCATGTTGACTGTTTGTGTTCCGCCATTGGTGTTATCTATTACAGCTTTCTGGAATCTAAGCAGAGCATCACCGCCGAAGTTTGCTGTCGTTAAATGAATGCAATGCACATTTAGTTAAGCAAAATGCGACCGGTACTGGTTACTCGACGACATCCAATACTGCTTCATGACAATGCTCGGACACATGTTGCCAGCATGACACTGCACATGCTCACCGACTTGGGATACGAAACTTTACCACAGCCACTATATTTCCGTGATCTTTTACCTACTGACTACCACCTGTTCAAGCATCTTGACAATTTTTAAGCCAGAAGACATTTCGTTACAAAGAAGGTGCAAAAATCAAACATTATTTTCTGAACAACCTAATATATATATATATATATATATATATATATATATATATATATATATATATATATATATATATATATATATATATATATGTGCATGTTTCATTAAATAATATAGACAAGCAATAAACAAAAACTAAAAATACTTCTCGTTTTCACTCTCGCGTGGTCACGTGTGACGTCACGAGCTGCAACGCGATTTTCGCTTCCGCGTCTCGTATACACGTATTTGTCGTTGCTTTGAAATTTTTCATGCAAGAAAAACAGACTATCATTATTGTTTCGTCCGTGTATTGTTTGATATATTGAAATGCAATTGTCATCTTTGATAATGGCTTACGTAAGCCGAAAGCTTAGATTGGATTTAAACATGTATCAATATGGTGATTTCCTTTCGTCTTTCAATGATAATCTTATTAAGCTTATCAGACAATATGAAAGGAACTTACTTAAAATAGACAAAACTTATCTATATTATTTAATAAAATATTCATTAATGAAAAATTGCTGCCTAAATATACACAATATATATATATATATATATATATGTATATATATATATATATATATATGTGTGTGTGTGTGTTTGTGTGTGTGCGTGTGTATGGTAGATTCTCGTCGCGAACGACAAATGAGGGCCCAGTAAATTAAAGAGGTGCTCAACTTTTATTGACACGTATTTGTCTTCCGATGCCTGCAGGGGTCTTGCAAAGTTTTAGATAAATGGAACATGTGGTTGACTCATTTCGCTCGAGTGGTCGCGGATGAATTGCCACATGTTTCCACAAGTGGACAGCAAAGCCCTCTTTACTGCGTGCGACAAAGCAACACGGACTTGTAAGGCCATCTTTAATCTGTCAATGTCGCTTTAATATTTGCACGCAGTTGATCCCAGTGTTCCGGTCGGCCTCGCTCAAAGCTTTGTACGGACGAGAAGCAGGACTGGCGCCCACCTCCTTCGCACTGGCGCTTTATTATCCCAGGATGAAAAGGAGATGCTGCATCACTTCAGATTGTCTTTGTGTTTTCTCTTTGAAACACAAGAGTGACCATCCAACTGAGTCGCCTAGAAGGTGGCCAAAGAGGAGTTGTTTTGGAAAGATACGAGATGCCACCTGTGTAGTTTTTTTTCTTTCTTTATGATGGCTTAAATATCTGTCATGTTGAAATTAGTAATTCTAATGCAATCCTTCTGTTTACTGATGCAGATGCTACGTAGGCAATGCATATGGATGGCATCAAATTGCTTGATGTGTCGTCGGTAGAGTCCATGGTTCTGTGCCTTACAGTACGGATGTCATTACTATTAACTTGGACACATTCAAATTTCACCTTTAACGCAATATCACGAGTATTCCAAATACCTGTGGCAATGATTACCGACTACAGAAGTGGCCTTTCCAATCCTGCACTCAATTTCTTTGTCCATTTTATCACCTTTCGATACAATGGAGCTAAGTTAGATGAAAGAAGAACTGGTTTTGAAGACTTTCCCCTCAACATAAACAGTGGTATCAATAGCTGGGGCAGGATTACAGGTAGGCTGATGGAGAAGTTCCGTTCTTTTATGCTAATAGTCAGATCGAAAGCTTTAGATGCACGAGATAATTTGTAAACGATAATTTGCATATCTTCAACGGTGCGGGCTACAAGTGCGTAATCATTTGCAAAGAGAAGGTCACGAACAGTTTGCACAATGGTTTTAGTTTGGCTTTTAAGTGCTGTTGGCTGAACAGCCAGCTACTCACGAAAGTCTTTGATACCGTTTAAAAGGATGCTCTTTGGGTCGTCCTTAGGAAGTTGGGTGTTCCTGAACGGACATTCGGTGTCACCATGCTTTCCCGTCAATGGACGATGGCCTGAGTTACATCCAGTGAAGAGGTACCCGACCCATTCGTTGTCTCTAATAGCACAAAACAAGTCTCTTATTTGATTTGTATCTTTCTGTCATGCTGGAAACAACATTTGAGAATGTTAATATATATATATTTCAGAATGTTATATATATATATATATATATATATGCAAATATATAGAAAAATAGGAAAGAACACGTTAGGTAAATAATCCGAAGTTCTTTAGTATTTTTGTTTTTATTCAAAAAAACAAAAAAAACAATGCTCAATACATAAGTATAACATAAATAATAAAGATATTTTTTTAAATATGAAGGAATCATATTTTTAAAATATAGTATACCTACCTTTTAACTATATTTTATCACACTAATGCATACACCACCACTATATATATATATATATATAAGTAATAGATTTGGGGATTTAGGCTAATTTTATAGTAATTCGTCGAGCTTAGAATCCTCAACTGAATGCAGAAAGTACAGTTGGTATGATGTTCGCGTTGTATCGAAGCGATCCGGGTTCGATTTTCTCAATAGTGGATGCGCACTGCTGATGAGTCCCAAATATAGGACGAAACTGCCGTCCAGTGCTTTCTGCATTCTGTTGAAGATTCTAAGCTCGGCGAATTACTATATATATATATATATATATATATATATATATATATATATATATATGTATATATATATATATATATATTATTCACAGATTGTTTAGCTGTATCACTACTCATCAATGTTGTACATCCGGTTGCTTCAAGGATGGGATCGAAACTTGACCGATTTGACATCAGTCAGAGACCCTTACCCCTAGGCAGAGAAAGGGATTTTTAACGCATTATATACGTGAGATATATAAACGCCATCCCTCGTATTTCTCACACTAAGACAACGAAAAAGTCCACATAAACATATGTCCGCAAATCAATCATTTTTCAGTTATGTTTAAAAAAAGTTTACGGTAGATGGCGCTATGTTGCTATAAAGACTAGATTACATTTCTCATTCGTGTACTTTTGCGGTTACTATGTTTTGAACATTTAACGTGTGTAGTAGAAGAAGTGTTCCGTTTAACAATGGCAGGATATTCATATCGTGGCAGTCAGATTTGATTTTAACATACAGCTGCCCAAATGGTGATGGACGCGAGGCTGCAAGGCTGTATCAGATTGCGTTTCCAGGCCGATGGCAGCCGATTCATACAGACTTTGCTGCTGTTTATTATTGCGTTGCAGGATCCGTGGCACCACAATCTATGGACCGAGAGCCGCTCGTACGCCTTTCCACGCCGGACACATTCTACAGGCTGTCAGAGACGATCCAAGTATCGGCAGACGTCAAGTGGCCATAGCATGTCGTACATCTAGTAGTACTGAACGGAGGAGACATCAACAACAGCTCCTGCATCCGTATCATTTGTAACGTATTCAGGATCTTTCACCCTCTGACCACTCACTTCGGGAGAAGTTTTGCCAATGGTTTGACGCACAAACTACCGATCCGTTGTTTGCCTCTTTGGTCTTGTTAACGGATGAGGCAACATTTGGAAAAGATGGGATAACAGATTTACTATACAACCAACATTTGTGTTCGGATAGTAATCCCTATGGTACTATACAGGCCAGACACCAGTATCAGTTTACGATTAATGTGTGGTCTTATTTTTGTTTTGGTGTCAGGGACCAGCCACAATGTCTGTAAAAGTGTTTTTGATACACTATATATATATATATATATATATATATATATATATATATATATATATATATATATATATATATATATATATATATATATATATATGTATACTTTGATTAATACTGTATATATAATGTATGATCTGCGTGGTGGTTAAATCAGTTATATCTATTTCAATACCACTGGCGCACTATATTCTTTTTGGCTCTTATTTACTTAATTTTGCACTTGACTAACAGTTAATTTGGAAATATCCGTTATCAATATTATGATATATCATATTCCATTATTTATATTATGACATATCGTATTCCATTATGAATATTATAATATGTTTTATTATATTGGCAATATTATGACGTTTCTTATTTCATTATCAATATTATGAAATGTCGTATTTGCTTGTTAATATTATGACATATCATAATGAATATTATAACATGTATCCCATTTTCAATATTATGACATGTTGTATTCCATTAGAAATATTATGAGGTGTCAAATGTCATTATCAATATTATGGCATTTCATATTCCATTATCAATAATATGAAATGTTGTATTCCATTGGTAATGTCATTGTGAATATTATGACATGTCGTATTACATTGGTAATATTATATGTCATATTTCATTATGAATATTATGACATAATCCTACTCCATTATCAATATCATTAGATCTCATATTCCATTATCAATATTAAGACATGTCATATTCCATTATCAATATTATGATATATCATATTCCATTATCAATATTATGACATCTCATATTCCATTATCAATATTATGACATGTCATATTCCATTATCAATATTATGACATGTCATATTCCATTATCAATATTATTACATCTTATATTCCATTATCAATATTATGACATCTCATATTCCATTATCAATATTATGACATGTCATATTCCATTATCAATATTATTACATCTCATATTCCATTATCAATATTATTACACGTCTTATTCCATCATCAATATTACGACATATTTTAATCCGCAGACATTGAACTGTTTTTTTTTCTTCATATATTTCACTAATAATACGTAATACACTCGATGCGACAAAGCTTTCAAATGGACACTTGAATCTCGCAACAATTGATTATTTGTATCGACTTTTGATTAGATGCAGGTAGCCATGGCAAATGCAGAGAACGGAAGGAGGAGATACAGTCGACATGCGCCTGGGTCAGGATATCCCCGAGCCTTTGCAGTAAATTGACGGACCGTTGCATGGCTGCAGTAATGGCTGCTGTTGAAATGAGTTTAATCGTACAGGCATTCGATGACAGAGTGTCGGTCACTGTGTAGTGGTTACGGGTTGGTCAATGATAGAGTCCAGTACCCACCTAGGCGATGAATTCTCTTTGCCACAACAAATATTGGCACACACACACACACGCACACACACACACACACACACACACACACATATATATATATATATATATATATATATATATTGTTTTAACATACCTACGGACGATAATAGGTATGTTCCCATAAACAAATACAGTAGTAAATACTCTATGTTGGTCTGTTGTCGTAGATTCGTCTCTAGCTGTGCTGGTCAAACCTTCCGCCTCCGGGCAGAGAGGATTCCCAGACGAGGCTATGCCGAAGGGCAGAGTTTCGTCACGGGAAGCAGCTACCCGATCCCGTTTTATACGGGGTCTACGGGGAATTTTTAGCGGAGCCTACGGGCTCGGATACCCACATTAAATTCGGCATTGTGCCAAATCTGACCGCGTGGGGCAGTTGGTAGATATTCTGCAGTTGGAGATTCATTGTGGAATTCACTTGACTCACTTCTGGTAGTTGACTACTTCTTCTACGCGCCGCTGGCGAATCTTATATGTGTTGTTCTTGTCCTAAGTATTATCGTTCATTACTGAACTTCGTGTGATTATTCTATTCACTAGGTTACAACATATATATATATATATATATATATATATATATATATATATATATATATATATATATATGCGCGTGTGTAAAAATTTCAGATAAAGTATATCTGTAAAAAAAGACTATATGAGTAAAGACAAAAGGACTTTATTCCTCAGAGAAGGAAACGTGTCGGCTAAGATAAGTTTTCCATTTACTTTATTCATATATATATATATATATATATATATATATATATATATATATATATATATATATATATAGGCACAGAGAGAGAAAAACACACACATACAGAGAGAAACATAGCAACAGACATGCACACGCACACGCACACAGACACACAAAGGAAGTAAGATTGTTATATGTAAATACAGGGGGTGATGAAAACGTACGTAATGAAATCGACACACGCATTCACACGCTACACACACTCACGCATGTAGACATACATAGAGACAAAACGCACGCACACACACAGATACACCCGAACACATAAGCAAACAAAGATTGTTATGCATAAATTACATGGGGTGCTGATAAGGTAGCAAGTTAATTTGCGCCATCCTGTTAACACAAGTTTAGTTTTGAAAAAGACAGGTATGAAGCGAGTGAAAATATACAAATATACATGATAGAGAGGTTAGCAAGAAGAAAAGAGTAAAGGAGAGAGAGAGAGAGTCAGAGAGAGAGAGATAGATAGATAGATAGATAGATAGATAGATAGATAGATAGATAGATAGATAGATGAAGAGACTAAAGAAGACAAATACAGGTCATCAAGATGTAATAAAAAGACACCCAGATGTGAGGCGACTAAGAGAGACCTAAGGAAAGATATCTTTGAACAGAAAGAGAAAGAGAGAGAAAGAGATAGAGAGACAGACAGACAGATAATGAACTAACTCCGACCGATAAATCTTTTTAGATCCGTCCCAGAAAATTTATCACTGTGATTTCTTTCTTTCTGAAAGGGAAAAACTTAAAGCCGTTTCTAATACTTTCGGTAAGCACCAGCTTGGAATAAAAGACTTTGTGTCATATGGTAAATAAGAAATAATCTTCTTATAGCCTGAAACAAATTTAAAATACAACCGATATAATTATACAGTTTTCGATAATCAATATTTTGAATAGCAGATAGGGTGAGAATGGTGTTGTGCGGAAGATGGTGTAAAAAAAAAACGTTGAAATATCAAAGGTCAATAAATATTATTGATTGAGAATCAGATATTGATTTTAGCAAAGTGGATTTTTCAAGATCATTTTTCCTTCTATACAAACTGGTTGCTTTAACAACAGCCACGGAATGATCACAAAGATGTAGATTGTTGTGGCTTTGTTAGGAGCCAAAAATAAAGACACAAAGAGAGGAACTGAGTTAAACAAATATATTAACAGAACACAGTAATACAAACATATACAAACGAGAGTGTTACAGCAAGAATGTTCGGTCCGACTGCCAGAGCTGACTGTTGGAAAAGGCAGTACCTGCTCCTATCTATAGCTGGGAGAGTCCATGCGTGCGTGGGTAAATTATCATAACAGATAGATAGATAGATAGATAGATAGATAGATAGATAGCGAGCGAGAGAGAGAGAGAGAGAGAGAGAGAGTTGTGGACTTGTTAGGGCCAGAAAAAATGACACAAAGAGAGGAATTGAGATTAATTATTAACAGAAACAGTAATACAAACATATATAAACGAGAGTGTTACAAAAACTTTCCCCTCTGCAAAAGGCAGTACCTGCTCCTATCTATAGCTGGGAGAGTCCATGCGTGCGTGGGTAAATTATCATAATAGATAGATAGATAGATAGCGAGGGTGATTCAATAAATAAGGTGAATTCTTCGGTATAAGGACTTCTAATACAGATTGAAGCTTACTTTTTAAAAATTTTTCAACGTAGTCTCCCAGCACTGTCACACACTTTTCCCATCTGTGCACAAGCTTCCGTATTCCCTCAGCGTAAAAATCTTTGGACTGATGTCTCAGTCAGTCGCTCACAACACTTTTGACTTCATCGTCACTTTTAAACTTCGTGCCTCTCGTGAACGCTTTCAAGGGACCAAACAGGTGAAAGTCTGAAGGGGCAAGGTCTGGGCTGTAAGGGGGATGGGGGAGCAGTTCCCAGTCCAGCTCGTTAATGGTCTGCACCGTTTGGGCTGCTCTGTGAGGCCTTGCGTTGTCATGATGCAAGATGACTCCTTCTGACTGATGACCCCTGCGTTTGTCCCATCAGATAAGCTCAAAGTCATTGCAATGTCATTCACTGTCACCCTTCTGTCAGACTGAATGAGGTCATTGACTGATTCGATCACCTCAGGAGACCTCACTTCTGTAGGCCTCCCAGGCCTGTCTTCATCCTCAACACTGCTCCCTCCTTCTTTAAACAATTTAGCCCACTTGTAGACATTTGTTTTGCTGAAACATGTGGCACTATACACAGTTGACATTCTCCTATGAATTTCAAATGGTTTGCACCCTTCAGCAACCAAAAACTTGATAACTGACCGCTGTTCAATCCTGGAGCATGCTTCTTGGTCGGCCATCTTTGTTAATCGCCAAAACTCTCAAGGTTTCTTTTTTAATCTGCAAAAGAAATTAAATCTATGTGAAAAAGAAGTAAAACAAAAAAAGAAAAGAAAAAAGAAAACAGTAAGCTTCTATCTGTATTAGAAGTCCTTATACCGAAAAATTCAACTTATTTATTGAATGACCCTCGTACAAACGAGAGTGTTACAGAAAGATTGTTCGGTCTGACTGTCGGAGCTGACTGCTGGAAACTTCCCTCTCCAAAAGGCAGTACCTGCTCCTATTTATAGCTGGGGAAGTCCATGCGTGTGTGGGTAAATTACCATAACATTTATGTGCATATTTGGCGGCGCCCACCTTTTCTCCAGTACATGATTATCACGTTGAAACACCGGTTCTCGTACGGTCACCGAAATTAAACAACGACAGGCCTAGTCAATTTTCTAGATGGATGACTTGCTTCGGAATACCAGCTTCTGTAGGCTTGGATGTGCGGATGATGTAATAAATAACGGCTCGGAATTGGAAATCAGAGAAACAAGTTCAAATACGAATCGGATTCGTTATAGTCACTTACGTGCAATTATCATTGGAAAAGTTATGAATCCAACTTTCCCCCCAGCTATGGGTTAATTATGACATGTATCAATAAATCATTATGTCAACAGTTCATAAAATCTAAAAATATTTTCTGTCTTTAAATAACCAGCAAAAGGTTGATAAGCCGTAAAGTAACAATCAATCACTCAGTCCCCAATACATAAGTGATTCCAAACCGATTTGGGGCTATGCCCCATTTTGGTATTTTTAAAATTCTGATGCCCCCCCCCCTGTAATATTTAATTCTTACATGTATGCCAGTTATACATGTACGTGCATACACACAAAATACTTTTATGTATGCATACTGTATATGCATCGTATGTATTAAGACGCCTTAGCATTTTCACTTTCACTCAGACTCACTGGAAAACAAATCTCTGTTCATAACTCATTTTCGAATTGGTCCCTTATTCTGTTGATATAGTAAGCCGGAGGGTGCACATCCTACACATGACCCACCAAAATATTACCATGCCCCACCGGCGGGACTTATTGATCAAGATAGCCTATACGAAGTAAGTTTTAATTTGGCCCAGCCGTTTAATATTCACGAAAGTTTTTCTCGTCTGAGTTCATCCTTCAAATCTATAAATCAATCATCCGTCCTTGAATGCAATATTGCTGTCAGATATGGTCTGGTGCCCCCGCTGTTCGTCTCGAGGTCCTCGACAAAATCCAGAGACGAATATGTAAGATGATAGGTCCTCATCTGGCATCTAATCTACAATCGCTATCCCACTGACGTGCCGTGACCTCCCTCTGTCTCTCCTACAAATATT
>OZ038485.1:119117499-119152499 GCA_964036315.1 Acanthosepion esculentum | reverse complement strand
AATTTTATTTTTTAGTCAGTCGAAAGTGTCATGATACCATTTCTAACCTTAGGTCTCGGGGCGGGACCCGGAAAGAAATGTGTAAACGGCAGATATCAAAGATGATAATAATAATAATAATAATCATCATAATAATAATAATCATAATAATTTTACTAACAGTGTCTCAGGTAACATCAACATATAAGTTGCCCAGAAAATGGACCTACTATGGACATCCCATATAGAAAAGTGGTATCAATTAAATGACAATTCTCCTATAAGGCGTAAGGACCATAGTTTGAACCCGGTTCAACAAGATACAAAGCATGAAACATAACATACGCAAATAATAATAATTATACAACTGATAAAATATGTGAAAATTGCGAGAATTTTAGGCGTTTTTTCAGGTTAGCTGAACTTCTGCTAAAAATCTGATAAGATATATCAAACATATCTCTTGATCATTTGATATATATATATATATATATATATATATATATATATATATATATATATATATATATATATTTACATAGGCTTTATCTCTAATATTGAGCAAATTAACCTATAAATATAGTATACCTTAAAAGTATATATACACACAGACACACACACACACACACACACACACATATATATATATATATAAATATATATATATATATATATATATATATATATATATATATATATATATAGTCTGATAAAGCATGAAATTGATAGTGACCATACAGTGTTGATTTTTTATGTACACAGTCACTATATAGACAAACACAGTATCTCTGATATTGAATACTCTCCTTCCATATATATATATATTCGAAAATTTTCACATAAATAAAATTACTACAAAAATAGCCATTTTCTTTCAACACTTCTGATGTCTTATCAAGTGATGGCGTTGAATATATATATATATATATATATATATATATATATATATATATATATATATATATATATATATATATATATATATATAATGTTAATGTCTATATTCGACTGGTATAAAAAAACCCGGATAGTACAATTTGCAAATAAAAATATATAAAAATTAATTGGTATCTGGGGGAAAACATTTTTTGTAATAAAAAGAAAACATTCAAGTCGGCCGAAAAAGCTTCAGCTTACCTCGAAAATTCATTTAGGTGAAACTTAGGTAGGTAATTTCTAGGTCTGTCGGATTTATATATATATATATATATATATATATATATATATATATATATATATATATATATATATATATATATATATATATATATATATATATATGTATATGTATATATATATATATATGTGTGTGTGTGTGTGTGTGTGTGTGTGTGTGTGTGTGTGTGTCTATGTGTGTGTGTGTAGTGAGAGATAGAAAGTGAGATAGGACGCAGAGTGAAAGCGAAAGAAAGAAGCCGGTATTAAAATAGCGAGACAGAAGGTGTAAAACAGAAGTTTCGACCCTTATACCCTTACCTATATTTTCATAATTTCGTATATAATCGCTGGCACTTGCCAAACGGTCCCCGCGTTTTCTGTTTTCTTTTTCCTCATTCATTCATATTTCTATATATTTCCATTGTTTTCGCAATGCCTTTATCATTCGCATGACGGGTACGACTTTTTCTAAATATTCCAGAGCAACGCACACGTTCGACCTTTCGTAGCACTGGACACACCCACACAAGAACTGAATGTCTCTCTCAGAAACTGACATAACACACGCGCGCGCGCGCACACACACATACACAAACACACACACGCATATATACACACACACACACACACACAAACACACACACAAACACAAACACACACACATACACACACACAAACACACACACACACAAACACACACATACACACACACAAACACACACACAGATACACACACATACACACACACATACACACACAGACACACACAAACACACACACGCATATATACACACACACACACAAACACACACACACAAACACACACACATACACACACACAAACACACACACCAACACACACACACAAACACACACACACATACACACACACAGACACAGACACACATACACACACACAAATACACACACAGACACACGCACACATACACACACACAGATACACACACACACAAACACACACACACACAAAGACACACACACACAAACACATACACACACATACACACACACAAACACACACACACACACACACACACACACACACACACACACCTTTAAGATAGAAATAAAGAGAACACAAGTGAAAATTGAAGCGGAATGCTCTCGGGGTGAAAAAGTGACAGAAAGAAAATATAAGAGCGATGAAAAGAAAGAAAGAAAGAAAGAACAAAAGAAAGTGAGTGATAGGGTGAGAGAGACAGTGTAGGAGAATGCAAAAGAGAAGACGGAGTAAAGAGAAAAGTGCAGTAAAGATTTTCCAAGCGTAGCTTAGATGTGGCACAAGGCCGAAATTATTGAGCACCCAGTGAGGATCGAACTCACTACTCAGTCGTAATTGTTCTAGCGAGGCAAGCTTGCTAACCATTACACCACCTCGGGGTGCCCAAGAGAAAAAGTGGAGTATATAAAAAGAAAGAGAGAGAGAGAGAGAGAGAGAGAGAAAGAGAGAGAGAGAAAGATGTGGTAAGAAAAACGCTGGTAAGATAAAGAAACATACAGAAGAGAAGGTGTGAGAGAGAGAGACAATGAGAGGGAGAGAGATGCAGAGTTAGAGCAGAGCAGAGAAGCAAAGAGAGTGCGGTACAGAGAAAGAAGATAATAAAACGAGAGAAAAAGTGATAAGGAGACAAAGGGTTAGAGCGAGGGAGAAACAAATAAAGAAGGAGAAAGAAAATATATAAAGGAAACCAATGGTAGAAATAAAGAACTGACATAAAGATAGCCAGATAAACAGATATGAACAGACTGAAACAAATTATATAGATATATATCATCAGACAGTGGAAGATAGATAACAATATATTGAAAGAATGGTATGAACATATTGTGAGAGATAGATTCATGCATACAAACAAATTCTGTGGTAGATTGATATCAACACACTGAGATAGATAGATAGATAATGAACAGACTGAGATAGATAGATAGATAGATAGATAGATAGATAGATAGATAATGAGCAGATTGTGGTAGATTGATAGATATAAGCAATGATAGATAGATAGATAGATAGATAGAGACAGAGATAGAGAGACGGACATGAGAAGACTCAGATAGATACATGAAAACAAGCATAAAAACAAATCCTTTGATAGATTGATATCATCACATTATAGATAGATAGATAGATAATGAACAGACTGAGATAGATAGATAGATAGATAGATATGAAGTGACTGAGCTAGCTAGCAAGATAGTTAGATATGAACAGATTGAGATAAATAGATAGAAAGATAGATAAAGAGACGGACACGAGAAGACTGGGATTAGCTAGCTAGTTAGATATGAAAAGACTGAGATATATAAATAGATATGAACAGATGGAGACAGATGGAGGTATATATATATATATATATATATATATATATATATATATATATATATATATATATCAATCGATAGATAGATAGATAGATATGGATATATTTTGTCATAGATTGATATGAACACATTAACTAGATTTGAACGGACTGAGATAAATACGAACACGTTTATAGATTGATATGAACACATTGCAATATATATATATATATATATATATATATATATATGGAGAGAGAGAGAGAGAGAGACAGACAGACAGAGACTCTGTGTGTGTGTGTGTGTGTGTGTGTGTGTGTGTGAAAGAGCAAGGGTAACCGTGTTTTACACAAATCGAAGGTTACAATAACTGTTGCTGTCAGCTAACCGACTTATTTCAACAAAAAAGAAGTAAAAATCGATGAGTTCTCCGCAAAATTCGATCGATGATTTACCCAGAATATGACGAAGAATTCTGCTTCTTCAGCCACCCCCACAACAGCCCCAACCTTCCACTTCCTCTCCCCCTCTCCTCTCCTCCATCTTTCCCCCTCCTCCTACCACTTTATTAGCAGCAGCAGCAGCAGCTTCTTCGTTTTCTTTACTACCGCCCTCTTCACTACAGGATTAAACATTACAAGTCTTGCTAACACCAAGGTCGGGACAGCCTTCTGACTACAGGTGACTCGATACTCTATTTCTTGAATTTTTTTTCTCTCGAAATAGCAGGTCGTTCAATTGTTTGATCGTAAAGAAAGCGTTTCCAGTAGACCGACAAATTGTAGAATCAGACACTAGCGTTTAACATGTATAGTTATATAGCTAATATCTGCCAATCAGACAGAACGTAACTCCGAAAATCATGCAGGAAAATCGTCTATATATTAATTCTAAAATTCGATATCATTTATTAAAACACTGCAAATTACACGTAACAAAATACGGAATTATCTACATATGGATATTGTATTTAAACTAAATGTGTGCTTCGAAGGTGTCCAAAGCGTCTCACTTCGAATCTCTACCTAAGACCATTGCAGTAATTCTTTTTCTATTACTGTATCTGTTACCGTACCACGGTGCGGGACATAGGCGGTATTTTTCAAACATTTAGGCTGCTTGCGGCTTCAGGTGCGGCGAGCTATGTTCTAGGGATACCTGGGACAGAACCTCCCACATTGCATAGTGGAACGGTTGGTTGATACCGAAGCCAGCGTGACGATGTTCGCCGTTAATTGGGGATTTTTGTCTTTGGCCAATATGTACGCAAAATGGGCATCCCCACGTTAAATAGATCATGTGTTGCATCGTACCAACGTCCGGGGGTAGAGAAGGCGATCCATAAATACCGATCAGCCTAGTATCTGTGTAATGCCGAGCATCAAAGTGCCTTTCTCGAGCACTATTACTCACAGAAACACATTGTCTGTCTCCCAATCCTCCTCGCCTACTCTCTCACTCCCTCTCTCTCACTATATATATCTATATATATCGAATATATATGTGTGTGTAGATACAGACCTGTTCGATAAAAGTGACTCACCTGATTTTCTTTACTAAATGTTCTCTTCTCCGATGAAACTAAAGTTGAGCTAAATTCAAAGGATAAGCGATCTAAAATCCGAAGAAGAAGCTTTGAAAGCTCTTTGAATTTAGCAGTAAGAACTGTCAAGCATCCGTTCAGTATAATGTTCTGGGGATGCTTTTCTTTTCATGGAACTGGTTTCTTAAAACCTATTGAAAAGACCCTCAGGAGTGAGCAGTACAAGAGAATTTTAGAGTCTTGTCTGCTCCCTTCTGCTGAAAGGGTGCAAATCGACCCCACCAAGCTCATTTTTATGCAGGATAATGCTCCCTGTCACAAATCAAAATTGATGAAGGAATACTTTGATGAGAAGCAGGTGAGTGTTATGACATGGCTGCCTCAATCTCCTGACCTCAACCCCATAGAAAACTTATGGAGCATTATAAAGTACAGGCTCTCGAGAAAGCAGTTGAGCAACAAAGAGGATTTGATTGTGAATTTCATATCCGAATGGAATTCAATGCTTGGAGATGAGATTTGCAAGAACCTGATCAAGTCAATGCCAAAAACGGTTGAAAAGGTTATTCAAAATAAAGGAGGACCCATAGATTATTAAATATTTCTAACTATATTACCTATTATAAATAAATGATACCTATATTATTCTTTATTTAAAGCTGTTCGGTTATGTTTCTATTGATTACTAGTTGCAGGAAATAAGTGAGTCACATTTTTTGCACAGAGTTTTTCCCTAAATCTCATTTATATCCAAAATTATAATTATCAATAGAATACCTTAGGGTGAGTAAACTTTTTTACTAGGTGGCCAGGGAGGGGTCTTTATATTAGTAAGACTAAAAATTAGTTTGACCCAAAAAACAATAGGCGAAAAAATTAAAGTAAAAAAAAAACAGGTGAGTCACTTTTATCGAACAGCTGTATGTATATATATATATATATATATATATATATATATATATATATATATATATATATATATATATATAACCAGCATCCATAGTTGCAACGAACAGTTCATTTCATCTCCAACATAAATACCTGAAGATTGGATTGATATATATATATATATATATATATATATATAGTGACATATATATTATTAAATGATATGCATGCATATACATATATATATATATATATATATATATACATATATATATATATATATATACATATATATATATATATGTATATATATATATATATAAGCATGCATATCATTCAATAATATATATACATACATAACTATGAATGAGAAGCACACACAAGCATATATACATATATATATACTCGTTCATTTTTATGTGTGTGTGTGTTTGTAATAGATTAAAATTTGCTACAGATACATATATATATATATATATATGTGTGTGTGTGAGTGTGTGAGTGTATGTGTGTGTGTGTGTGTCTTTGTTTAAATTTGAATTTGAATCGAACGGAATGATAAAAATTGTCTTATATTAATCCAAACACGGCGATAAATCCACTAAGTGACAAGTTCTTCAGGAGAATGAAAAAAAAAAATAAAAAAATAAAAAAAAATACATACAGTGTCTCCTGGGGCGATGTTAAACAACTGCCGAGTGAAAGATTAATTTAATTTTAAAAGCAGAAGTCTTCTAAAAACATACGATTGAAACATATTTACCATATTATATAGCGATGTTTAACATGTTTTAAAATCCTAAAATAAATAATGTTTAGCTCTACCCTGTATTGAGCCCTCTTTTAAAGTAAATGTTACGTGCATATATATATATATATATATATATATATATATATATATATATATATATATATATATATATATATATATGTATATATATATATATATATATATATATAGGTGTGTGTGTGTGTGTGCATGTATATATATATATATATATATATATATGATTATTTATTCGAAAATTATATCATAAAGATAATATAAAAATTCACTTCAAAAATAGTTATTTTCTGTCAACACTTCTGGTGTTATATCAAGTGATGGGGTTGAATGTAGAATTTATATATATATATATATATATATGTATATATATATATAAATAATGTTAATGTCTGTAATCGACTGCTATAATATTAAAAAAAAAATCCGGATAGTACAATTTGCAAATAAAAATATATTAAAACAAATTGGTATCTGGGGAAAATATTTTTTTGTAATAAAAACAAAACAATGAAAACATTGAAATCGGCGGAAAAACTTTCAGCTTACCCTAAGTGTCATTTAGGCGAAACCTAGGTAAGTAATTTCTGGCTCACTAGGAACTATATCTATCTATCTATCTATCTATCTATCTATATATATATATATATATATATATATATATATATATATATATATATATATATATGTATGTGTGTGTGTTTGTTTGTGTGTGTGTATGTATATATATATATATATATGTGTGTGTATGTATATATATATATATATATATATACTGGTAATCTAGTTCATACATATATATATATATATATATATATATATATATATATATATATATATATATGTATGTATGTATGTGTGTTTGTTTATGTGTGTGTGTGTGTCTATATATATATATACATACACACATAGCGGTTGTAGAGTGATCTGTTCTCATTTCAGCTTCATCAATCGCCGTAAATAACTGATGCTGATCTTCAGGAGAGTAACTCATTGTGCTATCTCGATCTAACGTTTACCATCAATATGAATTGTAATGATTATATTAAGCCAGTACTAATGGCCATGTTTACCTCATCAGTGCTTACTTTATCTAGATGACTATAGACTTCCAGGTGATCGCTAAAAGAGTACGAATGTTTTTGCTTACCTTATCCATAGCTTACGGTATCTAGATGACTAGATTCTTGCAGTAGATCTCAAAAAGTGTACGAATGTCCTTGTTTACCTTATCCATACATTAAGGTATCCAGATCATTGGAGTCTTGCAGCTGATCTCTCAAAGTGTACGAATGTCCTTGCTTACCTTATCAATGCTTACCTTATCTTGATGACTATAATCTTGCAGCTGATCTCTAAAATCTTGCAGGTGATCGCTAAACGTGTACGAATGTTTTTGCATACCTTATCCATAGATTACGGTATCCAGATGACTAGATTCCTGCAGCTGATCTCTCAAAGTGTACGAATGTCCTTGCTTACCTCATCCATAGCTCACGGTATCTAGATGACTAGCGTCTTGCAGCTGATCTCTGAAAGTGTACGAATATCCTGCCTTACCTTATCCATAGCTCACTGTATCTAGATGACTAGCGTCATGCCGCTGATCTCTAAAATGTACCAATGTCCTTGCCTACCTAATCCATATCTCACGGTATCTATACGACTAGCGCCTTTCCGGTGATCTCTTAAAGAGTAAGAATGTCCTTACTTACCTCATCCATTGCTCACGGTTTATAGATGACTAGCGTCTTGCAGCTGATCTCTAAAAGTGTACGAATGTCCTTGCTTGCCATATCAATGCTTACCTTGTTTGGATAACTATAGTTTTGCAGCTGATCTCAAAAGGTGTACGAATGTCCTTGATTACCTCATCCATAGCTTACGGTATCTAGATGACTATTGTCTTGCAGCTGATCTTTAAAAGCGTACGAATATCCTTGCTTACCTTATCCATAGCTTACGGTATCTAGATGACTATTGTCTTGCAGCTGATCTTTAAAAGCGTACGAATATCCTTGCTTACCTTATCCATAGCTTACGGTATCTAGATGACTATTGTCTTGCAGCTGATCTTTAAAAGCGTACGAATGACTCGCTTACCTTATCCATAGATTACGGTATCCATATCCGTCTTGCAGCTGATCTCTCAAATTGTACGAATGTCCTTGCTTACCTTATCAATGCTTACCTTATCTTGATGACTATAGTTTTGCAGCTGATCTCTAAAAGTGTACGAATGTCCTTGCTTACCTAATCCATAGCTCACTGTATCTAGATGACTAGCCTCTTGCAGCTGATCTCTGAAAGTGTACGAATATCCTTGCTTACCTTATCCATAGCTCACTTTATCTAGACGACTAGCGCCTTTCCGGTGATCTCTTAAAGAGTAAGAATGTCCTTACCTCATCCATTGCTCACGGTTTCTAGATGACTAGCGTCTTGCAGCTGATCTCTAAAAGTGTACAAATCTCCTTGCTTGCCATATTAATGCTTACCTTGTTTGGATGACTATAGTTTTGCAGCTGATCTCAAAAGGTGTACGAATGTCCTTGATTACCTCATCCATAGCTCACGGTATTTTGATGACTGGAGTCTTGCTGCTGATCTCTAAAATGTACGAATGCTTACCTTATCGATTCTGACCATATCTAGATTACTCTTCTCCCCCAGTCTGTTCATATCTATTTATCTATCTATCTAGCTAGGTAGCTAGCTATCTTGCTAGCTGCTCATACTTGACGGTACATAGACAATTTAGATAGGTTAAGCGAAAAGTGTGATAGAAGAATCTGTTAGCATATAACTTGTAATTATATCAGGCAGTTTTCACTATAAAATGATATTTCTATTTTAATATATGATATGGTGATACATATACTCTTAAAATTCTCGGTTCATATTTAGATATGAACCATTAGTGGATCCATGAGTGAGAAAAATGTGTTTGGTGCGAATGCATGCATAGATAAATATTTAAAATGAAAGTTATCCTACATTTTCAGAACCACTGATACAGCAAATCCGAACCCATTATGTCGGAAATGGTTAAATATGTTTCATCAAAATGAACCCTTTCTTTTTTTCCCGGTGATAAATTATTCTAATTCCACCTGCCATACCATTACAGAGGACGGTAAGTGCGTCGCTGAGATCCGTAGACGTATTGGCATGGCCACGGGCGCATTCCAAATGTTGGGCAAAGTATTGCGTGAAAACAGGATTTCTTTGGTAACAAAGAAAGAGCACTGACCTACTACGTGATATATGCCTCGTACGGCAGCGAATATTGAACGGTCTCGTCATAGATGAAGAAAAGACTCGAGGTGGTGGAGATATGTTTCTACAGAAGGATGCCGAGGGCATCATAGACCGAGTGGATGACAGAACATGTTCGGAGGGAGGTTGCAGAGGGACGAACAATTGAGAGATAAAAAAGATAGGGAGAAGTGGAGAGCCATAGTCGCCTATGTCTTGAAAGGACACGACACTTACCAGTTTTAACAGCTAGGACCCGCCATGCTACGCACATTGTAGCGAACCACCATTATGCCTTTCGTATTCCCTTGGTGAGATGTAAGTTCCACTCAAGTAGCTTTTCCGAAGAACTGCTGATATGTGCAATCAACTCCCAAGAGGATGCTTTCCGATCACTACAGTCTTAACCTGTTCAAATCTGGGGTTAACCGTTATCTCTCGCATCATATTCGCATAAACTGTACCTCTAACTCTGTAATTCTCTACTTCGAGTGGCTCCCGGGCAGGGTGAACATCATTGTAAAATAATGAAGATATCGCCAAAGCATCTTGCGAGGCAGAGATTCATGAAATAGTCTAGAGAGTGCCAACAACTTGAGCTGTTGTTTGGTACATTTTTCTGATTTGTCCTGTCAGATTTTGGCACTTCTGTATTTTCGCCAGTTCCACCATCGAATGTTCAGGGATCTATTTCTAATTGCTTTTATACATAAGTAGGGTCTCAGGGCGATTGCTCTTCAAGCGCTTGTCACTCGAAATGTTCGTATCTCATATGGTTTGGTTTGATTTACTTTGTTTTACGGCATATCAACACCTCAATGGGTTATTTAAAGCCGACAAGATTTTTATTGCTGTTAATACTTTTTCTTCAAAGATTTATTGCTGGTAAGAATATTTTGCAAAGTATTTCTGGTATTAAAACTTATTTTATTTACCCAAAGTTGGGACCCTAACAGGTGCCACCACCCGGGTCAGGGTGGACCTGGGGACACCAACAATTAAGAGGTGGTTCCACACACCTCAAAACCCGATCAAAGACCTTACTGTTGGATGTAGTTTATCGTCTTACCCAGGACGGTTTGCTTATTCTCGGCGACTGACGCTAGTAAATGCACATAAATAATTGTTATTATTATTATTATTATTATTATTATTATTATTATTATTGGCTAGCATCTGCATTATATTCTGTCAATATTTCATCAATAATAGACTATTCCGTTTTGATCTGGAGGAAAGACGGAAAAGACATATTGTCGGTATTTTCTTTGGTTACATTAAAACCAACGAAAGAAAGAACAAAAATAAAAAGAAAGAAAGACAGTGGGAACAGAAAGAAAGAAATAAAGCTGGAATTGAAAGAAATACAGAAAGAAAAGAAAAGAAAAGAAAAAAGAAATATAGAAAGATGGAATAGAAAGAAATATAACTTGAACAGAAAGAAAGAAAGAAAGAAAGAAAGAAAGAAAGAAAGAAAGAAAGAAAGCTGGAATTGAAAGAAATAAAGAAAGAATGAAAGCTGGGATAAAAAGAAAGAAAGAAAGAAAGCTGGAATGGAAGAAAGAAAGAACGAAAGCTGGAATTGGAAGAAAGAAAGAATGAAAGCTGGAACAGAGAGAAAGAAAGAAAGAAAGAAAGAAAGCTGGAATTGGAAGAAAGAAAGAATGAAAGCTGGAACAGAGAGAAAGAAAGAAAAAAAGAAAGAAAGAACGAAAGCTGGAACAGAAAGAAAGAAAGAAAAAAAGAAAGAAAGGAAGAAAAAAAGAAAGAAAGAAAGAAAGAAACCTTAAATTTTTCGTGGGCATTATTAGTATTTGTTATAATATTTTCTGCCCCCCCAAAAAAAAGAAAAAAAGAAAAAAGTCTGCCTGGAAAACTGAGATAATTTGTGGTTGGTTTCTGGTCAGGGATGAGTGGATAATGAAAAAAACACCAAAATAAAACATGGTTTCATCTTTCGAGAAAACAGAACGGAAGGAAATAGCGGTTGGAGTTGGGATTAACGATTCCCTCATGCTTACGAATAAACAGGAAACCTTTTTCATATGTCCACCTACGATAAAATAGGCTTACAGAATTAAATTATCATGAAAAAAATCTTCCACGGTGAAGATATATTAGAAACATATATTTATAAAGTTTGGCTTAGACCGTCACAGCTGGAATTTCAGAATTTTATTTCTGCGGCAATCTTCCAATATTCCATGTCATTTCCGTGTTTTCACGCAGTCAAAACGGAATAGTTCATTATTTATTAGATATTGGCAAGGCGTAACGGTCGTACAAACTAAGGGCCGGACAAGCAGAATTATGACAGGATTATTACTATATCTACATTTGCATATTCCGACCAGTTGTTTTAAGATTATCACTGAATACAGAAGCGACAGTTTGTTTTTTGAAATCATCTTCCTCAGTATCTTCGTTGACACCAGCAACGATATATATATATATATATATATATATATATATATATATATATATATATATATATATATGTGTGTGTGTGTGTGTGTGTGTGTGTGTGTGTGTGTGTGTGTGTTTGTGTTTGTGTGTGTGAACAGCGTGAATTCTTTGTCGAATTTTTTATGTTCAGTCTTGAGAATATTGTTTTTCGTCACTGTTCTAGAACACTAAAACACTTTTTCTATGTGCCGTGTCCTTTGAGGATGTAGGCGATCATGGCACTCCACTTCCGTTTATTCCTTGTAGCTTTCAACAAGTTCCTTCCCTCTGCCACCTACCCCAGACCACGTACTGTCATCCACTTGTTAGGTATGTCAGGCGTTGTTTTCCCTTGTCTCTCTTTTCCTCTATTCGACCCGTGAGTATCAGGTTCTCCAGGCCCTCCTTCCTCATTATGTGTCCCAGGAACTTCAGATGCCTCTTTCTGATGTTTTATAAGCCCCCTCCTTGTTTGCATCTTCTCTAAGACCTCATCGTTGCTCACTGCTCACACGCTGGGTCCATGATATCCTTAGCATCCTTCTGTAGAACCACATCGCCGCCGCCTCGAGTCTCTTCTTCATCTTTGAGGAAATCGTTCAACATTCGCTGCCGTAAAGGACAGATGTCACGTAACAGCTTAATATTATTTCCTTCCAAAAAAATCCTCCAGTCTCGCAATACTCTGCCCAGCTTTTGGAATTCGTCCTTGGCCATCCCAATACGTCTACGGATCTCATTGTCGCACTTACCTTCCTCTGTCAAGACGCTTCCCTGATATTTAAACTTCCGTGTCTGCTTGATTATAGTGTTCCCGACCCGCAAATCGCATTTCGGACTCATCCTTTTACTGATGACAATGCATTCTGTTTTATGCTTAGTCCCTTCTTCACACTCTCCGTCGCTACGTTCTGTAGGAGATTTTGTAATTTCTTTTACGTGTCTGTTATCAATACTGTGTCATCTGCGTATTTTAATAGGAACCGAAAATAAATACTCTCAGAAATTCCATTTTATCCTGCAAACTTTAATTAGAATGGAAGTGGTATTCGTCGGATGAATGTCTCAAGGAAAACGTATTCAAGACACAAAAAGAAAGAAAGAAAGAACAATTATTAATGAATAATTATGTCATGTTATATAACCTATTCTATAATAGTCGTGCGACAATATAAGGTTGAGTCATAAATAATTTCCGTAATAGTTGTGCGGCAGTTATTAGGTTGGGTCATAATTTCCATAAACCTCACACGAAAAGTATAATGTCGTAAATAATTTCCATGATTGTCGTGCGGCAATTATTAGGTTGAGACATAAATAATTTCCACAAACATCGCAAGAAAAGTATAAGGTTGAGTCATAAATAATTTCCGTTATAGTCGCGCAGCAGTTATTAGGTTGAGTCATAAAAAATTCCCATAAACGTCGCACGAAAAGTATAAAGTCATAAATAATTTCCATAATTGTCGTGCGGCAATTATTAGGATGAGACAGATAATTTCCATAAACGTAGCAGGAAAAGTATAAAGTTGAGTCATAAATAATTTCCATGATTATTGTTCTGCAATTATTTGGTTTCAGACATAAATAATTTCCACAAACGTATAAGGAAAGGTATAAGTTTGAATCATAAATAATTTCTGTAATAGTCGCGTAGCAGTTATTAGGTTGAGTCATAAATAATTTCCGTTTTCGTTTATAAGTTCTATTCGTCGAAAAATCAAACACAAGTTGATAGTTTAGTTTATCACTCGGTTCACAATCATTGTTCATTTTTTGGACAGTAATAGAAATTTTACTGTTTTGGACTGCGTCTCCGGTTCATCATATTTTTTCCCACTCTACGTAACCCCTCACGTCTTAATGGCATTATCAACTTACTTGTGGTGAAATTATTAACAAAATTTACATTTTATCCAATTACATATTCACGGTTATTTGCATATGAGGCATGCTGAAAAGTTGCCGGCACAACCAACTTCCAAAATCTGATCAAATAATGACATATCAGAATAAAATACACAATCAATCCCGGATATTAATATCTTTTACCCATAAATACAAAATATTTTAAACTATATTTTATCATATGGATATATATATATATATATATATATATACATTTGTATATATATATACATTTGCATATATATATATATACATTTGTATATATATATATATACATTTGTATATATATATACATTTGTATATATATATATATACATATGTATATATATATACATATGTATATATATACATATGTATATATATATATACATATGTATACATATATATATACATATATATACATATGTATATATATATACATATCTATATATATACATCTGTATACATATATATATACACATATGTATACATATATATATATATATGTATATATATACATATGCATACATATACATATATACATATGTATACATATATATATATACATATGTATATATGTACATATATATATATATACATATATATACATATATATATATACATACATATATATATACATATATATATACGCTGTTACATAAGCTAGAGTGACCAATCAAAATACAAGTATAGGATGATTCGAAAAATTTGACAACTAAGCAAGGTTATCATATATATTAAAAGATTTATAAAATTTGAAATTAAATTTAAAAGTAAAAAATTAAAATTCCCTATTTAGAAATCTAAATCAAATCTCTATTAAGTTTTAAATTGTAGAATTACCAAGGAGAAAAAATGTAAAAATATAAAAATAAAAATAAAAGATATATATGCTATTTAATTTGTATTTTCATTGAAATTATGTAACAGCGTTTACTCCTGGCTAAGGATCGTTGATCAATTTGAAACTTTTAAAACCTTTTATTCTATATTCTACATCGTCACTTGATAAGACACTAGAAGTGTTGAAACAAAATGGCTACTTTTGTCGTGATTTTATAACATATTTATGTTGTAATATTCAAATAAATAATTATATATATATATATATATATATATATATATATATATATATATATATATATATATATATATAAAACAAAATAAGTAAAATTTTTTCGTTAGACGTGTCTGGACATTCATTGTCAAGAACTTTAGGCAAATATATTTTGCTTGCCATATTGATAATACCTAGTCCTTGATAGTGACTGTGCTAGTCGGGAATACCAGTATATACAAAAAAACAAAAAAGAAGATACATACATATGTTGGGCATGAACTGAGGAAGACGTTTATTTTGATGACATTCGGACGACAGGATCTTTTAGATAACAAAACAACGGTGGTTAACGTTAAATAAAACTAATAAATATTAAAATAAAAAATAAATAATAAAAAAATAAATAAAATTAATAAATGAATAAAATATATAAATAAATAATAACTAATAAATATATAGATAATAAATAAAATAAAATAAGTAAAATGAATAAATAATAAAATAAATAAATACCAAATAAATAACTAATAAATAAAAGAAAATCAATAAAATTAATAAATGAATAAAATATATAAATAAATAATAACTAATAAATATATAGATAATAAATAAAATAAAATAAGTAAAATGAATAAATAATAAAATAAATAAATACTAAATAAATAACTAATAAATAAAAGAAAATCAATAAAATTAATAAATGAATAAAATATATAAATAAATAATAACTAATTAATATATAGATAATAAATAAAATAAAATAAGTAAAATGAATAAATAATAAAATAAATAAATACCAAATAAATAACTAATAAATAAAAGAAAATCAATAAAATTAATAAATGAATAAAATATATAAATAAATAATAACTAATAAATATATAGATAATAAATAAAATAAAATAAGTAAAATGAATAAATAATAAAATAAATAAATACTAAATAAATAACTAATAAATAAAATAAAATCAATAAAATTAATAAATGAATAAAATATATAAATAAATAATAACTAATAAATATATAGATAATAAATAAAATAAAATAAGTAAAATGAATAAATAATAAAATAAATAAATACCAAATAAATAACTAATAAATAAAAGAAAATCAATAAAATTAATAAATGAATAAAATATATAAATAAATAATAACTAATAAATATATAGATAATAAATAAAATAAAATAAGTAAAATTAATAAATAATAAAATAAATAAATAAATACCAAATAAATAATTAATAAATAAAAGAAAATCAATAAAATTAATAATAAAATAAATAAATAATGAGTAATAAATACACAGAAAATAAAATAAGTAAATTAATAAATAATAGAATAAATAAATAATAAATAAATAAAATAAAATAAATAAAATTAATAAATAATAAAATAAATAAATAAATAATAAATATATAAATAGTAAATAAAATAAAAAGATAAATAAATAATAGACTTAATAAATAATCAATAAAGAAATATTAAATAAAATAAAGTAAATACATTAATAAATAATAAAATAGATAAATAATAAATAAAATAATATAAATTCGAACTCGGCTCTCCTATTCTTCAATCCGCATTGCACCGTGCCTCCTCCTGCACTTCAAGTAATATATATATATATATATATATATATATATATATATATATATATATATATATATATATATATAATTCCTTTAAATTCCTTGAGGAACATAGGGCCGAAAGATATCGTTGCTTTTTCTATAACAAGCCAGTTTTTAAATGAGTAGGATCAAGTTGTTGAGTTTTCCTTCACCTAGACCAGTTGCCATCCACGGCTATAGAGCCCTGTCTGTCCTGCTATTTCTCTTGGGGAGAGAAGAGGATTCATACTTTTCCCAAGGGTATTAGCACGTAAGTGAATGTAATGGATTCGACTGGAATTCGAACGCGGCTCTCCGATTCCTCAATCCGCGATCTATTACTCCACCGTGCCTCCTCCTGCGCTTCAAGTAATACATATTATATATATATATATATATATACACATACACACACACACACACACACACACACACATATATATATATATATATATATATATATATATATAATGCCTTTAAATTCATTGAGGAACATAGCGCCGCAAGTTTTTATATCAAGCAAGTTTTTTTTTCTAAGTGAGTATATCGTTAGTTTTCTGCACAGCCACCGATCTGGAGGATCAGGTTTTGAATTCAAAGTTGTTTTTCTCCTAGACCAGTTGCCACCCAATGCTATAGAACCAGGTCTGCCCTGCTATTTACACATAGCTGGTGGTGCAAGAAGAGTATTAATACCTTTCTGGAATTCGAACTCCGCTCTCCGATTCCTCAATCTGCTATCTATTACTCCACCGTGTCTCATGGAGGTGGTTTTGCAGATTAATTCTTCTTAATCTCCTTTTTCTGCCTTGAACACTGTCGTATGTAACCGATTTTTACATTATCAGTTATTATATATTTAAAATAACGGTCCGTTAGGATGATACATTTGGTATTAGGCTTAGTTCCCCAAAACAGGAATTACTTATGACTCAACTTCATATTATGGGACAGATTTAGTATGTTTCTATGCCTTTTTCCTAATAAATGTATACGATGAATCAAGAACTTGGCCACCTGCTCCCCATATATTTGCCTCGGATTTATTCTCTCTGGAGACAGATTAAATTTTCAACAAATCCTTTATGAAGCCTTTCTTTTTATAAAGCCTTTCACTTTCTTCATGCTCGGATAAAAAAGGCGATCAATCGTGGAACATAAGAACAGATGTAGAAAGTGTTTGATAAACTAAATATGACGTAACTTGAATAAATTTGCTTTCGTTTGCATTGTATCTAATATTTCTTTTCTAGAATGGAAATTATAAGCAATCTAAAATGACCAAGAACTTTAGAGTCAGACTTTATAGAGACTTAAATATAGATGACAACCAATCTGTTTTCGTTTGTATTGTGTCGTTATTTCTATCTCATATGCGAAAAAAGTATTAGGAAAAATATTGTGAAATCATTATACTCAGTTAACCTAAGCATAAAACCTTGGTAGTGTAAACAACTCATAGAATGCTTCTGTCTATACAAGCAATTATAAAGGGAGGTAGGACAACGTTGGGTCTTCTCGTATTTGTAGAAACTATACAAAATGGCGATTCTAGGGCGACGAGAAATTTTACCAGGTTTTTTGGTAGATACAATCTTAACAAGATAATTTTATCTCTTAAAAACATAATATTCACTCTGTAAAAGGCTCAAGAGCTACTTCAGGTAGATGGCAGTGACAAAGTTTATGCGGATATGTGGGGAAGTTAACGTTTAACATTAGACATATTACGATTCTCTTGATCGGTCGGACAAGCATCCTCTTGGGAATTGGTTTCACAATTCATGTGGGAAGAAGTTGTTTGAGTGGAACTTACGTCTCACCAATGGAATACGAAGGGAATGAGGGCGGTTCGCTACAATGAGCGTGGCTTTGCGGATCTCAGCCGTGAAGATTAGAACTGGTGGAACTAAGGAATATATTTCGTCAGAACATTTTCCATGGAAATAGCGATAGAGCCGCGCGTGGCTGGCGACGTGTCATCTGTGGGGAAGAGGGTTTTAGGGTGAAAACTAATTCATCATCCACAAGAGGCTTTTGGAATCTGAATGGAAAATGAATATTGGGCAACTCCTGCCCATATATGGCAGAAGTACTCTATATTCGGTTTGAATTTGCTCATAGAAAGATAGCGTATATCAGAAAGAGAACTAAACCTTTTCCCAGCATCTTTAGCGATGGATTGTATCTACGTGTTCCATTTGATGTCTGGGTTGAGCTAAAATCCAAATAGGCGCGCGTCCTGGGTATGACGATAAACTACATCCTCGTCCTGGGTATGACGATAAACTACGTCGAACAGCAAGGCCTCTGATAATATTTTTTTGAAAAAAATAATGTTGCCAGCTATACGTGTTTGAAAAAATAATATTACCAGCTATACGTTTTTGAAAAAATAATATTACCAGCTATACGTTTTTGAAAAAATAATATTACCAGCTATACGTTTTTGAAAAAATAATATTACCAGCTATACGTTTTGGAAAAAATAATATTACCAGCTATACATTTTTGAAAAAATAATATTACCAGCTATACGTTTTTGAAAAAATAATATTACCAGCTAAACAAAATTTTGTTTTGTCAAACCAGCTTGAAAAAAAAAAATTACCAGATATACGTTTTTGAGAAAAAAAATATTAACAGAAATGGATTTTTGACAAAACAAAAATATTACAAAAAAAAATGTTGTCGGCATTAAATGACCCATTGAGGTTAATATGCCGTAAAACAAACCAAACCAAACCAATAGGCGCTCAAGGCATGGGACACCTTGTGAGAAAACATGTTCATCGCTAGTCTTACATCCGAAACCCCAGATTGGGGGTGAGGCACTTTTTTTCTCCGTTGTGGCTTCTGTCATTATTCCAGCGCTGCTTTATGCCCATCCGTCATTTTTTAAAATTATATTTAAACTGACGTTACATAGTCCGTCATCAACTAATAATATACATCGTTTATCTGCATGGCCGGTACGGTGCGGACTACGCAGGAACCCCGGACGGGGTTGGAGCCCCAAAAGGGCTAGATTCAGCAGCGTTGTTTTTAATTTGGGGCTTTCAGTGCTTTTTACTAAATTATATTGTCAATCATCAACTATAATAATCGATAAGGCCGGTACTTACTAACCCTAACTTCTCAACCGCGTGGGAGTGGGGTACAGAAGTGCTAATTTCAGTAGGACTTATTTTTTAAAAATTTAATTTTCTTTCTGAACAGTTCTTTTAAATCAGTTTAGTGGGTAATATATCTCGGTAAAATCAATTTTTATTCCAAGATTATCCACTAATCTCTAATATTTTTTTTACTAATATTAATACTAATCAGAAGACCACGGCTAATAATTAAAATAAATTCTAGTTCCTTATTTTTTACGTTTCTAGAAAGATAAAACCGAGAAAATGATCGCTTAAAAAATAAAAATGTTTAAAGATTTCAACACAAAATATTTTCCCCAAAAGTGTATTACTGTTTTTAAGACAAATTTTTAAGACAATCCCGTTTGTGTTGTGTTGGAATCTTTGTAAAACTTTTTTTTTTTTTTTTTTTAGCCATTAAAATATTCTGATTGTTATAAAAAGAATAACATTTTCTCAGATTTACAAAAAAAATAAATACCTATTCATTATAAAAGTAAATCTGAATATGTACTGAAATTTTCATTTAAATTGGATAAATCCCTGATTTTTTGGTCATTTAAAAAAAAAAACGCTGGGAAAACATTGAACCTGACGGGGGCCCTGTATTAACGTTTTGGGTGGGGGCCCAACACCCTAGCAACGACCCTGTTCATTGCGATAGGCGGAAATTCAGGGAGTGCTCTGTGATGATGGAACATAGCTCGTTTGGTTTTCGAGGCACTGAATGTGACCAGCCATTTTCTCTTTCATTGAGGTGTTAGAGATAAAAAGAAAACTGTAGGCAGTCCTAGAGAAGTTAATAAAGATAACCTAGAAAGAATTGACCATTAATTGTAAGAAGACAAAATATATCAAGACATTCAAATTTAATTATCTGGAATATGTGACACAGAAATCTGAGAACGCATTAGGACAGAGAAAGTTGCCTTCTAGAAACTATGCAAAATATCAGGAGACAGGAAAATTTCGTTAGAATCAATGAAAACCATACTGAACTATTGTGTAATATCAACCCCTCCATATGGTAGTGAATACTAGACAATTTCTTCTCAGGAGAAGAGGGTTGAGGCAACAGGAAAGTGCTTCTAGAGAAAAATGCTGAGACTAGTATGGATGACCAAAGAGCGAATTTTAAAGAAAATAGATGCAAAAAAGGATATTTATACCAACAATAAAAAAGAACCAGTTGAAATTTATGAGATACCTCACGAGAAAAGAGGGTTTGGTAAATTTGACATTCAAAGGAAAGTAAGAGGTTCATAGGGAAACATCGAGTAACCTACATAATAAGTTCGTGTAAACGGATGACAGAACAGGGACTGAAAAGAATGGTAAGTATAGGAAGTCGCGGAGAGACATCTTTATTCGCTTCCTGGGGAGTGGGCACAGAAAGATAAAATTTTACTCGAGGACTTTATAGACAGCTGGTATTACAGATGTGCGTTTCTATTTTCAAATTGTAACAGTGAATCTTTCTTCTGCCATGTGCCGTATCCTTTAAGGACGTTGTCGATCATGGCTCTCCACAATGTCCTTCTCCATTTTTTCTTTTACCCTCTAGCCTTCGATTTGAGACAAAAATATTCCTAGAAATGTCAACTGTCGCTGATGTTATGTATAAGTGTACTCTTTCGGCTTTATTTCATCTATAACTTCGTTGTTTCTCAAATGTTCAGTCAACGGTATTCTCAGCATCCTCCTGTAGAACTACATTTCTGTCGTCTTAATTTTCTTCTTCATCTGTGAGGATATTGTCCAGCATTCACTGCCATCTCTGGTATGTCTTTTCTGTCTTTCCTCGCGAGCAAAACGGAATAGTCCATTATTTCTTAGGTATTGGCTGGGTGTAACGGTCGAGCTAACAAGCCAAGGAACTAAGGAACAAACAGAATTATAATATGATTGATATGGATTATGATATAAGTTGTGACAATGGCTAAAGTTTATTATTTTCCCTGAACCGTTTCCTAATCTTAAGCCTAATCATAAACTGGTTAATATTTAGATCTTTTTATTCATATTAATTATATTATTCGGACTGTTATCCTTATCTTCATTTCCATATTGAAGTTTCGGCTGTTGTACGCTCCGGTCTTCTTCGGGTGTTTGGAATTTCGAACCGAACTCTTTATTTCATCCACCGGGGTAGATTGTTCTAGTTCCACGTCTCGTGCCTCTTCCAGATGTCTCATTATTTTCCCTTTAGCTCAACTCTCCAAGTTTTTGGTTCACCCCTGCTGTTCCCTGGTATTGAACTCACAACTCTTTGGGTCTAGTCAATGGTCCATGTGCCCTTGAGGACATCTGTGTATGAATTTCTGGGACTAGTAAACCTAATATCTCAGCATCAATTTTACCAGTGCTCATATTGCAATTTTTTGTTATTAATATTCCATTTTATTATTATTATTTTTTTTTACTAGAGTTTATATTACTTTTCTCTAGCATTCCTTATTACTGTTTCCCATATTGTATTCATTTCTATGCTTAGTCGGTTCAGGAGATTTTTGGGCCTAGCATATGTGCTGATTCCTTAAGTTTTCGTAATTTCCAATAATGCTCTCTGTCTATTATTTCAACCTCATCTCATCACCCTTTTCCCTCCATAACGGTTTCACCATCTGTTGGAAACAACGAGAACTTATTCAAGGTCCTAATAGAAAAATGATAGTAATGGTGATCAATAATAGTACTTATGAAAGAAATAATAAGGTTGATAATAGAGTTGTGGCAAGCAAAGAGTAAATACTATGACCATATTTGATGAAATATAAGACATTTACATTATTAGGAGTGTTGTCCTCATCTTTATTGCTATATTCACAATGTTTCAGCTGTTGTATGCTCTGGCCTTCTTTGGGTGACTGGAATTTCAAATTGAACCCTTTATTTCGTCCATTGAGGTAGATTGTTCTAGTTCCATGTGCCATGCCTCATCCAGATGTCTCAGTTACCTCCCTTTAACTCAACTCTCCAAGTTTCTGTTCACCACTGCAGTAGCCAGATATTAAACTCACAATTCACTGGATCCAACCAACGCTTTTATCCACTGAGTCACGAGGACATCAGTGTATGAATTTTTGGGACTTATAAACTTAATGTCTCAGTAACCATTTTTACCAGAGCTCATATTGTAATTTTGTTGTTGTTATTGCTTTTCTCTAGCACTTCGTATTACTGGCTCCCATATTGTATTCATTTCGATGCTTGGCTGGTTTAGAGATTTTTGTGGCCTACCGTATGTGCTGATCCCTTAAGTTTTCGTATTTTCTAGTGATGGTCTCGGTCTGTTTCAACCTCATCCCAGAGGAGGCGATGATCACACATTTCCCTCCATATGTGGTCAGCTATGCCTGATTTCTCTATTTCCCTTTGTGTTACCGCTTTACGGTGTTCTTGCAGTTTTACTTTTAAGGAGGCGACCTGTTTCTCCTTTGTATTTCTTACCACAGCTGCATGTGATGGTGTACACACAGTCCTTAGTCATGTTCTCCTCTATGGAAGGTCTTACTCAGCATAGGTATCTGCGAAGTGCTGAACCTCTTTTGAAGATTGTCGTGATGTTATATGGACCACAGTGTATTTTCTCTGATAATCCCTTCACATAGGGTAGGCAGACTGAAGCTGTTTTCTGAGTGCTGTTATCCTTTTGTACCCTTTGTCAGTGCTGCTGTCATGTACCCAGAGTAGTTGTTACATTGTAGGGGACTGCTTATACTGACCATTTCTTGTTTGTATGTTGCTGGGTCGCCACGTATGACTTTTGCTCAATGTTGTAAGCAGGGAGTTGAAGTTGAGGAATTGTCCGGTGAATGTTGGCTTGCGGTATACGGATGTGTTGAACCCTTGCTCGGTTCGAGATATTAGTACATCCAGGAAGGAGAGTTTGTTGTCGTTTTCTCGCGTCCTTGTGAACTGTGTATCGAAGAGATCTTTATTGAGTTCACATGGTCCAGTAGTAGCTGGAGTTCTTCCTGGTGTGGCCAGAGTATGAAGGTTTCATCTACGTATCTTAGCCATAGGGTTGGCTTTAGCAGTGTTGATTCTAATGCCATTTCCCCAAAGTATTCCATATATAGGTTTGCTATTGCTGGTGATAATGGCGAGCCCATTGCTAAGCCCTCATCCTGTCGATATATACCAGAGCACATTTCGAAGTATGTTGTTTGCACGATGTTGTAAGCAGCGGACGATCCCTGTATAATGGATATTAGTTGTCAGTTATCACCTGTGAAGGACACATGACACAGGGGATACAGGCGTTAGTTAGATCCAGTGACAGGACCCAAAGAGTGTGAGTTCAATACCCGGTTAAGGCAGTGGAGAACTTGGAGAAGGGAATAGCTGATAACTGACATCCATTAAACATGGCACGGGGAACTAGAACAGTCTATCCCATCTAGCGAAATAAAGGATTCAGTTTGACATTGCAACCAACTGAAGAAGGCCGGAGCGTACAACGGCCGATACGTTGTGATAAATATGGCGACAAAGATGAGGACAAAAGTCCGAATAATGTAAATAGTGTACTATTTGCCCATAGCTGGGTCCCTAACAGATGTTACCATCCCGAGTCAGGGTGGACCTCAGAACCCCAGCAATTAAGAGGTAGTTCCCCGCTCCTCAAAACCTTCTGATCAGATGTCTGGCTGTTGGACGTAGTTTATCGTCTTACCCAGGACGTGGACGTAGTTTAACGTCATACCCACGACGGCAGTGATAGTTGGTGTGATAGACTGATAAATGTCCAAGTTAGCTCGACCGAATAAATAATTAAATAAGAAAGGGGGTGATCTGTAGGTCTTTTTACCATGTCCGAGTTTTCTCATTCTTTTAAACACACACACACACACATACACACAAACACACACACACACACACACACACACACACACACACACACACACACACACACAAGCTACGAGGACAAAACACCTGGTAAAGACATAGTTTTCTCATGATATTTAAGTAGACATATCTAAAAAAAGCGAACTAAAAACAAATAAAATAAGCATAAAATATTTATTCTTTTTAATAAAACATGTTTACAATATTGTCATATAGGAAGAAAATACGTAACTACCGACACCGAGGTTTGAACGTCACACTTTGGACTTATGAATATATGTTGTCCACCAGGTGTATAAATATCGGTGTCAGGCTACTGACTGGAGTGACTATTGAGTGGAACTTATCCAGTCGAATTAGTGTGAATTATTGTGCGTCGATGATTTGGGTTTTGATTTAGGATTTACCGGACGTTAAGCCGAGACGCGCTACTAACAAGGTATTCACTAAAATGGCTTATTATCTTTAGTATTTATTTTCTGCTTAAATTAAATACTGTTTTATCTTAACATTGAAGTCTTGAGTTTTACTTAATCATTAACGGCCACCGAACTTCAGAAAAGAGTATCCATGAACACAAAAAGGGTATTATAGATAGTAATTTATCAAAGGAATTAATCATACACAGAAATAACTTCAACCACAATATCCAGTCGAATTAGTGTGAATCACGATGATTTGGGTTTTGATTTAGGATTTATCGGAAGTTAAGCCGAGCCGCGCTACTAAGAAGGTATTCACTGAAATGGTTAGTTATCTTTGGTTGAATTTTACTTCTTTGTTCTTGTTAAATATTTATTTGCGATTATAATCAAATCCTGTTTTATCTTAACATTGAAGCCTTGAGTTATACTTAAGTATTAACGGCCACTGTACGCCCGAAAAATAATAAACGTTTGCCCCCTGATGTTTTCCCATTCCTGACAGAAATAACTCCTTCCCAATCCGACCTCCACAATTATAAAAATGT
The DNA here is from genome assembly GCA_964036315.1 of Acanthosepion esculentum. Classification (NCBI taxonomy): domain Eukaryota; kingdom Metazoa; phylum Mollusca; class Cephalopoda; order Sepiida; family Sepiidae; genus Acanthosepion; species Acanthosepion esculentum. The sequence continues at coordinate 119,126,607 of OZ038485.1, read as the reverse complement.
TAAATAATTAAAGGAAAATAGCTAAATTCATAAACTTTTGTCATTTCAAATACATAATACATGAAATAATCCCCTACTAAAATAATATAAATAGTAATTACATTATTTTAAAAACAGAAAAACATTTACTGACACTTGTTTATTAGACATTAAATTACATCACTTAGCATCTTCCATAGTTTACTTGATTTTCCGGTGAGCCTGATGCATATTTCTGAGCGTTCTTAAATTTAAAAATTTTGAAAAAGTCACGGCCGTATTTTTACTTTTGTTTATAAAGAATTGTTGATAAAGTCCGCCTGAGTACGAAACGAGCCGGCTCAGAAAAGTTTTCCTTTTCGCTATATTTATATTTTTTACCATTACAGATATTTTCTAGGTATATTTGAAATTTTACACGGGCACGCCCCCACCATATATATATATATATATATATATATATATATATATATATATATATATATATATATATATATATATGTATCATTAATTAACAAGTCGGAGACTTTAGAAACCATGGTAATATTTTATATTTCGCGAGACCGATAACATTCTTTTTCGCTTTTTCAGACCTTGTGGTTTAAAAAAAAACAGTATATATATATATATATATATATATATATATATATATATATATATATATATATATATATGTATGTATATAAAAGTGAATATAGAAGTCAACACACAGAGGCGACAGTCTGTTTCATGCTAGACGCAATCGTCAGGCGGCCTCACGATTGCGTCTAGCATGAAACAGACTGTAGCATTTGAGTGTTAACTTCAATGTTCACTTTTATATTGATATTTACATACGCTTTAGCCCTGATATCGAGCACTTTATTCCATAAATATAGCACACCATAAAACAATATTTCTTCATATATATATATATATATATATATATATATATATATATATATATATATATATATATGTATATACAGGGTGTCCATAAAGTTCGTCTGCACTTTAAACATTTATAACTTATTTATGCGCACGAACTTTATGGACACCCTGTATATATATATATATATATATATATATATATATATATATATATATATTGGAGTCAATCAAAAATATATATATATATATATATATATATTTTGAAAAAAAAAAAATTTTGTAGTCAATTAAAAAACAATGTATATATATATATTATATATATATTGGAGTCAATTAAAAAACAATATATATATATATGTATATATATATGTATGAGGAATATAAATGAAATAATAATAATAAAAGCATAAGAATATTAATCTACAACCCAGTGTGTCTGAAGATTTTAATTGATTTTTCTAATAATTTTTATCGTTCAAAATATATATATATATATATATATATATATATATATATATATATATATACAGGCTGTCCATAAAGTTCGTGTGCACTTTAAACATTTATAACTTATTTATGCGCACGAACTTTATGGACACCCTGTATATATATATATATATATATATATATATATATATATATATATATATATATATATATATATATATATATATATATATATATATATGTTGGAGTCAATCAAAATATATATATATATATATATTTTGAAAAAAAAAAAATTTTGTAGTCAATTAAAAACAATATATATATATATATATATATATATATATATATATATATATATATATATGTATTGAAATCAATCAATATCAGCATGATACTGGAGTAAATGCAGATAGAAAAGGTTTTGATCGATTTTAGTTTGGAAATAGAAAAGACAATTTGAGTTTTACAAAAGCTTTCACCATTCCATTAGCATTAAGCAATAATATTGTCGCTTTGAAATCATCAAATGCACCGAATGTCTCCAGCACTTGGCTCAACATTTTCATCCATAACTTATAAAATTATTCCCTTGAATGTCACAGATACTGAACTTCAATGACATTTGATGCCATAGGAACAGATTTTGATTTAAATAACGTATGCACGGTGGAATAATGGATAGCGGCTTGGATTGAGGAATCGGAGAGCCGAGTTCGAGTTCCAGTGGAATTTATTACATTCACTTACGTACTAATACCCTTGGGAAAGGTATGAGTCCTCTTCTTCTCTCCCCAAGAGAAATAGCAGAATAGACCGGGCTCTATAGCCTTGGATGGCAACTAGTCTACCGCAGAAAAAAATGGCAACCGGCTGCGGAAAATAAGCTGACTCGTCAGTCATGTATCGAAAGATACATGATCGCCTAATCGTGTATCACGCATGGCACGTCACTGACTGACTGAATATGAACAAATTCCCGGCTATCTGCAGTTTTATAACTATTTTCTTTTGTCTTCATGTGATTTTGCATGTGTGTGATTAACTTGTATAACTGCTACTTTATTTATCTATCTATTTATCTTTTTTTGCTCAGCAGGGAGGCAACTGGAGAGCAGCTTGTGTGCAATATGGAATCGTTGTTCTACGTGTCACTAAGAAATTAACTGTGTGGCTTGCATTGCTGGGAATGAGCTCTGCCGGTTGGTATGTTTGCTATCATTTCTTTGTTTTTTTCTTTTTTAATTTTCTGTAAACAAAAGGCCCCGTTCTCTCCTTCGAGGATTTTACACTTGATCGGCTAGCATCTAGTTGCATCAACAAAAGAAACACAGACAACGGCTTTAATAGTGAGAACCAGTTTCCGATATCTACTTTCTCTTTTCAAAATCATAAAACCTGTCACTTTTATATTCGGTTTAAATATCGAACTGTGGAAAAGTAAAAGAAAAATACGTTTTAAACAAAAAGTACGTATTCTATGAATTTTAAAATCATCTGAACAATGTAGATTCTGATTTTTGTCCTTTTACATGGAACAAATAAGCCTATTTTTTTTTTAGCTTTCCTTCCAATGCAAAATGACGAAAAAGTTGTTTTGGTAAAGGAACACCGAATGCATTGCAGCGAACAAAAAATTTTTGAAAATTATATTTATTTCCAGTATACACAAGACACTGTAAATCATGGTTTTTAAAATGTTCCCACAATTTCAAAAAGATAATATCCCATCCGTCTGGCAATAACTATGAAGCTGTTATAGGTATAGTGATTCCAGTGATATCAAGCTGCCACATACCATTATATTTCCAGACTGCAAACCCATTACTTTACACACATCGGTGTATGTCCATATATATATATATATATATATATATATATATATATATATATATATATATATATCAAGCTGCGATATTTCCAGACTGCAAACCCATTACTTGATATCACTGGAATCACCATAACTATAACAGCTTCATAGTTGCTGCCAGACGGATGGAATATTATCTTTTTGAAATTGTGGGAACATTTTAAAACCCATGATTTATAGTGTCATGATTTATATACAGTAGCGGCCATAATATAAGGAACAGAAACAGCAAAGACATAAATATGTGTATTACTTAAAAAGTAATGCATGATTAGCAATTAAATTTTCACCGAATAAAGATTAGGGTGTAATGCATAAATATTATACAAAGTTACAAAAATTTACATAATAGTTTTTTTTAAATAAAGATTAAATGGAACAAAGGAAATAAGCTACTGGACAAAAGTTAAGGAACGATCTTGTTAATACTTGATTGTGAACAAAATGTCAACAAAATTTCATATTTGGTAAACATCCCCTTATTTTCAATGACTTCTCTGCATCGTCGACCACATGATCTAATAAATTTCTTACAAAAATCAGCAGTAATTCCCTCCCATTCGTCTTTCAATAACTCCCATAGGTGATCCTAGTTTCTTTTCTGAGCCCTTTCTCCAATTATCTTCCAAACATTTTCTATTGGATTCAGGTCGGTGCTCGGGGCTGGCCACTTCATTAGGGCGATTCCTTCTTCTTCAAATAAAGCCATAACCTTTCGAGCCTTGTGGCAAGGTGCATTGTCCTGCATGAAAATAGGAGATCCATAAAGATTATGGTGTAATCTTGGTACCACATGCTGCTGAAGAAGCCTTTTGTAAATCTCAGTATTGATATTGCCATGTACGCAGATGATAGGGCCAACTCCTGCAGTTGAAATCATTCCCCACACCATCACACTGCCGCGATCAAACTTAACGGTTTTCGTGATACATTGAGAAGACAGTCTTTCACCTGTTTTACGGCAAACATAAGTTTTGCCCTCAAACCAAATATAGTAAACTTGGACTCGTCACTGAAATGAACTGTATCCCATTGTGCGTCAGTCCAAACAACATGTTCTATCGCATACTCCAGGCGTGCCCTTTGGTTTCGCTTTGAAATGAGAGGCTTCGAAGCTGGAATACGGGCATGCAATCCTAAATTTTTTAATCTGCCAGCAACCGTTTTCCTTGAGATCATATTATCTGTCTCTTCATTAAATTTACGGGCAATTGATGTAACAGTTTCAAAACGGTTTTTTGTAGATATTCTAACAATTCTTCGATCTTCTCTTTGCGATGTTTTTGGAGGTCTGCCGGCTTTTGGTTTTGCATCTAACGTTTTATCGGTTTTATACCTACTAATTACACGATGAACGACATTTTAAACCTATGAACAATATCAGAAATTTCTGAAATTGACTTTTTTTCTTGATAGCTAGCGATAATGAGTTTTTTTCTTCAAAAGAGAGCGTTTTGCGTGTAGAATTTACCATATTACTTAAAAATAAAGTCCTAATGATAAATGAACTTTTACTTATTGTTGAAAAGCTCCATCGAGTTTTTTAACAATGTAAATTAAAAGTTTATACAAATTATTAACATCGTTCCTTAACTTTTGTCCAGTAGCTTATTTCCTTTGTTCCATTTACTCTTTATTTAAAAAACAACTATTATGTAAATTTTTGTAACTTTGTATAATATTTAAGCATTACACCCTAATCTTTATTCGGTAAAATTTCATTGCTAATCATGCATTACTTTTTAAGTAATACACATATTTATGTCTTTGTTGTTTCCGTTCCTTATATTATGGCCGCTACTGTATATGGGTGTTTGTTCATACTCTTTAGGTAAAATTAAGTTCTATGAGCCGCTGGCGTATTTCGGATAAAGAAAAACGTCAAAATTCCCTTCGTGATTAATGTCAAATCAGTTGGGTTTTGATCCCGGCTTGAAGCAATCGGACGTCCAGCCACAACGAAACTGTCTGTGGATGACTATATATATATATATACTATATGAAGAAATATAGTCTTAAGGTGTGCTATATTTATGGGATAAAATGCTCAATATCAGAGAGAGAGAGCGTATGTAAATATAGAAGTGAACATTGAAGTCAACACTTAGAGGCGACAGGCTGTTTCATGCTAGACGCAGACGATTGTATTAGGTGGTAAGAATTCAAAGTGGATTATTCCTTGGCAATCCCACCAGATTGAAAGAAGAACTTTTGCCCATGAAATTCCCTTCTCGGCTGTGGCTGGGGTCCTTCCCCTTTACCAAGCCACTGTCTACGACGCTTAACATTTCGATAAGAGATCCATTTTTCGTCGCCAGTCACAAGTCTATCCAAAAAAGGTGAAAAAAGTTGGCGAGAATGGAGAGAAGAGCAGATGTCAACTCGGGATTTGAGGTTTTTTCAGACAATTCATGCGACACCCATTTTCCAAGTTTAGGAACTTTTCCAAGTTGTTGAAGATGACGATGAACAGTTGTATGGTTTGAACTGAGAACAACTGCCAATTCCTCAACTGATAAAGCAGGATTTTCTTCAAGGGCTGCTTCAAGAAGCTTTTCATCAAACTCAACTGGACGTCCGGTTCAATCTTCATCTTCAAGAGTGAAATCTCCACCTCTGAATTTTGCAAACCATCTTCTGCAAGTTCTTTCATTCACACATTCCTCTCCATAAACTGAGTGAATGTTTCTTGCCGCTTCGGCTGCTGAGTTTCCTTTCTTTAACTCATAAAGCATTATGTGCCTCAAATGATTCTTGGGTACTTCCATGTTAGCATGAATTTAATTTTATTGTTCTCTGAAATAAAATTCGATCAGTTTAAATGCATCTAAACATAAAAAATAATGTTCAGCTCCATTAGACATTATAAAATACTCTTTAAATTTCGTTCATTTTTAAAAAAAGTTAAAATTCGGACAGAACTTATGGGATGACCTAATATATATATATATATATATATATATATATATATATATATATATATATATTACAATGAATCATTCATACAAAAAGAAGATTAGTAAAGTTAATGATATAAAATGGCGAAAACTCTTCGCAAACAATATATATATATATATTCTTTTTGTATGAATGATTCATTGTAATATAAATTGAACTGCACCATATATTTGATATATATATGTATATATATATATATATATATATATATATATATATATATATATATATATATATATATATATATATATATAAAATGGAGCGGCTACTCGTATCCGAGGATTCCAATCTACGAGGGCTGCTAGCTAATGCCCATTGCAGACGCCTGCTTAAACACATTTTGTGTTTGTTCAACACCCACAGAACCCACCAGCGGATTATACCGCAACTATGCTGAGCGGACAGTTTCTGGAAGACAGCTCGTTATCTAGCGTGATCAGCAGTGTGAACATGTCTAGCATGCCTAAACCCTAGGTCACGATGACTTGGGACTTTGTACTAGCACAACCACCAACGGCTCCCAAGGGTTGCGTCTACCCAATTTCAATCACAAGTCTTGTGTCAATCTGTAGTATGTTTTTCAGGCACTTTCCAAAGGTGCCGCACGCTGATATATATATATATATATATATATATATATATATATATATATATATATATATATATATATATCCTGATGTGCTAATGTGATGCCAGTTAAATTAGTATACATACGTATATATTTGTGTATGTGCGATGCTACCAGAAAATGTAAACAGATTCACAAATGCCACGGTTTGCTGTGTATTTAATTTTTCAAAGTTCCGAATTAATTATTTTATGTTATCTGCAAATTTGACAAAGGTTCATATCTATAAATAATAAATTTACGGATAAAATGAAAAAACTAATTCGGAATAATATAAAAAGTTTGATAGAGAGAACATATCGATGTATTTTGGGTTGGTGCATAATTATCAGACGTTTTTTTTTAATCTATCAAGAAAAAAGAAACAAAACAATTCAACAATAAGATTTTTAAATATGATTATCATATGATTATCATTATATATATATATATTTCATATGATTATCATTATGCACCAACCCAATATACATCGATATGTTCTCTCTATCAAACTTTTTATATTATTCCGAATTAGTTGTTTCATTTTATCCGTAAATTTATTATTTATAGATATGAACCTTTGTCAAATTTGCCGATAACATAAAATAATTAATTCGGAACTTTGAAAAATTAAATACACAGGAAACCGTGGCATTTGGGAATCTGTTTACATTTTCTGATAGCATCGCACATACACAAATATATACGTATGTATACTAATTTAACTGGCATCACATTAGTACATCAGGACATATATATATATATATATATATATATATATATATATATATATATATATATGTGTGTGTGTGTGTGTGTGTGTGTGTGTGTGTGCGTGTGTGTGTGTGTGTGTGTGTGTGTTCATGCAGACAATAATTAAGGATAGAAATAGTATTAAACTTCATGAGTATTTTCAATTCGGACTGGATACTTCTATGTGCCGTGTCATTTCAGGACGTTGGCGTTCATAGCACTCCACAATTTCCTCTCCTTTGTATCTTTTCATAAGTTTTTATCTTTTTGTCATCGCTCCTATACTTTGTTCTCCAATCAATTTATGAAGCTCGCTAGGTAAGTAATGCTTGTTTTTCCTTTGTTCCTCTTGCCTTAAATCTGTCCTGTGAGTATCAAAATTTCCAAGCCGTCTTTCTACTGTCTCTTCCTTGTGTTAGGCGTAAGTCCCCTTTTTGTTTCCGTTTTCTGTGAAACTTTGTCGTCGCTTACATGTTCGGTCCATTCTTAGCATCCTATTCCTTTTGTTTCAAATCTCTTCTTCATCTGTGAGGAAATGTTCCGCCCTTCACTGCCACATAGGAGGACTGATATTACGTAACAGTTTAGTAATTTTACATAAAAAAATGCATGTCTGAAACAGGCTACGATTCTTGGTTATTGACTGGTGCATGTGTCAGAGTTACCTCCTCCTTAGTTCGCTAATTCTTCACCAGGGTTCTCTCTCCCCATACTATAAATACTGGGTGACTTCTTGCCTCGATCCTTTTTTTTTTCCTCAGGCCTCGTGCCGCATTCCACCTCGCGTAGAGGTGAGGTAATTCTTTTTCTTCTTTCTTCATTTCAGCGAACACCGCTACTATGTGAGCTCTCACAAAAGACAGCGTTTCCCATTTCTGGGAAGACGCTATGAACATTACGAACATTCACCAAAATACGAACATTCACCAAAGAACAAACACAAATGTTCACACACAAACACAATGTTAACTGTTTATGTGCTTTGTAATTGTTTTGTTTAATACATATATTTGTTTATATATATATATATATATATATATATATATATATATATATATATATATATATATATATATAATGTCATTCACAGACAGTACTGTTTCGCTGTATCACAGCTCCTCAGTGTGACTAGACTTCCGAATGCCTCAAGCCAGGATTGAAACTCAACTAATTTGGTGTCAGCCAGAGCTATCTTCACTCGGTAGAGTTACACAACTAAATCTAGCGTATTGTTTTTACAAATGTAAACAAATGCCAATCAGCCAAAGTGCTCCATTCATTTTACTGAAGAGCTTTGCATTAGTGCAGGTGGCTGTTGTTTATAGAATTAGCTTATCACTCAACAGTGCTCAATTGAAATGTATTTTCAAGAGCTAAATTATGTCATTCACAGACAGTATATATATATATATATATATATATATACATATATATATATATATATATCGGTTTTGTTTGTCTTCTTTATCTTTAGTTGGACTTAATTCAAGTCCGACATTTTCATGTAGTTGGACCTTTTAATATTCTACCAGGAGTTACACACGTGTTTCTAATACAACACGTAAATACACACCCGGTCCTCTATATATGTATATCATGTGGTTTCAAATCAAGAACCTAAGCTCTG
>OZ038485.1:119059999-119112499 GCA_964036315.1 Acanthosepion esculentum | reverse complement strand
AAATATGAATCCACCTATTCTTCTTCAAAGTTATATGTTCATAAATAGGACATATATCAAGAAAGCCTTATTAATAGGACATGAATTAAGAAACCATTAATAATAGGACATTTATCAATAAAGCATTATAAATAGTACATGCATCAAGAAACCATTATTAATAGGACATGTATCAATAATCCATTCTGAATAGGACATGTACCAATAATCAATTATAAATAGGACATGTATCAATAAAACATTATTAATAGGACATGTATCAAGAAACTATTATTAATTGGACATTTATCAACAAAACCATTATTAATACTACATGTATCAATAAGCCATGATTAATAGGACATGTATCAAGAAACCATTATAAATAGGACATTTATCAATAAACCATTATAAATAGTACATGCATCAAGAAACCATTATTAAAAGGACATGTATCAAGAAACCATTATTAATAGGATATGTATCAATAAGACATAATTAATAGGATATGTATAAGAAAATATTATTAATAGGATATGAATTAGGAAAGCATTATTAATAGGACATGTATCAATAAAGCATTATTAATAAGACATGTATCAATAAGCCATTATTAATAGGACATGAATTAGAGAAAACTTTATTAATAGGACATTTATCAATAGGCCATTATTAATAGGACATGTATCTATAAACCATTATTACTAGGACATGTATCCAGAAACCATTATTAATAGGTCATGTATGAAGAAACCATTATTAATAGGACATGTATCAATAAACCATTATTAATAGGACATGAATCAAGAAACCATTAATAATAGGACATGGATTAAGAAACATTTATTAATAGGACATATATCAATAAGCCATTATTAATAGGACATGTATCAATAATCCATTATTAATAGGACATGTATCAATAAAACATTATTAATAGGACATGTATCAATAAACCATTATTAATAGGACATGTATCAAGAAACCATTATTAATAGGACATGTATCAATAACCCATTATGAATAGGACATATATCAATAAGCCATTATTAATAGGACATATATCAATAAACCATTATGCATAGGACATGTATCAATAAGCCATTATTAATACGACATGTATCAAGAAACTATTATTAATAAGACATGTATCAATAAGCCATTATTAATAGGACATGTATCAACAAACCGTTATTAATAGGACATGTATCAATAAGCCATTATCAATAGGACATGTATCAATGAACCATTATTAATAGGACCTGCATCAATAAGCCATTATTAATAAAACATGTATCTACAAACTATTATTTATAGGTCATGTACCAATAAACAATTATTAATAAGACATAATTAATAGGATATGTATAAGAAAATATTATTAATAGGATATGAATTAGGAAAGCATTATTAATAGGACATGTATCAAGAAAGCATTAGTTATAGGACATGTATCAATAAACCATTATAAATAGGACATGAATTAGAGAAAACTTTATTAATAGGACATTTATAAATAAGCCATTATTAATAGGACATGTATCAATAAACCATTATTACTAGGACATGTATCCAGAAACCATTCTTAATAGGACATGTATCAATAAGCCATTATTAATACGACATGAATTAAGAAACCTTTATTAATAGGACATGTATCAATAAGCCATTATTAATAGGACATGAATAAAGAAACCATTAATAATAGGGCGTGAATTAAGAAACATTTATTAATAGGACATGTATCAATAAGCCATTATTAATAGGACATGTATCAATAATCCATTATTAAAAGGACATGTATCAATAAGCCATTATTAATAGGACATGTATCAATAAACCATTATGAATAGGACATGTATCAATAAGCCATTATTAATAGGACATGTATCAATAAGCCATTATTAATAGGACATGTATCAATAAACCATTATTAATAGGACATGTATCAAGAAACCATTATTAATAGGACATGTATCAATAAGCCCTTATGAATAGGACATGTATCAATATGCCATTATTAATAGGACATGTATCAATAAGCCATTATTAATGGGACATGTATCAAGAAACCATTATTAATAGGACATGTATCAATAAGCCATTATGAATAGGACATGTATCAATAAGCCATTATTAATAGGACATGTATCAATAAACCATTATTAATAGGACAACATATCAATAAGCCATTATTAATAGGACATGTATCAAGAAACTATTATTAATAAGACATGTATCAAGAAACCATTATTAATAGGACATGTATCAATGAGCCATTATTAATAGGACATGTATCAATAATCCAATATTAATAGGACATGTATCAATAAACCATTATTAATAGGACATGTATCAATAAACCATTATGAATAGGACATGTATCAAGAAACACTTATTAATAGGACATGTATCAAGAAACCGTTATTAATAGGACGTGTATCAATAAGCCATTATTTATAGGACATATATCAATAAGCCATTATTAATAGAATATCTACCAATAAGTTATTATTAACAGGACATGTATCAAGAAACTATTATTAATAAGACATGTATCAATAAGCCATTATTAATAGGACATGTATCAACAAACCGTTATTAATAGGACATGTATCAATAAGCCATTATTAATAGGACATGTATCAATGAACCATTATTAATAGGACCTGCATCAATAAGCCATTATTAATAAAACATGTATCTACAAACTATTATTAATAGGTCATGTACCAATAAACAATTATTAATAGGACATGAATCAAGAATCCTTTATTAATAGGACATGTATCAATAAGCCATTATTAATAGGACATGAATCAAGAAACCATTAATAATAGGACGTGAATTAAGAAACATTTATTAATAGGACATGTATCAATAAGCCATTATTAATAGGACATGTATCAATAATCCATTATTAAAAGGACATGTATCAATAAGCCATTATTAATAAGACATGTATCAATAAACCATTATGAATAGGACATGTATCAATAAGCCATTATTAATAGGACATGTATCAATAAAACATTATTAATAGGACATGTATCAATAAGCCATTATTAATAGGACATGTATCAATAAACCATTATTAATAGGACATGTATCAAGAAGCCATTATTAATAGGACATGTATAAATAAGCCCTTATGAATAGGACATGTATCAATAAGCCATTATTAATAGGACATGTATCAATAAGCCATTAATCATAGGACATGTAGCAATAAACCATTATTAATAGGACATGTATCAATAAGCCATTAATAATAGGACATGTATCAAGAAACCATTATTAATAGGACATGTATCAATAAGCCATTATGAATAGGACATGTATCAATAAGCCATTATTAATAGGACATGTATCAATAAGCCATTATTAATGGGACATGTATCAAGAAACCATTATTAATAGGACATGTATCAATAAGCCATTATGAATAGGACATGTATCAATAAGCCATTATTAATAGGACATGTATCAATAAACCATTATTAATAGGACATGTATCAATAAGCCATTATTAATAGGACATGTATCAAGAAACTATTATTAATAAGACATGTATCAAGAAACCATTATTAATAGGACATGTATCAATAAACCATTATGAATAGGACATGTATCAAGAAACAATTATTAATAGGACATGTATAAATAAGCCATTATTAATAGGACATGTATCAAGAAACCATTATTAATAGGACATGTATCAATAAACCATTATTTATAGGACATATATCAATAAGCCATTATTAATAGAATATCTACCAATAAGCTATTATTAACAGGACATGTATCAAGAAACTATTATTAATAAGACATATATCAATAAGCCATTATTAATTGGACATGTATCAACAAACCGTTATTAATAGGACATGTATCAATAAGCCATTATTAATAGGACATATATCAATGAACCATTATTAATAGGACCTGCATCAATAAGCCATTATTAATAAAACATGTATCTACAAACTATTATTAATAGGTCATGTACCAATAAACAATTATTAATAGGACATGAATCAAGAATCCTTTATTAATAGGACATGTATCAATAAGCCATTATTAATAGGACATGAATCAAGAAACCATTAATAATAGGACGTGAATTAAGAAACATTTATTAATAGGACATGTATCAATAAGCCATTATTAATAGGACATGTATCAATAATCCATTATTAAAAGGACATGTATCAATAAGCCATTATTAATAGGACATGTATCAATAAGCCATTATTAATAGGACATGTATCAATAAGCCATTAATCATAGGACATGTAGCAATAAACCATTATTAATAGGACATGTATCAATAAGCCATTAATAATAGGACATGTATCAAGAAACCATTATTAATAGGACATGTATCAATAAGCCATTATGAATAGGACATGTATCAATAAGCCATTATTAATAGGACATGTATCAATAAGCCATTATTAATGGGACATGTATCAAGAAACCATTATTAATAGGACATGTAACAATAAGCCATTATGAATAGGACATGTATCAATAAGTCATTATTAATAGGACATGTATCAATAAACCATTATTAATAGGACATGTTTCAAGAAACCGTTATTAATAGGACGTGTATCAATAAGCCATTATTTATAGGACATATATCAATAAGCCATTATTAATAGAATATCTACCAATAAGCTATTATTAACAGGACATGTATCAAGAAACTATTATTAATAAGACATATATCAATAAGCCATTATTAATTGGACATGTATCAACAAACCGTTATTAATAGGACATGTATCAATAAGCCATTATTAATAGGACATGTATCAATGAACCATTATTAATAGGACCTGCATCAATAAGCCATTATTAATAAAACATGTATCTACAAACTATTATTAATAGGTCATGTACCAATAAACAATTATTAATAGGACATGAATCAAGAATCCTTTATTAATAGGACATGTATCAATAAGCCATTATTAATAGGACATGAATCAAGAAACCATTAATAATAGGACGTGAATTAAGAAACATTTATTAATAGGACATGTATCAATAAGCCATTATTAATAGGACATGTATCAATAAGCCATTATTAATAGGACATGTATCAATAAACCATTATGAATAGGACATGTATCAATAAGCCATTATTAATAGGACATGTATCAATAAAACATTATTAATAGGACATGTATCAAGAAACCATTATTAATAGGACATGTATAAATAAGCCCTTATGAATAGGACATGTATCAATAAGCCATTATTAATAGGACATGTATCAATAAGCCGTTAATCATAGGACATGTAGCAATAAACCATTATTAATAGGACATGTATCAATAAGCCATTAATAATAGGACATGTATCAAGAAACCATTATTAATAGGACATGTATCAATAAGCCATTATGAATAGGACATGTATCAATAAGCCATTATTAATAGGACATGTATCAATAAGCCATTATTAATGGGACATGTATCAAGAAACCATTATTAGTAGGACATGTATCAATAAGCCATTATGAATAGGACATGTATCAATAAGCCATTATTAATAGGACATGTATCAATAAACCATTATTAATAGGACATGTATCAATAAGCCATTATTAATAGGACATGTATCAAGAAACTATTATTAATAAGACATGTATCAAGAAACCATTATTAATAGGACATGTATCAATAAACCATTATGAATAGGACATGTATCAAGAAACAATTATTAATAGGACATGTATAAATAAGCCATTATTAATAGGACATGTATCAAGAAACCATTATTAATAGGACATGTATCAATAAACCATTATTTATAGGACATATATCAATAAGCCATTATTAATAGAATATCTACCAATAAGCTATTATTAACAGGACATGTATCAAGAAACTATTATTAATAAGACATATATCAATAAGCCATTATTAATTGGACATGTATCAACAAACCGTTATTAATAGGACATGTATCAATAAGCCATTATTAATAGGACATATATCAATGAACCATTATTAATAGGACCTGCATCAATAAGCCATTATTAATAAAACATGTATCTACAAACTATTATTAATAGGTCATGTACCAATAAACAATTATTAATAGGACATGAATCAAGAATCCTTTATTAATAGGACATGTATCAATAAGCCATTATTAATAGGACATGAATCAAGAAACCATTAATAATAGGACGTGAATTAAGAAACATTTATTAATAGGACATGTATCAATAAGCCATTATTAATAGGACATGTATCAATAATCCATTATTAAAAGGACATGTATCAATAAGCCATTATTAATAGGACATGTATCAATAAGCCATTATTAATAGGACATGTATCAATAAGCCATTAATCATAGGACATGTAGCAATAAACCATTATTAATAGGACATGTATCAATAAGCCATTAATAATAGGACATGTATCAAGAAACCATTATTAATAGGACATGTATCAATAATCCATTATTAAAAGGACATGTATCAATAAGCCATTATTAATAGGACATGTATCAATAAGCCATTATTAATAGGACATGTATCAATAAGCCATTAATCATAGGACATGTAGCAATAAACCATTATTAATAGGACATGTATCAATAAGCCATTAATAATAGGACATGTATCAAGAAACCATTATTAATAGGACATGTATCAATAAGCCATTATGAATAGGACATGTATCAATAAGCCATTATTAATAGGACATGTATCAATAAGCCATTATTAATGGGACATGTATCAAGAAACCATTATTAATAGGACATGTAACAATAAGCCATTATGAATAGGACATGTATCAATAAGTCATTATTAATAGGACATGTATCAATAAACCATTATTAATAGGACATGTATCAAGAAACCGTTATTAATAGGACGTGTATCAATAAGCCATTATTTATAGGACATATATCAATAAGCCATTATTAATAGAATATCTACCAATAAGCTATTATTAACAGGACATGTATCAAGAAACTATTATTAATAAGACATATATCAATAAGCCATTATTAATTGGACATGTATCAACAAACCGTTATTAATAGGACATGTATCAATAAGCCATTATTAATAGGACATGTATCAATGAACCATTATTAATAGGACCTGCATCAATAAGCCATTATTAATAAAACATGTATCTACAAACTATTATTAATAGGTCATGTACCAATAAACAATTATTAATAGGACATGAATCAAGAATCCTTTATTAATAGGACATGTATCAATAAGCCATTATTAATAGGACATGAATCAAGAAACCATTAATAATAGGACGTGAATTAAGAAACATTTATTAATAGGACATGTATCAATAAGCCATTATTAATAGGACATGTATCAATAAGCCATTATTAATAGGACATGTATCAATAAACCATTATGAATAGGACATGTATCAATAAGCCATTATTAATAGGACATGTATCAATAAAACATTATTAATAGGACATGTATCAATAAGCCATTATTAATAGGACATGTATCAATAAACCATTATTAATAGGACATGTATCAAGAAACCATTATTAATAGGACATGTATAAATAAGCCCTTATGAATAGGACATGTATCAATAAGCCATTATTAATAGGACATGTATCAATAAGCCGTTAATCATAGGACATGTAGCAATAAACCATTATTAATAGGACATGTATCAATAAGCCATTAATAATAGGACATGTATCAAGAAACCATTATTAATAGGACATGTATCAATAAGCCATTATGAATAGGACATGTATCAATAAGCCATTATTAATAGGACATGTATCAATAAGCCATTATTAATGGGACATGTATCAAGAAACCATTATTAGTAGGACATGTATCAATAAGCCATTATGAATAGGACATGTATCAATAAGCCATTATTAATAGGACATGTATCAATAAACCATTATTAATAGGACATGTATCAATAAGCCATTATTAATAGGACATGTATCAAGAAACTATTATTAATAAGACATGTATCAAGAAACCATTATTAATAGGACATGTATCAATAAACCATTATGAATAGGACATGTATCAAGAAACAATTATTAATAGGACATGTATAAATAAGCCATTATTAATAGGACATGTATCAAGAAACCATTATTAATAGGACATGTATCAATAAACCATTATTTATAGGACATATATCAATAAGCCATTATTAATAGAATATCTACCAATAAGCTATTATTAACAGGACATGTATCAAGAAACTATTATTAATAAGACATATATCAATAAGCCATTATTAATTGGACATGTATCAACAAACCGTTATTAATAGGACATGTATCAATAAGCCATTATTAATAGGACATATATCAATGAACCATTATTAATAGGACCTGCATCAATAAGCCATTATTAATAAAACATGTATCTACAAACTATTATTAATAGGTCATGTACCAATAAACAATTATTAATAGGACATGAATCAAGAATCCTTTATTAATAGGACATGTATCAATAAGCCATTATTAATAGGACATGAATCAAGAAACCATTAATAATAGGACGTGAATTAAGAAACATTTATTAATAGGACATGTATCAATAAGCCATTATTAATAGGACATGTATCAATAATCCATTATTAAAAGGACATGTATCAATAAGCCATTATTAATAGGACATGTATCAATAAGCCATTATTAATAGGACATGTATCAATAAGCCATTAATCATAGGACATGTAGCAATAAACCATTATTAATAGGACATGTATCAATAAGCCATTAATAATAGGACATGTATCAAGAAACCATTATTAATAGGACATGTATCAATAAGCCATTATGAATAGGACATGTATCAATAAGCCATTATTAATAGGACATGTATCAATAAGCCATTATTAATGGGACATGTATCAAGAAACCATTATTAATAGGACATGTATCAATAAGCCATTATGAATAGGACATGTATCAATAAGTCATTATTAATAGGACATGTATCAATAAACCATTATTAATAGGACATGTATCAAGAAACCGTTATTAATAGGACGTGTATCAATAAGCCATTGTTAATGGGACATGTATCAAGAAACCATTATTAGTAGGACATGTATCAATAAGACATTATGAATAGGACATGTATCAATAAGCCATTATTAATAGGACATGTATCAATAAACCATTATTAATAGGACATGTATCAATAATCCATTATTAAAAGGACATGTATCAATAAGCCATTATTAATAGGACATGTATCAATAAGCCATTATTAATAGGACATGTATCAATAAGCCATTAATCATAGGACATGTAGCAATAAACCATTATTAATAGGACATGTATCAATAAGCCATTAATAATAGGACATGTATCAAGAAACCATTATTAATAGGACATGTATCAATAAGCCATTATGAATAGGACATGTATCAATAAGCCATTATTAATAGGACATGTATCAATAAGCCATTGTTAATGGGACATGTATCAAGAAACCATTATTAGTAGGACATGTATCAATAAGACATTATGAATAGGACATGTATCAATAAGCCATTATTAATAGGACATGTATCAATAAACCATTATTAATAGGACATGTATCAATAAGCCATTATTAATAGGACATGTATCAAGAAACTATTATTAATAAGACATGTATCAAGAAACCATTATTAATAGGAGATGTATCAATAAACCATTATGAATAGGACATGTATCAAGAAACAATTATTAATAGGACATGTATAAATAAGCCATTATTAATAGGACATGTATCAAGAAACCATTATTAATAGGACATGTATCAATAAACCATTATGAATAGGAAATGTATCAATAAGCCATTATTAATAGGACGTGTATCAATAAGCCATTATTTATAGGACATATATCAATAAGCCATTATTAATAGAATATCTACCAATAAGCCATTATTAACAGGACATGTATCAAGAAACTATTATTAATAAGACATGTATCAATAAGCCATTATTAATAGGACATGTATCAACAAACCGTTATTAATAGGACATGTATCAATAAGCCATTATCAATAGGACATGTATCAATGAACCATTATTAATAGGACCTGCATCAATAAGCCATTATTAATAAAACATGTATCTACAAACTATTATTTATAGGTCATGTACCAATAAACAATTATTAATAGGACATGAATCAAGAATCCTTTATTAATAGGACATGTATCAATAAACCATTATTAATAGGACATGTATAATTAAGCCATTATTAATAGGACATGTATCAATAAAACATTATTAATAGGACATGCAACAATAAGCCATTATTAATAGGACATGTATCAATAAACCTTTATTGATAGGACATGTATCAATAAGACATTATTAACAGGACATGTATCAAGAAAACATTATTAATAGAACGTGTATCAATAAGCTATTATGAATAGAACATGTATCAATAAGCCATTATTAATAGGACATGTATCAATAAACCATTATAAATAGGACATGTATCAATAGGACATTATTAATAAGACATGTATCAAGAAACCGTTATTAATAGGACATGTATCAATAAGCCATTATTAATAGGACATGTATCAATAAGCCATTATTAATAGGGCATGTATCAATGAACCATTATTAATAGGGCCTGCATCAATAAGCCATTATTAATAGGACATATATCTAGAAACCATTATTAATAGGTCATGTACCAATAAAGGATTATTAATTGGACAGGAATTACGAAACCTTTAATAATAGCTCATGTATCAAGAAACCATTATTAATAGGACGTGTATCAAGAAGCCATTATTAATAGAACATGTATCAATAAAACATTATTAATACGACCTGTATCAATAAATCATTATTAATAGGACATTTATCTATAAGCTATTATTAATAGGACATGTATCAATAAGCAATTATTAATAGGGCCTGCATAAATAAGCCATTATTAATAGGACATATATCGAGAAACCATTATTAATAGGTCATGTACCAATAAACCATTATTAATAGGACAGGAATTAATAAACCTTGAATAATAGGTCATGTATCAAGAAACCATTATTAATAGGACATGTATCAAGAAGCCATTATTAATAGGACATGTATCAAGAAACCATTATTAATAGGACATGTATCAATAAACCATTATGAATAGGAAATGTATCAATAAGCCATTATTAATAGGACGTGTATCAATAAGCCATTATTTATAGGACATATATCAATAAGCCATTATTAATAGAATATCTACCAATAAGCCATTATTAACAGGACATGTATCAAGAAACTATTATTAATAAGACATGTATCAATAAGCCATTATTAATAGGACATGTATCAACAAACCGTTATTAATAGGACATGTATCAATAAGCCATTATTAATAGGACATGTATCAATGAACCATTATTAATAGGACCTGCATCAATAAGCCATTATTAATAAAACATGTATCTACAAACCATTATTAATAGGTCATGTACCAATAAACAATTATTAATAGGACATGAATCAAGAATCCTTTATTAATAGGACATGTATCAATAAGCCATTATTAATAGGACCTCTATCAAGAAACCATTATTAATAGGACATGTACCAATAAACCATTATTAATTGGACAGGAATTAAGAAACCTTTAATAATAAGTCATGTATCAAGTAACCATTATTAATAGGACATGTATCAATAAGCCATTATTAATAGGACATGTATCTAGAAAACATTATTAATAGGTCATGTACCAATACACCATTTTTAATAGGACAGGAATTAAGAAACCTTTAATACTAGGTCATGTATCAAGAAACCATTATTTATAGGACATGTATCAATAAGCCATTATTAATAGGATATGTATCGAGAAACCATTATTAATAAGACATGTATTAAGAAACCATTATTAATAGGACATGTACCAATAAACCATTATTAATAGGACATGAATTAAGAAACCTTTATTAATAGGACATCAATAAAAAACCTTTATTAATAGGACATGTATCAATCAACTATTATTAATAGGACATGTATCAATAAGCCATTATTAATAGGACATCATTCAATAATCCATTATTAATAGGACATGAATTAAGAAACCTTTATTAATAGGACATGAATTAAGAAACCTTTATTAATAGGACATGTATCAAGAAACCTTTATTAATAGGACATATATCAATAAGCCATTATTAATACGTCATGTATCAAGAAACCATTATTAATAGGACATGAATTAAGAAACTTTTATTAATAGGACGTATCAATAAACCATTATTAATAGGACATGTATCAATAAGCTATTATTAATAGGACATGTATCAATTAACCATTATTAATAGGACATGTTTCAATAAGCCATTTTTAATAGGACATGAATTAATAAACCTTTATTAATAGGACATGTATCACGAACCCTTTATTAATAGGACATGTATCAATTTCTAATGTCGCATATTTATAAGGTCCAAGAGCCACTCAAGTTAGAATGTTAATCTATGTTGCTATAAGAGCGTAAGAGGAAGAATTGGCTGCAGATTATGTAGGATAAATTATGGTTGATTCTAAAGGGATTCTATGGAGTCTGGTCCCCTAATTAATGTTTCTCAAAAATAAAAAATTTGAGTGGTACTTCCTCCTTACTAGTGGAATCCGAAAGCAATGTAGATCACTCGATTCTATGTACGTGACATGGCGGGTCCTATCTCTGAATGTCTAGACTGGTGGAACCATGGAATATAGTTCGTATTGCCATGAAAATAACGATAGAATAACGTGAGGCTGGCAATGTTTCGTCTGTGGGAAAGGGACTGTAAGATAGAAAGTAATTCATCACTCACAAGGCCGCGTATAGGCTTCTGAATTCTCAGATATGGTAGCAATAGATATGGTAACAATACTTCATGTTTAGTCTAACTTGACTCTTGTAAAGATAAAACAAGACCAGAGAAGTTAAGTATAGAATCATTTTTTTTGTCTCGAAGAGCGTATTTCCGCTAGTGTTTCAATCAACATCGACCCACATTAAAAGTAAGCATTCGATAGACTGGACCTAATCTACAGTTTTAACCAAATACGCAATTCTGTCGTCCACATAACAACACCTACAACCTTGTGCAAATTTATTGAAACAACCGCTTTAGTTTCCTTTCTTTCATCATGCGGTCAGTTTTAGACCCACTGGAGTGATAAGGTGTAATCGATTTCTATTTTTTCGTCAGATAAGGTCACTGGCAGTGGTGAGCAGTAATATGAATCTATTTTCGGGGTGTATGATGAAATTAGTTTGACCTTTAAAAATATTGCGTCATCTGTGATTGTATCAGATTTTCATCACGCCCTGACACTATTGTCTCGGCTGTTGATTAGTTGTCCTACGACCATTGTCAGCGATGGACGTTACACCAAGGAGGCGTACGAAAATTGTAATACTTCACGAACACACTAGCAAGCCTTACCAGTGAGCAAATCAAAATAATATCGACTGGCTCGGAAACACTCCTGATTTAAATCCAGTCGAGAATCTGTGGTCACTCTGCAAAGAAAGACTTCGCAGAATAGACAAACATGTGTACTGGGTCATGCTTCATAGGAAAAATACGGAAAAAAATAAATAATAACGGAATTATTCGTTTTGTTTCAATTAATTTGCACACGGGTGTATATACATAAAAAACAAATACGATGTCTGAAAGCATTTCTTATGTTTGCTCTTGAAGAAAATATAAATTTTATAATGTTTATTGAATTTTTTGTTTTCAAAAAGATGGAACTGGGAAATATTGATTATTGATTAATATGAACAGTTTGAGATAAATAAATACAAAAAAAGTTAGAAAAGGATGTCAGAATGCTTATATATTATGAATATTTTGGAACGTTTTTAAATTTAAATTTCAACACATAATGGTTTCTTCCTCAACGATATTTTGGCATGTCTATAAATACAGCTTTTCCCTATAAATTTTCTACATTTGCCTTTGCTGAATTTCCTGAAGGAACAAAATACTACGTGTTACATACCGTACCTATGAACACTAATGGGTAGGTCCAAATACTCGTAAATAGGTTGGACACTATTGTAAGTCTAAGTAGTCCACCACTAGCCGTGGTTTACCTACTTCACGCCGCTGGCGAGTATTGTATTTTGTTGATGTTATACAGATTACCATTTCATTTTCTACCTCCGTTTTGGTTATTCCTCATTCAGTAACCTTTTATAGGTTACAACACAATGCAATAATAACGTTTTCATCTTATCATATCTTTTTGCATATAAACGCAATTTTCAGGTGTAAATATTGCGTTCAATCATGAAACAGACTGTCGCCGCTGGGGGTTGACACCAACGTTCACGTTTATATTTACATACGCTTTATCTCTGATATTGAGCACTTTAACCCATAAATATAGAATATATTGAAATTATTTTTTTTATCACACGATATATATATATATATATGTGCGCGCGCGCGTGTGTGTGTGTGTGTGTGTGTGTGTGTGTGTGTGTGTGTGTGTGTGTGTTATGAAATGGACAAAGTCCGTCAATTATTTTTTAAGATATTCTTTATGTCTATACGTTTATTTATAGATACAAATATTTAAGTAAATGATCTGTTTATAATAAACAGTATTAACAACATTTGCCGGCCTGAATGTCCGAGAAATTTTCATAGAAAATATGCGTCCTCCGACAGAAATAGAACCTGTATCTAAACACCGAATAGCGAGTCTTGAACGTAATCTTCAGGCCGTTGGGATTAGAGAGTAATACAAATATAAATGATTGAATGACTATTCAACCCACAAGACTGAAGATTGTGTTAAAACATGAAACAGTATCTGTCTATATTTCTGAGATGAGGTATTATGTACACTATTTACATTATTAGGACTATTGTCCTCATCTTTGTCGCCATATTTATCACCCTTCACTATCTGTCTATATTTCTGAGATGAGGTATTATGTACACTATTTACATTATTCGGACTATTGTCCTCATCTTTGTCGCCATATTTATCACCCATCACAATCTGTCTATATTTCTGAGATGAGGTATTATGTACATTATTTACATTATTCGGACTATTGTCCTCATCTTTGTCGCCATA
Source organism: Acanthosepion esculentum (assembly GCA_964036315.1). Taxonomy (NCBI): domain Eukaryota; kingdom Metazoa; phylum Mollusca; class Cephalopoda; order Sepiida; family Sepiidae; genus Acanthosepion; species Acanthosepion esculentum. Next base: position 119,097,401 of record OZ038485.1, on the reverse strand, counting down.
TTTATCACTTTTCACTATCTGTCTATATTTCTGAGATGAGGTATTATGTACACTATTTACATTATTCGGACTAATGTCGTCATCTTTGTCGCCATATTTATCACCCTTCACTATCTGTCTATATTTCTGAGATGAGGTATTATGTACACTATTTACATTATTAGGACTATTGTCCTCGTCTTTGAAGCCATATTTATCAGCCTTCAGTATCTGTCTATATTTCTGAGATGAGGTATTATGTACACTATTTACATTATTCGGACTATTGTCCTCATCTTTGTCGCCATATTTATCACCCATCACTATCTGTCTATATTTCTGAGATGAGGTATTATGTACACTATTTACATTATTCGGACTATTGTCCTCACCTTTTTTCGCCATATTTATTACAATGTTTTGGCCGTTTTATGCATGGATGTCAGTTATCAGATATCCACTTGACACATGGCAGGGTAGATAAAGGCGTTGGTTTAGATCCATTGATGCGACCCAAACAGTGTGAGTTCAATACCCGGCTAAGTCAGTGGAGAACTTGGAGAGGGGAATTGACAGGAGATAAGTGATATCTGACATCCATTAAACATGGCAAGTGTAACTAAAACAGTCTACCCCAGTGAGTGAAATAAAGGGTTCAATTCGACATTCCAGCCACCTGAAGAAGGCCGGAGCGTACAACGGCCAAAACGTTGTAATAAATATGGCGACAAAGATGAGAACAATAGTCCGAATATTGTAAATAGTTAACATGAAACAGAGTGTCAACATTCGGTGTTAAACTCTATGCCCACACTACTTATATGTACAGTGGGGGGAAACACGTATTCCATATACTCTGTCTCTTCAGAACATTAACTGTCATGGCTCTCCACAACTTCCCATTCTTTCTAGGTCTTAGCAATCTTTTTCTTTTGACTATCCCTTCACACATTCTCGATAAGTAGATTAGTATCTATTAATTAAAAATTTCAAGTCATACTTTAATTCACATAATTCGTAATAAAATTCACGTAATATTTTAATAAAGTGAATGTTATTATAATAATATCCCCTTATATATTGTCATATCGATAATTAATTATCATTTAAATAAATTAAATTATAATTAATAGTTGTTATATGTTATACATGAAATGTTTAGTTTATTATTTTTACATTAGAGGGAGTAATGCTAAAAGTATTAAACAATTCTTATTCCTATAAAATTAGTCACTGATAACATAATAAAATGAATGAGAATGTAAAACAATAGTTTGTACCTATTAAACAAACCGGTGTTTATTGTTCAGTTATTGTGTGCCCTTTACTTCGCTTTAATGGGTCGTGCTAAATTCTAAGAGCACGAGTTGGCCTCAATAATATATATATATATATATATATATATATATATATATATATATATATATGTATTTATGTATAATTAGGAAAAAGGGTTCACTTGTGCTTCTTATAGTATGTAAAATTGAATATTTAAGTTTATTTTCATAAAAAGTTTGGCGCAGCGAGGAATCAGGCGGATATCGTTTTTTTGGTGATAATATATCTCCACCAGAAAATACACCGTCCACAAAAACATCTGTCGGTGAGTAATTATCTGTTTATTTCTCGCCCCGTTGATGGCAGAGAGAGAGAGAGGGGGAGAGAGACAGACAGACAGACAGACAGAGACAGAGAGGCAGAGAGAGGGAGAGGGAGAGAGGGAGAGGGAGAGAGGGAGAGGGAGAGGCAGAGAGAGAGACAGATACGGTGGCGTAATGAATAGCGACACGGATTGAGGAATCAGAGAGTCGAGTTCGAATTCCAGTTAAATTAGATTCACTTACGTGCTAATACCTAGGGGGAAAGGAATGAATTTTCTCCCCCCCCCCATTCTTTTCTTCTTTTATGGATTAAATAGCAGGACAGAATGGGTTCTATAGCCTTGGATGGCAACTGGTCTGGGAGAAGTACAACTCTGAATTCAAAACCTACGGAGGGTCGTTTGGGTAACTTGTGGCACGTGGTTGGTTCTGCACAAAGCCTTCACCACTAAAATCAGCTCATATGTGCAGGTGTCTGTCTGTCGGTTCGTAGAAACTGAATTGCTTGACTCTCATACGTCGAAAAAAATGACGGAAGAGTTTAGTATATATATATATATATATATATTATAACTGCTCATGGCGTATCAAATGTAAACAAATGACGTCACACATTATGAATGTGCGTGAGAGATTCATGGAAAATTGAAGTTTATAAGCAGTAAATTCGACATTTCCAACCGAACGACCTTTGTGGCAGAGCGGTAAGGCACGTCAGGCCACATGACGGTTCCGTATAGGATACAGGTTTGAATCCTGTCGAAGGACGAATATTTTCTATGGAAATTTCTCGACATTTAGGCCGGTAAATGTTATTTAATACTGTTTATTATAAACAGAGCATTTACTTAAATACTTGTATCTATAAAAAGAATGTTAAACATAAAAATGTCTTTAAATATATATATATATATATATATATATATATATATATATATATATATATAGAGAGAGAGAGAGAGAGAGAGAGAGAGAGAGAGCATTATTATGAGGCACAAAAATTAATCATTTGAAGCACCATAAATTACTTGCTGAACATTCTTCAACCTTTTCTGCTAACATTGAGCTGTTGTAGTAGGATAATGCCTGCCCACATGTTACCCGAACTACTCAACAATTTCTGTATGATGTTGAACAACATTCTAGGCCAGCTTGGTCAGTACCTAGATGGGTAACCGCTTGGAAATATCAGCTGCAATAAGCTTGGATTACACACATTATCATGTTACCAATATATATATATATATATTAGTAGAAGGATTATAAGCACTTTTTTATGTATAATTACAGGCAAACTTTATTTTCGTATGTGTTCGTTATTTTCATTTGTTTTCCTACAAAGGAATTGCTTGTCTACTTTCAGTCTGTGTAAAAATCGTTTTCACATTTATATAAAGGCTATTGGAACGACTGGTGGAAATACATTTACGTTATCGTCGTAATATGGAATTATTTTCCCTGCAATATAGTAACACTTACATTTGTGAAAGCAGACAAGGATATGGATATATGTTTACATCTCTTGAATGCAAAAATTATTTGATTTTGCAGAGAACCAGATCCACATTAGCAGATATGAAAAATATAAGTGAATTAAGTTCTTAATTGATAGTTGGCTTGGTCATCAGTAATGCGGCTAGACTATATAAAAAGGCGAGGGAAATTGAGGTATAGCTCAAATGTGTAGTCATTCTGATGAATTGGCATCAGCTGGCGAGGCGACTTACACATCGCGCTACTAGGCAGAGTGTCACGTGACTCATTTCTAATCCCTCGGCATGTGTATAAAATCATAGTTGAGTCAAGTGCAGATGATTAAGTTTTGTTACGCTACAGGGCGCTCTTCACCGTCATTTCAAGAAAAGCATATGTTATAGTTTTGAAATTTAAGAAAACTTGGCTGTACGATATTTTCCTTTTTGAATAATCGCGTTGTTATTTAAAGCGTTATGATTTTATATCCTGTTTATTGTGCCATATGCGGGCCGCTTACAACAAATGTGAGGTCGCTTGCAGTAGTATGCATATTGACCTTGCATATTTATAAACTATTGAATATTTTAATTTATGAGTTTTTCAACTGAAATTATTTTACTGTATTTTGGGGGCTTGCTTTTATAATTATGGCTTCAATTATTTGTAATCAATTTCTATAGTTAATGTTGTATACGTTATTTATATTGTCTGTTATATGCCGTACCTACGAACCCTAATTGGTATGTCCCAATCCTCATAAATACGTTGGACATTATTGTAAATGGGGGTAATATGCTGTTTAAGTAGTCCACCACTAGCAGTGGTTTACCTACTGCACACCGCTGGCGAGTATTGTATTTTGTTTATATTATAAAGATTACCATTTCATTTCTAACCTCTGTTTTGGTCATTCCTCATTCAGTAACCTTTTCTAGTTTACAACCGGAACGAAATAGAATAATAGCTATTAAAGGAAAAGACATTGACCTTGTGCAGAGTAAATCTAAAAAGGGGGTTGTGTTATATACCGTACCTATGAACACTAATGGGTATGTCTCAATCATCTTAAATACGTTGGACACTAGTGTAAGTGGGGGTAATGTGGTGTCTAAGTAGTCCACCACTGGCAGTGGTTTACCTACTTCACTCCGCTGGCGAGTATTTTATATTGTTGATGTTATAATGATTAGCATTTCATTTTCAACCTCCGTTTTGGTTATTCCTCATTCAGTTACAACAGTCTGCCAGTAATCTATTAGTAAGGATATAATAACATTATTTTCCGTTCCATATTTACATATATTGGGATAACAAATTCATAAAATATGTCTAAAGTAAGACGATAATGTCAATTGTAGTATCAACTGTATCTGAAAGCTGTCAGATTTTCTGATCTTTTCTCACAAGTACTTTCGTTTACATTTATTGTTTTCTGCATTTAAAATGATTTCTAGGGAAAGAAGGGACTGAGGATTTGTTACCAAATCGGGAATAAGTCATTATGGTTATTTAAATGCCGGCTCATTCGTTTCGAAGATTCGAATCGAATGCTGAGCCCTCCGGCCTTCATCAAGTGTATATGGACTCGGGTACTCTACAGGGAACTGAAACTTTTATCTAATCTACATGGGTAGACTCTTCTCGTTGCACTGCCCATGTCTCGGGATATCTCGTCTAGTTCTTATTTTTAGGACTGTCCAGTCATTGCTCGCCCTGTTTCCACTTGAGTCGAAGTACTGCCCGAAGCAAGGATTGAACTCACGATCACGATGTGATCCACTTCCCGAGCTAACGCTTGGTATGTTCATAGTGTAAATAAGGATCACATTTCATCCAAGAAGTTAAGGCAGAATTTAATACGATGGTTGTCATATTGATAAAGAAATATAAACGCATTGCCATTAAATTTCATATAGAAATGAAATTATTTTTCAACAGAACAAAAGATAAGCTGCTAATCTTGTTCAAAAGACCGGAGAGGAGTGTCAATTACCAATCATAGAGTTATCCATTGTTTCCTGGTTAGGATTGGGTTTCCGGTCCGTTCTACTTTAACTCTATACTTCTAAAGTCTCTGTCTAAATTCTGAAATTTTATTTATTATATATATTTTTATTTTATGCTTTTTCTCAATGGCAGTAGATAGGTTCGCCTATCGTCTGGTTCACATACTGTTTCGGTCTTTTGAACAGGAGTAGTGGTTAATCCATTGTTTCCTGGTTAGGATTGGGTTTCCGGTCCTTTCTACTTTAAATCTATACTTCTAAAGTATCTGTCTAAATTCTGAAATTTTATTTATTATATGTATTTTTATTTTATGCTTTTTCTCAATGGCAGTAGATGGGATCGCCTATCGTCTGGTCCACATACATTTTCGGTCTTTTGAACAGGAGTAGTGGTTTATCCATTGTTTCCTGGTTAGGATTGGGTATATGGTTCCCTTTACAGTCTTCTCATCCTCTTTCGCTTTCACGTCCTTAGTGGCATTATCGCCTTGCTTGAGGTGAATTGATTAAAAAAAAGGAAATAACTTACAAATAAGTTTAATTAATTGTTAGGGGTCAGGGATACATGTCAGAATAATGATATGTTATTCATCAATTATGGGCATTTATAATGATATTACTATAGAAACATATTGTAAATTTATTTTTTTATTTGTATCAATATGCTAAATATAGTACTTGTTAGTATTTGTATGATGACGGAATTTTATATTGTGATAGAAATATATTGTAAATCATTTTATGCTTAAATAATCTACTTTATTAAAATTTAGATTTCTGAGATGCGGTTTTGTAATTATTACACTATTTACATTGATCAAATAATAATCCTCATCTGTATTGGCATATATATATATATATATATATATATATATATATATATATATATATATATATATATATATATATATATATATTATGAAATGGACAAAGTCCGACAATTATTTTAAGATGTTTTTTATGTTTATACTTTCTTTTCATAGATACAAGTATTGAAGTAAATTCTCTGTTTTATAATAAACAGTATTAATATCATTTACCGGTCTGCATGTCCGAGAAATTCTCATAGAAAATATTCGTCCTCCGACAGGAATCGAACCTCTATCCTATATGGAACCGTCATATAGCCTGACGTGCCTTTAACCGATTTGGCCACAGAGGAGCATTCGGTTAGCAATGTCGAATTTACTTCATTTAAACCCCAATCTTCCATGAATCTCTCACGTACATTCATATCTGCTTAAAGCGTATCCAAATGTAAACAAATGACGTGACACATTAAATTTCTCTGACATTCACGCCGGCAAATGTTGTTTAATACTGTTTAGTATAAACAGAGCATTTACTTAAATATTTGTATCTATAAAAAGAATGTATAAACATAAAAATTTTCTTAAAAATAATTGTCGGACTTTGGACATTTCATAATTTCGATTTATATGGTAAATAATTTTTATATTGCTATAGACTTATATGGTAAATAGTTTTTATATTACTGAATATTTATATGTCAAATAATTTTATATTGCTGCAGATGTATCTTATAAATGATGTTTATATTACTATAGGATATATATAGTAAATAATGTTTATATTTTTATAGAAATATGTTGTAAATGATTTTCATATTACTACAGATATATATATATATATATATATATATATATATATATATATATATATATATATTAAATAGTATAGATAGGTTTGTCTATTTATTTTAAGTAAGTTCCTTTCATATTGTCTGATAGGCTTAATCACATTATCGTTGAAAGACGAAAGGAAAACACCATATTGATACATGTTTAAATCCAATCTAAGCTTTCGGCTGACATAAGCCATTATCAAAGATGACAACTTCAATAAATCAAAAAACACACAGACAAAACTACAATGATAGTCCGCCCTTGCTGCATGAATAAGTTCAAAGTAACGACAAACTCGTATATACGAGACGAGGAAACGAAAATCGCATCGCAGCTAGTGCTTAGATTGGATTCAAGCATGTATCAATATGGTGTTTTCCTTTCTTCTTTCAACGATAATGTGATTACACTTATCAGACAATATGAAAGGAACATACTTAAAATAAATAGCCAAAACCTGTCAATATTATTTAATGAAACATGCATTAATGAAAAATTGCTGCCGAAATATACACAATATATACACACACACACACACACACACACACACACACACATATATATATATATATATATATATATATATATATATATATATTGGTAATTGGTTTTATTATATAGCTAATGATTGTTGTATGACTTCAGAAATGCATTGTAACTAACTGTATATTGCTATATAAAATATTGTAAATTATTTTTATATTGCTATATTGGTTTGGTTTGGTTTGTTTTACGGTATATCAACCTCAATGGGTTCTTTAATGTCGACAAGATTTTTATTGCGGGTAATATTTTTTCAAAGAAATGTATTGTCGCTATTTTTTTTTAATGTATTGCTGGCAATAAATTTTTTTTCCAAAAAATTATTGCTGGTAATAATCTTTTACAAATATGTATTGCTGGTATTAAAACCTATTTTTTACACTTTCATAGTGTTTTGACACTAGTTTAGGGACTAACTATTTGCCCGTAGCTTGAGCCCTAACAGGTGCTACCACCCCGGTTCAAGGTGGACCTGGGAACAGCAGCAATTAAGATGTGGTTCCACATTCCCCAAAACCTCCTGATCAGAGGTCATGCTGGCGGATGTAGTTAATCGTCTTAACTAGGACTCTATATTGCTATAGATTTATATGCTAAACGATTTCTATATTAGTATGGAAATATATTATAAATGTATTTTATATTAAGAAAGAGCATATTGTAAATGATTTTCATTTTACTGAATACTTATACTGTTAATGATTTTACTAAATGGTCAAAGATTTTTTATCGTAAATGATTTAAAGAGAGGGCAAAAAAAGCTAAGAGCTGTATCATTTCAAAAGCCTCCATTTTATCATAACAGCCACGATATATAGGTAAGATTTAGAACACACCATTGCTATTATGTAAAAACCACGTGCCCGTGTATTATGGGATAGTGTATGTATGTATGCATGCATATACGTACATATATAGGTATCTGGGTTCGTTTCCTAATGCGTAACAGAGAGTTGAGTGGAGATTCAAATTGAGGTGAAAAGATTGCTGTGATCTTGAAGCTTTCGTGGCCCACCTAACAACCCAGGATTTCTTTGCTGGCTTGTTTCGTTACCAAGGTTGTTTGTCTTAAGGGATTATCCCAACCCCGCGGATAATCTGCCCCTCCGCTTACTTAGCGTTTGTAATCCACGGATAAACCCTTTTCCGACAATTAAAGGCCGATCAACTGTCAGCACTAGTAAAACAAAATTGACACTTAAGCTGAGAAAGAGAAAGGGATGTGTAGAGATGTATGTGAAGATCTGTATTTCTGATTCACTTCAATAATCTATCTATCTATCTATCTATCTATCTATCTATCTATCTATCTATCTATCTATCTATCTATCTAAATCTGTTTCTATCTATCTATCTAAATCTGTTTCTATCTATCATCTTCATTACCTACCTACCTACCTACCTACCTGCCTGCCTATCTATCTATCTATCTATCTATCTATCTATCTATCTATCTATCTATCTATCTATCTAAATATGTTTCTATCTATCTATCTATCTAAATCTGTTTATATCTATCTATCATGACCTGTTCATTACCTACCTATCTATCTACGTACCTACCTACCTACCTACCTATCTATCTATCTATCTATCTATCTACCTATCTATCTTAGTTTAATATAGCTCTGTTCATATCTGTCTCAACCTTGGCATTATCTATCTATCTATCTATCTATCTATCTATTTCTTTTTGGTTCCCATTCTTCTTAAAACTTCCTCGTTGATCCGCCCATAGTATTCTCACCATCCTTCTGTAGAACCATATCTTTGCATGTTCAAGTCTCCTCTTGAACAGTGAAGAAAATGTTTAACATTCATTGTCGTATAGAAGGATTGATATAACATAGCAGTTCTGCTCTCTGTATCTAGAGAATTATCCTTTCGTTTTACTTTTGTTGCTAACATGTTCCGTCCGTATATTTCTCATCATCCTTCTGTAGAACCACATCTCTGCAGGCTCAAGTTTCCTCTTCAACTGTGAAGCCATAGAGGAGCATTGTTACATGTTCATTATTCCGATCTAACAGCAAAAAGAAATGCACAAATATGATATGTTACATATTGTCTACGAAGTCCGACAACAGAATAGCTTTCTCATACATTTTCTTCCTTATTAGAACTCTGAGATAAAATGCAAACGAAAGCGAATTTATTGTTGTCTCTCTCTTTATAAAGTTAGCCCATAAAGTTAGGTTAGATTTCTTATATTTTCTGTTCTATAAAATAAATCCCAGACACAATGTAAACGAAAACGAATGTATTCTCTTTCCACAAATATGAGTGAATGAAGCTTTGTTTTCTGAATATCTTTCGTGCTATATATTATATATGCGCGGTACTTATGGGAAAGCGCTCAATATCTGTGCTAGAGCTAACACCCCCCCCATATATATATATATATATATGTTAGCTCTATCACTGATATTGAGCGCATTCCCACGTATACATATATATATATATATATATATATATATATATATATGTGTGTGTGTGTGTCTGTGTGTGTGTGTGTGTGTGTGTGTGTATATTAATCCAAAAGAGTGCTCAATGTAAGTAACAGAGCAATAATGATTACAGACGATCTTCGAAAATCCATTCGGTTATAATTTTTATTAATGAATATACAAATATTCGTCTCTTCAGAGCGAAGTTTTTTTTCTAATAAATGGAATCAATTTATCCAGACTACAGGAAAAGGGAGAGGAAAAAAAAAGAAGAGGAAAAAATTTATATTAAAAGTGGAATAAAGAATAATAAAAAAATTCAATATATGGTTTAAAAAAAAATTGTTGGGGAAAGAGAGAGAAAGGAGGGGGAGAAGGAGAGAATGTGAAAGGGAGGGAAACAAAAGAAAGTTGAAAGAATTAAACATGAGCCGATTGTGTGACCTAGAAATGATTTTTTCTTTAAGGACTGAACAAGTTAAAATACAGTCTGTACTCATTATACATACATACATACATACATACATATATATATATATATATATATATATATACATATATATATATGAAGAAATATAGTCTTAAAGTGTGCTATATTTATGGGATAAAGTGCTCGATATCAGAGATAGAGCGTGTGCAAATATAAAAGTGGACATGGAAGTCAGCACTTAGAGGCGACAGTCTGTTTCATGCTAGTGCAATCGTTGCCTGACGATTGCACTAGCATGAAACAGACTCTTCCATGTCCACTTTTATAATTATATATATATATATATATATATATATATATATATATATATATATATATATATACAGTCTGTACTCATTATATATATATATATATATATATATATATATATATATATATATATATATATATATATATATTTAATACTAGTATAAAATTTGTCACTTCGTTCATTGGTATTACCTACAGTATCCCGACTCCAGAGTTTCGTAGACAGTCCCTCCTAGAATTACTTCGTCCACTCGTTTGACTGCTTAGCAAATATGACCAATCATAAAATTTACGAAAAACCGAAAAATGTTCACAAAGGAAGCCTTTGGAATGAATAACACATTAGCTGCATAAAATTTTGCCATTGCTGAAACCGAACAGGTTGTGACGTGGATAATTTTTTTTTCTTTTGCACTTTGCTATTCATGGCTCAGTAGAAAAAATACAAAGAAAATTATCTTGGCAAATATACGAAAACACATTTGAAATTCTGGTCAATCTTTCTTTTTTTTTTTAAATTTCATCCGGTTTTCGAAATCATAAAAAAATGTGCATTGTCTTCTTCATATGCTGCTCTTTATTTTTATTTTTTAAGCGTTTCACCCCAAGCAAGGCAGGAAGCCACTAGCACGCAAGGGGTTACAGAGATTGGGAGCAAGAGCAAATAGGAGTTTTCTTCTATGTTATAGACTTTTCTCCTCACCGCTTTCATCAAATGACCCGTTCAACGTAGTCTGTGATTATGGATTTCTTTTTCTATGCTGTCCATCTCATCCAGTTCCAAAACTCCCACGTCTAGTGTCTTTGGCATCCAATGAATTTTGGACGTAGCAGTCAAGCGGCGTTGGGAACTACTCATTTAACGAAAACATCCCATAAAGCCTGCCTATTCACATAACTAGTTGTTTTTTTTTTAACATTACCCACTCACTCAAGCGGTGCTCATTCAAGGTGCTGTAACGGGATCTGATGTTGAGGTAGTTAAAGTAATTACCCCGTTGTTATATGAATTTGTAGCAGTAGTTGAGAGAGGAATCCTTTTTACTTTATTTCATGCTGAAAATGAAATGAATAAAAACAATAGCCTAAACAAAAATACTCGAGACACGTGTTGACATTAATAACAAGAATTTGTATTTTTTTTCGTGATGTTAATTACAGATATTGGTATGGTAAGTGTTAAAAATGTTCTCAGTGTTTTCACTGAGGGATGAGGATACGTGTGTGTTGGACCTTTTTACTACTGCCACTTGCTACTCTACTGACCTTACTGTTCTAACTGCCATGCTTTGTGGTAGGAGGGTCATTTTTATAATCAGATTTTAGAATGATGAAATATCTTTCACATCTTTCATCAACGGTGACAAGTTTGATGATAATTTTTTTTATCTTTATTTCAGGGATGATGAAAAATCCTTATTTTCTATCATCACTGATGGCTAGGTTATTTTTTAGAATGATGTAATATCATCATCATTATGGATCATAACAGTGCAATAAAATATTCGCTTCTCAGTATAATCTAATTTGTCACTGCACTTCATTTTGTGTTGAATATACATATGACATTATTGTTAGTACTTAGGGAAGGTTACTGAGTTGAATAATCAAACGAAGGTTGGTAACGAACGATAATAATTAGGACAAGAACATCGCATATAAGATTCGCCAGCGGCGTGTAGAAGAAGTAGTCAACTGCTAGAAGTGAGTCAAGGGAATTTTATAATGAATCTCCAACTGCAGGATAACTAACAACCACCCCACGCGGTCAGATGTGGCACAAGGCCGAATTTAACGTGGGGCATCCGAGCCCATGGGTTCGGCCAAATAAAACGGGGTCGGGTAGCTCTTTCTCGAGACGAGATTTTGCCCTTCGACATAGCCTCATCTGGGGATCCTCTCTGCCAGCAGGGAGAGAGTTTGACCACTACAGCTGGAGACGAATCTCCAACTGTAAAGATATCTACCAACCGTCCCACGCGGTCAGATGTGGCACAAGGCCGGATTTAATGTGGGGTATCCGAGCCCGTTGGCTAGGCCAAAAATTCTCGGGTCGGATAGCTGTTTCCCGAGACGAGACATTACCCTTTAACATAGCTTTGTCTGGAGATCCTCTCTGCTCGGAGACAGAGAGTTTGACCAGCACAGCTGAAGACGAATCTCCACCTACAGACCAACATACAGTATTTACTACTGTATTTATGTGAATGGGGACATGTCCATTATCGTCCGTAGGTACGCTATAACAATTACGAAGCGTAAATATTAGAGTAAAAATTAGTGTGGAAACTACATACCACGTTACAGATTTATGAAGACATCAGTTTTGTTTTGTTTTATTTACAGAAACTAGAATTATTGCACATAGGTTAGATGAATTTTCTTCGAATATTTTGCTGTTTTTTATTACAATCTATTTCCAGTTCACAGTTAATATATTTCATCCTTGAAAATGGCTAAATGTATAGCCGAAAGCGCTCGGAGAAATATAACATTTGGACAATTCTTATCTACTGAAAAGAAAAAAATATTAGATCATATGAGAAAATTATATAAAAAAACTTATAGCAACTTGTCCGTCTTATTTAATGAAGCTTGTATATATATATATATATATATATATATATATATATATATATACACACACACACATATATATATATATATATATATACAATATATATATATATTATTATACAATACATATATATATATATCATTATATATATTATATACAATATATATATATATATATATATATATATATATATATATATATATATATATATATATACAAGCTTCATTAAATATCACGGACAAGTTGCTATAAGTTTTTTTTATATGGCCGCTTTTAAGAAAATTTTAAGAAATAAAAATTAAATTTGACATTCCAGTCTATATAATTTCTATCCGAGATACACCAGAATATTTTACTTCATGGAAATAATAAATGTAATTATAAAACTTTCAATTAAAGCTAAAATGAAATATTCAAGAAAGATTTTTCATTTTTTAAATTTAGTTTTAAACCTTAGGTGTCGAAAATTTAAGCCAAAAAAGTGGAGTTACCTAATATTATATATATATATATATATATATATATATATATATATATATATATATATATATATATATATATATATATATATAGATAGATAGATAGATAGATAGATGGAGGATCTGGTGAAGCAAAAGTTGCACACCATAGGGAGAATTTATTAAAAGTATAATTACAGATGGTCATTTTATTTACTAGTTATTTAATTGTTATATGTGCTGTTCAAAATGTCCTTTTCCAGAATATTTTGATTCTGTGCCTGCAGGATTCATTAACATGTCAGAGAGTTTCCTTTGCATTCATATTTAATTCCTTATTTAAGTTCCTCAATATTTCTTGGCCACATCTGATAAACAACTGATTTCAATTGGCACCACAGAAATAAATAAAAAAAATACATTGGTGCGTGGTCTCGTGACCTCGATAGCTATTCAACAGGACCTCTTTGTTCTATCCACTAATTACTATGGTCTCTCTCTCTATCTCTCTCTCTCTCTCTCTATATATATATATATATATATTGATGCATGTTTCATTAGATAATATAGTCAAGTTTTGTCTATTTATTTTAAGTAAGTTCCTTTCATATTGTCTGATAAGTTTAATAACATTATCATTGAAAGACGAAAGGAAAGCACCATATTGATACATGTTTAAATCCAATCTAAGCTTTCAGCTTACATAAGCTTTTATCAAAGACGCTTGACTCTACATTTGAATGATAACTCTAACATTTTTAGGCATTTAAAACAACATGTCTGACCGCGTACACAATTCCGGAAAATCCTCGTTGAAAACACAACTATACTTAAACATAAGATCAATATAAACAAAAACTAAAAATTCTTGAAGCTATACACATAAAACACTTGAAATATTATTTAATGAAACATGCATCAATGAAAACTTGCTGTCTAAATACACACACAATATATATATATATATATATATATATATATATATATATATATATTTAAAGACATTTTTATGTTTAACATTCTTGTTACAGATACAAGTATTTAAGTAAATGCTCTGTTTATAATAAACAGTACTAAATAACATTTACCGCCCTGAATGTCCGAGAAATTTTCATAGTAAATATTCGTCCTCCGACAGGATACGAACCTGTATCCTATACGGAACCGTCATATGGCCTGACGTGCCTTAACCGATTCAGCCACTGAGGATCGTTCGGTTGGCAAGGTCGAATTTACTGCTTATAAACTTCAATCTTCCATGAATCTCTCACGTACATTCATAGCTGCTCATGGCGTATCCAAATGTAAACAAATGACGTGTGTATGTATGTACATGTATAACGTATGCACGTACATGTATAATAACGTAAGTACTGTATATAATATATATATACATATATATATATATATATATATATATATATATATATATATATATATATATATATATATATATATATATATTATGAAATGGACGAAGTCCGACAATTATTTAAAGACATTTTTATGTTTAACATTCTTTTTATAGATACAAGTATTTCATATTTTCTATGAAAATTTCTCGGACATTCAGGCCGGTAAATGTTATTTAATACTGTTTATTATAAACAGAGCATTTACTTAAATACTTGTATCTATAAAAAGAACGTTAAACATAAAAATGTCTTTAAATAATTGTCGGACTTTGTCCATTTCATAATATATATATATATATATATATATATATATATATATATATATATATATATATATATATATATATATATATATATATATATGTATGTATGTATATATATGTATATATATATTATATACAGTACTTACGTTATTATACATGTACGTGCATACGTTATACATGTACATACATACACGCAGATATTTTTATGTATGTATACTGTATATACACCGTATGTATTAACTCGCACTGCTCACACTGATTCACTACAAAACCATTCGCTGTTAATAACTCATTTTCGATTTGCCTCCTTGAAAATAAAATTGATCTCCCGCCTGTGGGGCGTGCTCCCCGCGTTGGCAATCAAAGATTTAGCAAGTCAGAAAAATGTCTCTTCCATTGCTTTTCAATCATGTAAAATGGCTAGATGGAAGAGAAATTATTGAAGTAGCATGTGGTCTATAATTTGTGTTATGCCCTTCTGCGTCTAATTGTACAGCCATTAGACAACGCTCCCCATTAATTATCTTTTTTGATTCTTATAGGCCTTCGTACTTTTGCCTTGATTTTCTTAAATTTGTTCATGGTTTTTGCTGTAGAGTAGGACATAGCATACTTCTTGCTCTTTTTCACTCTACTGTGACAATGCACTGCTTCTGCTTGTAAATATGGCAACATTAGAGGAGTAGTTGATTTACTAAAGATTCTTTTATCTGTTCTCTTCCTGAGTATTTAATAAACCTCTTCTTTATTTCCTCTACAAAACCATGTACAGAACGTAGAGAGGGACATCGAAAAGAAAGGGCTAAGCATAAACTACAAGAAGACAGAATGCATGGTCATCAGTAAAAGGATGAGCCCGAAATGCGATTTGCAGGTCGGGGACACTAAAATCAAACACGTGCGGAAGTTTAAATATCTGGGAAGTGTTCGGACGGTGGACGGAAAGTGCGACGCTGAGATCCGAAGACAGATTGGGATGGCCAATGATGCATTCCAGAAGCTGGGCAGAGTATTGCGATACAGGAGGATATCTATGGTGACAAAGGAAAGAGTACTGAGCTGCTACGTGACATCTGCCCTCCTATATACGGCAGCGAATGTTGGACGATATCCTCAAGGATGAAGAAGAAACTCTAAGCGGCGGAGATGTGGTTCTGCTGAGGATATCATGGACCGAGCATGTGAGCAACGATGAGGTCTTGGAGAGGATGCAAACAAGGAGGAAGCTTATGCTTAACATAAGGAAGAGGCAGATGAAATTTCTGGGACACGTGATGAGAAAGAAGGGCCCGGGGAATCTGATAGTCACGGGACGAATAGAGGGGAAAAGAGACAGGATAAAGCAGCGCATGATATACGTGGCGGGCTTGGGCAGGTGGATGGCGGAGCGCGGTATGGGAGAGTTGGCAGAAACACAAAACCTGTTGAGAGTCACAAGGGATAGGGGGAAGTGAAAAGCCATGATCGCCTACGTCCTAAAAGGACACGACACATAAAAAGAAGAAAAGAGTATCTACTAAAATAACATTAGAAGTAATAAACATGTTGGATTAAAAATAAATCTTAAGTATCTGGGAAGTGTTCTGACGGAGGACGGTAGGTGCGACGCTGAGATCCGAAGACGGACTGGGATGGCCAAAGAAGCAGTCCAGAAGCTGGGCAGAGTACTGCGAAACAGGACGAATTCTATGGTGACAAAGAAAAGAGTACGGAGCTGCTACGTGACTTCTGTTCTCCTATACGGCAGCGAATGTTGGATGGTATTCTCCATGACGAAGAAGAGACTCGATGCGGCGGAGATGTGGTTCTACAGAAGGATGCTAAGGATACCATGGACCGGGCATGTGAGCAACGATGAGGTCTTGGAGAGGAAGCAATTTTTTAACACGAGGAAGAGATAGATGACATTTCTGGGACACGTGATGAGAAACGTGGGCCTGGGGACTCTGATACCCACGGGGTGGATAGAGGGAAAAGAGACAGGGGAAAGCAGCGCATGACATACGTGGCGGCAGGCGGCAGGTGGGTGGCGGAGCGTGGACTGGGAGAGTTGGCAGAAACACAAAACCTGTTGAGAGTCACAAGGGATAGGGGTAAGTGAAAAGCCATGATCGCCTACGCCCTGAAAGGACACGGCAAATAAAAAGAAAGAAGAAGTCTTCTGATCCTTCGATACTCTCTAACTATGGCCTTCTTAATACTTGGCTATTTTTTCCTCCTATGTATGAGTATTTAATAAACCTCTTCTTCTTTGTTTCCTTTACCTACTCTTCTATTCCTTTGATACTCTCTCTAACTACGGCCTTCTTAATTCTTGGCTACTTTGAACAAAGACACCATTACAATAGGTTTTGATAAAAGCATTAAATAACCTTGCAGGTTTGGGCCTGGTAGCAATATCTTCAGATCCAGTAACCCAGTGCTCCCAGATGACCTTCGATTAGGGATCTTCACAAAGATAGAAATCTGGCTCCCAAGTTACCTTGTCTGACTCATTCATCAAACTTATTATACCTTCTGTGTTTTCCCTATCTACTCTTCTGATCCTTCAATACTCTGTCTAACTACGGCCTTCCTAATTTTGGGCTATTTTGAACACAGATATCATTACAACAGTTTTCACGTGAGAAATTTGTTGGAAGAAGTGCCTGTTACATTTCAGACATATGTTTAAGCACCGATTGATCTCAGCGTCACTTGCACCGAAGAAGTCCACACACACACACACACACACACACACATATATATATATATATGTATATATATATATATATATATATATATGTATATATACATATATATATATATTTCCGATATCACGGACAGGATTTTTATTTAGGCAAATTTTCCTGAATATTCTGAGGTTTTCTAAAGTCTTATAGGTGCATTCCGTTTCAATTGTTATTTATTTATTTCTATTTTATTTTTATTTATATTTGTTTGTGTGTGTGTGTGTGTGTGTGTGCGCGCGCGCGTCTCTGTGTGTGTATATGAGAGTGGAAGAGCTAAAAAATTATGACGTTTTTCTTAATTTGGGGATATATCAGGCTAAAACCTTTTCAGCAATCCATCGTACTCACACTACCCAGCATAATTCAGCCTTATGTTTTTTTTTGTTTTTTTTTAAGCTTATCACCCCAAGCAAGGCTGGAAGCCACTAGCGCGCAAGGGGTTACAGAATGTTTGGAGGAAGAGCAGATAGGAGTGGTAAAGAAGGGGATGTGGAGAAAGATAGTGGATCGATCAAGGCAAGGGGGTTACAGAAGATTTGGAGCGAGCGCAGATAGGAATGAAAGGTGAAAAGATGTGGAGAAGGGAAGTGGATAGATCAAGGCAACTGGAGATGTATATTTGTCCTCATTCATGCCGTTTTTTTTGTTTTTTGTTTTTTTACAGTGGTTTGATATATTACATTGCGTTGTAGGTAATTGCGGTTTTTATGAACATTTTACTGCAAAGCAATATAATATATTTAATCACTGTAAAAACAAAAAATAACGAAGAAAAATATGCATAAGAGTAACTGATGGACCCTGGAAGAGGGGAAACTATCTACAGAAAACATCCTTTGTCAATAATAAATACGCGAACAGTACAACTCTTACTAAACATATATCGGAACTTAAAAGCAAAAAAACAAATTACACGAAACATATGATAGAATGTAAGGAAAACAGCGCCAGCCTACAACAATAACTCCAAAAACTATAAACACTATTTGGAGAAGAAAATAGCTATAATCATTTTCCTAGACCAACAAAAATTGTTAAATTAAAGATCCGAACTTTATCTCAAAATACAGACAGAAAAACAAACTTTTACTGCGTTACTTAAAAATCAAAGATTAAATACAAATATCTTGTAAAACATTACCAAGAAAAATGCAAATATATGCACTATATAACGCAAATAATATAAGAAAATTTAAACAATGCTAATACTTTAAAATCAACAAACCAATAAAATAACAATTTATAAAATTATTTTGCTTGTTTTTTTGTTTGTTTTTTTTTTGTTTTTTTAATTTTATTTTTATTTTTTATCTTATATATTTATTTATTTATTTTTTATTTTGATCGGTGTTTTTTGTTAACGTAGTAAAAATTTGTTATATAGCTTATTGTTGGTAGTCTATTATGGCGGCCATTTACCGGAAGTCGGTTGTTTGCTTATTTATTTGGGTCAAATTGTTTTGCTTGTTTTTATTTATTTTCATTTTTATTTTTTATCTTGTATATTTATTTATTTGTCATTGATTAAATCTATTTGTTGAATTTTGGGGTGGGATGTTGTGGTTTGTTCTTACTATTATTTTTTTGGTCGGAACAGTTTTTGATTAAATTTAATTTTTATTTATTCTATTTCGTCTATTCTAACGGGAGTGGTTTTTTAATTTGTTTATTATTTCTTCGGGTTAATTTATTTTATATTTTTTATATTATTTTGTTTATTTGTATTTATTCATTTCAGTTTTCGATTTTTAAGTAACGCAATAAAAATTATTTTCACGTCTGCATTTTGATATGTGCTCAGATCGTTTATTTAGTAATTCATTTTGGTAACAATAGCTATTTTTTCCTCCAAGCAAAGTTTGCAGATTTTTGATTGATTGTTGTAGGCTGATGATATTTTCCTTATTTTCTATGATATTTTCGGTGTGATTTGTGTTTTGTTTTTAATTACCCAGATAAACTTGAAAAGCATTGTGCTGTTCGCGTATTTACTATTTGTGAAATGTTTTGTGTGCATAGTTTCTTTGTTTCCAGGGCCTTCAGTTACTCCTATGTATACTTTTTCTTCATTATCTGGTGATTTTACTGTGGCTTGGTATATTACGTTGTTTTGTAAGTAATTACCATTTCAGGGACATCCATTCTTTATTCTACAGTTATACGTAGCCTTAATTTGTTCGGTGGTTTGTTGATAATTTTTCTGTTGTACTTTTTTATTATTTGTGCTATGTTCTCGGTGCAACTGTAGGTGATTTTTACAGTCATTTTATTCAATATTTTGTGTAGAGTGTTTAATTACGGGAAGTGTTTGTTTAAGAGTTGAAGTTTGTTTTTACGTTTTTGCTGTACGCGAGCAAATATATATATATATATATATATATATATATATATATATATATATATATATATATATGCGCGTGCGTATGTGTCTTAGGAGATTGTTGAATAATATTCACACAAAAGTTCAGATAATGAGAAAAAATGGGAAAGTTAATCACACTACGCTTTTAATTTCTTATATTAGGCGTGTTCATCACGGAAATGAAATTCAAAACCGTGTGTAAGAAATTTGCTATGGAATATGAGGAAGTCGTGATAAAGATTCTTATCAGATACGATTACCACAATTTACTTTTTTAATTAAATAATAAAAAAAATGTTTCTGTCCATAGCATCTGTTCAGTATTAAAAAAAGGGCTCCGACCGCAGGATCTGATAAGGATCTTTAGTAACTGTCTATAACGCTCAGAGGAGTTATGATGATTACTTGCATTATTTACATTATTCGGACTGTTATCCTCATCTTCATTGCCATATTCTCAATGTTTCGGCCGTTTTACACTCCGGCCTTCTTCAGGTGAACCGAACCTTTTATTTCGACCAACGCTGTGCCATGTATCCTCAAGGTCACATGGGCTAGTGGATAAAGGTCTTGGTTAGAGCCAGTGACCAGACCCAAAGAGTTGTGAGTTCAGTATCTAGCTATAGCAGTGGTGAACCAAAGTTGGAGAGTTGTGTCAGAGGTAAATAACTGAGACATCCGGAAGAGGCATGGCACGTGGAACTAGAACAATCTACTCCGGTGGACGAAATTAAGGTTTCGATTTGAAATTCCAATCACCTGTAAAGAACGCACTTTCCATACACACATTTTTGCCTCCCATTCCAGCATGAAAATGATTGTAATAAAGAGACAAGTCGTGTAGTCTGAACAGCTAAACCATTTGTCTCATTATCACACACACACACACACACACACACACACACACACACACACACACACACACACACGCACACACACACACCACTTTTCTTAGTATATGGGATATTCCTAGTAGGGTGATTTTGTGGACAAATAGTATGTTGATTTTACTTGGGACACTGTTAGTAAAATTGTCCATTCCTTTTCTCACGAGGTCCAGAGCTCCGATTACTATTGGTACAGTCTTAATTTTCATTCCCCACATTCTGTTAATCTAGATTATTATTGTTGTTATTATTATTATTATTATCATTATTATTATTATTATTATTATTATTATTTGTGTGTGATATGTTTCCTGCTTTGTATTCTGTAGAGTCGGGTCCAAAATATGGTCCTTAAGCCCTATAAGAGAATTGCCATTTAATTGATAGCACTTTTCTTAGGATATAGGATGTTCCAAGTAGGACGAACTTCTGGGCAACTTGTATGTTGATGTTATCTAGGATACTGTTAGTAAAATTGTCCATTCCTTTTCTCACGAGTCCCAGAGTTCTGATTACTATTGGTACAATCTCAGTCTTCATTCCCCACATCCTGTTAATCTCGATCTCCAGGTCCTTGTATTTGGACAATTTCTCGTTAATTTGCATGGTGTTTTTTCTCAGATAGTACTGCTATGTCAATAAGCATAGATTTCTTGAATTTCTTTTCTTTTATGATAATATCAGGTCTGTTGGCTTTTATTTCACTGTGAGTTTAAATTAGAATATCCCAGAGGATAGTACATCGTTATTTTGGGTAGCAGTCTGGTTGGTGCTATTATTATTATTATTATTGACTGGGAGAGCAGCATGCTAAAAAGTGATGCTCCAGTACAAAATACCAAGCCCATCACGACACTCAAGTAAGGGTATACCAGGTACTTACCTCACAGCCAACTGTAACCAAAATGGTGACAGGTTTTGATAAAAGCAACGCATCACCTTGCAGATATATCCAAATTAGAAATACCTTCAGACCGGGTATCCCAGTCTCGTTCGACCGTCTTTGACTGAGGGCGTTCCCAAATATTTAGATGTAACCTGGCAGCCTCATTTCTCAAACTTGAAAAAATCAAAAAAAAAATCAACCTACTTGACATCTGGTTACAATTCTCTCCCACTACTCCCTCTCATGAATAGAAATGTTTTTTGTTTTTCGGGCTTCCTCCAAGTTTCAGTCTGAAACCTTAAACGACTGCATGTGAACGGATCATGATTGTTGCTACAGATGATCGGTTGGGGAGCTGACATCCCCAGCTTCATTTTTCTTAATTCTCTGATATCGTCTTATTGTTTATAGTAGTTTATAATTCCATTAAAATGTCTATTTATAAGTAGAGATAAAATATGTAAACAGGTGAAATGCAGAGTTTGGGAAACTAGAATAATGTCACAGGTATAGAATCCAGTGAACTCACAGAAGAACCGTCAAAATATGAAAAAGAAACAATTGCAAAACATGTAGAATATATAAGAAAACGAATGCAACTTGTACTGGCATTGGCTCATAACCTGTCGTATCTATAATTTCCTAAGCATGTGGAAAGTAGACATCAGTGTAAGCTCTTGCATATTAATCAGACTCTGTTCAGCAGGGAGTCCAGAAACGTACTTTATCATATTTCCAGTTTGGTTTATAGTTAGCCAATAACAATCGGAATTGTCTGAGTTTTCAGAATCCGCATCATATGTTATTATTTGTTTAACTAATCTATCTGCAGTGGGCTATGATAAATCTTTAGCCACACTTAATTACAGCAATTTTGGCTTGTGTAATAACGTATATTCTTTCTTTTTTTTTCAGTATCAAGCTACTCTAATCTATGAACGATAGTTGACTTACATTTTGCAATGAAACTTCGTGGAAGTTAGAAAATTGGTAAATTTCAACAACGGCAAATAATAGTGTGTCAAGTCAAATAGAGAAATTGCTAGGTTTTTCCTGGTTAATTATCAAACGGCTAATAATATTGTCAAGTAATTAATTGAAGAAGGCCATTGTCGTGTGGAACAATGTTCAGGAAGACCAAGCTTCGTGTCTGAGCAAACGAAAAGGGCGCTGAATAGGGAAGTCATCAGAAATCGTCGTCAGACTGTCAAAGATGATGTCAACTGCATGGAAATGTCGCCATATGCGGTGAGAAAGACTCTGAAAGAACTAGGCTATCAAAGAAGAGTTGCAAAAAAGAATGTCTTGATTTCAGAAATTAACAGGAACAGGCGTATGGACTGGCCGAGAGAATTCGAGAGCAAACATTAAGAAATTTTGGCAGTCTGTAATTTGGAAAGATGAAAGTAAATTCTACCAGTATTCGAATTCGAGACAGATTTATATTTGGAGAAATCAGAATGAGACTTGGAACACTGAATGTCTGCATGCAACCGTGAAACATGGAGGGATTGGAGTAATGGTATAGGGCGATGTCTGGTTTGGAGGGAAATCTGAGCTGATTCTTGCTGATGAGTGGTTTAATGGTCCAAAATACTGTCAAATATTAGAGAAAGGACTACTCCCACTATTTGAAGCCAATCAGATTGACAAGAATGTCTACCTTTTTCAAGAAAATGGAGCGCCATGTCATGCGAGTAAGGTAGCAAAGGCCTGGACGGAATCGCAAGGAATCAAGTGACTGGCATAGTAGCCAAAATTCCTGATATGAATCCAATAGAGCACGTTTGGGAGCACCTTGACCAAAAACTTCAAGAGCATGCAACCAGAATCACGTCAGTGGTAACCCTTAAAGAAACATTGCTAAAGGAGTGGCAAAATATGGATCAGACGATTGTTGATAACTTGATCAAATCTATGAAAAATCGAATACCAGCACAGAAACTAGCAAATGGAGGACCTACTCCATACTAGTTCCAAATACTGTTTGTTTATGGTGAATAGGGATTACGTAATTAAATTATGAATTTGGATGTAGTTTATTTTTCCTAGCTAAAAACATTTTTTTGGGCCATTGTACATTAATTTTCAATATCTTTTGGCTTAGGGCATATCGGAAGGTCGCCTTTATTCGCAAAAGTTGGGAAACCACGGTCCAAGAAGAGTTAATTTAACACCGATAAGAAATGGGGGTAGCTGTGCTAGTATTACCAAAGATAATTTCCGAAAATACCGCGACTATAGCTTATGGCTGACAAAAAATAGAAGTAATTAATCTATAGTGTTTTAATAGCTATAGAGATACAGTACTGATCAAAGATTTTGGATCAAATTGATTTTCTTTTCTAAACTTTAAAAATGAATCAAGTTTCTTGTCTTTAAAAAATAAATTTATTTTTCTATGTTTGAATACAATTACAATTATGCAATAATTTAAATTAAAATGAATATAAAATAATTTGAATTTGAATTAAAGGAAAATTATATTTTCTTTTCACCAAAGAATCCACCAAAAGCATTTATTACTGCAGAGCAAATACTTGGTTTCCTTTTTAGTAAAAGTTTGTTGGTGGAAGTGATTCCAAAGCAGTGTGTAAACTCTTGCTTGGTCTTAGGCAGTTCACTGTCCAACTTGACAACCAATTTCGTCCCAGACTGGCTCAATTGGTGAAACATCTGGAGAGTAAGGTGGGCAAGTTATGATTTGCTAAGTTCCTTATCTTCCTTTGAATTTATATAATTTATACTCAGTTTTAAGCTGTGTTTTGGATCATTATCTTGTTGCATTTTGTCCAATAATACGGAAGCCAGAAGGAATTGTATGCCTCTGCAGTATGGAACAATACATACTCTCCGTTTCGTATAATGTCCAATTTGAACAAAGTCTCCAACAAGGTCCCAAAACCATTACAACACCACCACCATGTTTAATAGTTGACACAATGCAATTTTCATTTCTTCTTTCGGAAGGAGTTCTTTTGACAATCACTACTTCCAGAAAGCTCATCTGATCATAGTCCCTTCTTCTAATCTTCTAAAGTTCAATCCTTGTACCGTTCGGCTCATTTTATCCTTTTCAACTTATTTTCCTTTTTTTAATAAACGTTTCTTAACTGCTACACATACTTTAAGGCCAAAAGAAAGAATTATCTCAAGGTCCTTAATAAAATCCAAAGACGAATATGCAATGTAAAATGACCCTGATCTGGCATCTCGTCTGCAGTCGCTCTTTCACAGACGTGCCGTTACCTCCCTTTGTCTTTTTTACAAATACTTTCACGGTAACGGCTCCGATGAACGACTTTCGCTGGTTCCCAGACTTCATGAATTTAAGCGTTCAACTAGGCTGGCATCTCGCTCTCATCATTTTACTATCGAAACTGTTAAATGTAGCCGTATCTTCTACTCCAATAGCTTCATGTCTCGCACTTCTCGCCTGTGGAACTCCCTCTCCATTTCTTGTTTTCCTGATAGCTATAATCTCCAACTATTCAAATGTAACGTCAATCGACGTCTCCAGATGCCCTGATCTATCCCCTGACCTTCTCTTCATCCTTTCCTCTATCACTCCTCTATCACTCCTCTTTGATCTCGATCCAACTATCTGTAACCCCATGCATGCTAGTGGCTTCCCGCCTTGCTTGGGGATTGAAAGTTTTTAAAAAACAAAACAAAAAAATAACAGCCATAAGAGATATTGGATATTGACGTGTAGAATTAAATTCAGCAGTTAGTTGGGGAACTGTTTTACTTCTATTCCTTTTGCTAGACACTTCATTCCCTTTGCTAGACACTTCTATTCCCTTTGCTAGACACTTCATTCCCTTTGCTAGACACTTCTATTCCTTTTGCTAGACACTTCATTCCCTTTGCTAGACACTTCTATTCCTTTTGCTAGACACTTCATTCCCTTTGCTAGACACTTCTATTCCTTTTGCTAGACACTTCATTCCCTTTGCTAGACACTTCTATTCCTTTTGCTAAACACTTCTATTCCTTTTGCTATACACTTCATTTCCTTTTGATAGACACTTCTTTTCATTTTGCTAGATACTTCTTTTCATTTTGCTAGATACTTCTTTTCATTTTGCTAGATACTTCATTCCTTTTGCTAGACACTTCTATTTTCTTTTGCTAGACACTTCATTCCTTTTGCTAGACACTTCTATTCCTTTTGCTAGACAGTTTATTCCTTTTGCTAGACATTTCTATTCCTTTTTCTAGACACTTCATTCATTTTGCTAGACACTTCATTCCTTTTGCTAGATATTAGACTGTGCCTCCCAGATCCTTTTCTGTCAACATTTGTGCTAGTTTCTGTATATCACTACAGTCAATAATGTACCACATTTTTTATATCTGTATTTTTCTAGCAAGCTAACTTTCGAAATGCCCTTCTATAGAAAGAATTTTCACTCGGGCTTTTTTTTTAATACTAATTTGCTTAGATCTTGCTATTAAAAGAGTTTCCGAAAATTAATTTCAATCACACACTAATCTCGATGGAATTGGACCTCTACCAAGCAGTGGAGTTGAAATATTTGTAAATTTCTTCTCTACAGTTCAGGAAAGATATCAGATTGAAAGAAAATTTTTAAAGCTTATCCAAATAAATTTATAATGCTTGAAGAAAAATGTGTTTGAATTTTATATAAGGCTTTGCATATATACACAATAGTTTAATTTATTTATGCAAATATGCATAATTAGCCATTTTATGCACTCAGAGAAACAATTCAGAGCCGTCCAAAACTTTTGATCAGTACTATATATATATATATATATATATATATATATATATATATATATATATATATATAAACGTAGATCAAAAGAGAAAGTGTAAATGTGGATTAGGAAGATCGTGTATTGCCTTTCTTCATAAGTGAAAAATGCTGTGTCAGTTTGCCTGTCTGGAAAGATTTTACTGAACCAAGAACAGCGATTAATGACACCTGTGACCAATAAGTAACGAAATGTTACAACACACACACAAGTTGTGTCCAAAAAGCTTCCGAACATTGGGTGGGGTGGGGTGTTGTGGGGTTTTTGTGGGCGTAGTTTTTTTCCCTTCAAATTATTATTTTCGTCCCCAGCATTTCTTTCAGATTTCGAAATAGTCATCAAATGATAACGGCGTGTCGTTACGAGGAGACATCTTATATATAAAGTACAATGTATGTGTGTGTTTTTGTACGTGTGTGTCCAAGCAACTCCTCCGCTCCCACTGGTCCGATTTCAATGATTCATAGTTCATTCAAAAGCCCGAGAAAAGTTAGGCACATGGAACGATTTTCGTTAATCTCAGAATCAGGGTTGCTAGATTATGCAAGGTTAAAAATATATATTAATATATTATACTAGCCATTATCGTTGTTTCCATAGTTGAGGGTGAGTAACTCTTATTTTCCTTTTATATCCAAAATTGCAGCTAGCTTAAAGTTTTAAGCTAGCTAATATCTTAAGCTTATATTAAAATCTTATATTATTATAACTAAAATCTCAAGCTTATATCTAAATCTTGTATTAAAATGCCTCAGATCTACTTTATAGTAATTTGCACACGGTATTTACTCTGTCCCCCGCTAGGACGAAATGTGACACAAGGTCTATTTTTAGATAGGGACCCGAGCGCGTACGCCCGGGACAGGAACAAAAATTCATATCAGCTTCGGTTGCGCTGGCCTCGGTGCGAGCACCGATCCCTCCTTCTGATGCAATGGGAGGGCGTGGCCTCGAGCAGCTTTTCCCCAGTGCTGGGCACCTATTAGTAGTCAATATATATATATATATATATATATATATATATATATATATATATATATATATATATATATATACCCAAGAGGCTAGAATCCAGGTAGAACACAATCAGAATCTTCTGAAGCGATGTTTTTTTGAATTCGTAGGTCTGATGAATTGCATCGTGATTACGATTACAATGCAATAAATTATAACTATGGAATATTAGTGTTTGAGCCCTATGTATATATATATATATATATATATATATATATATATATATATATATATATATATATATATATGTATATATATATATATGTATATATATATATGTATATATATATATATATATATGTATATATATATATATATATAAAAGTAATTTTAAAAAGAATTTTTAATTTAATGTCTCTTAATAGTTATTAATCAGGGCAGCCATATTTATAATTTTGCGTCTTCCTTCCTTTGAACATCCGTTGCACGCTACATTACATCCTCGTTCCGAAATAATATAACTGTAAATAAATAGCATATTTTTAAAAACATATTTCGTTTTATTTCGTCTTGGTGTTTACGTGTAAATGGAAATATTACGCCCTGTATGTACAATTTGACATTGTCGAAAGTACTGGGATCAAGATCATTAATTCCCTCTGTCAACAATTCAAATATAAGGAATTGATAGTAAGTTAATGTCTCATTAATTCTTGTTAGTGAATCGATTTCGCCATTAATCACATTAATATTGCTAATTAATTCTTTGTATAATTTCTTCTTCATGATATAAACTATATACTGCACAATTTGAAATATATATATATATATACATATATATATATATATATATATATATATATATATATATATAGAGTGAGAGAGAGATAGATAGATAGATAGATAGAGAGAGAGAGAGAGAGAGAGAGAGAAAGAGATAAGGGTGAATAGAAAGTAAATAACGAGATATTAGCAACTGTATAAGCGTGCAATAGCGTGCATACATATGCAGATATGCAAATAAATATTTAATTTATGCTGCAAACTAAACAGTGATCAATATATTTAAACTTAGCTATGAAGTATATATTAATAAATGCACATATACCAACGTTTCTAGAGCAACTTAAAGTTTCATGGTTTCTCAAGTCGTCAGGCACATATGGCAATTGAGCCGCTTATTACAGTTGAATTTTAAAAATACTGGATCTCATGGGAGGAAGGCTAAATTAGACGCAGATTCAAAGTTCAAAGTTAATATAAAGCCAATATATTATGGAGCTGTAAATTCAAAATATAGAGTGTATGGAAGGGGATATTGGGGGAAAAAGAAAGAAAAGAATGATGCAACATTCGTTATATATATATATATATATATATATATATATATATATATATATATATGAAGAAATATAGTCTTAAGATGTGCTATATTTATGGGATAAAGTGCTCAATATCATAGATAGAGCGTGTGTAAATATAAAAGTGAACATAGAAGTCAACACTTAGAGGCATGAAACAGACTGTCGATGGCATCTAGCATGAAACAGACTCCCTCTAAGTGTTGACTTCTATGTTCACTTTTATATATATATATATATATATATATATATATATATATATATATATATATATATATATATATATATATATATCCGTTTTAGTCCTCATAAAGAAAAGTTAGGGATCAACAAACATTTTTTGTTGAGGATTTTTGTTTAGCCGACATGAGGTGTAAAAACGTGATATTTGTGTTTGTGAACTTACTAGGATAGATAGATAGATAGATAGATAGATAGAAACAAATTAAGATAGGTAAACAGATTGAGATAGACAGTTATATAAAGAGATTAATAGAAAGGGAGAAATAATAAAAATAGATAAAGAAAGAGAGAAATCATGTAAATAGATATAAATAGATTGAGATAGATAGATAGATAGATAGATAGATAGAAAGAACATTTAGAATAGATAGATAGATAGAAAGAACATTTAGAATACATAGATAGATCGATAGATAGATAGATAGACAGAAAGAACATTTAGAATAGATAGATAGATAGATAGATATGACTAGAGATACTGTTTACACTGCGTTTGTGTTGTTTCAATTTTGTTTTCTATTCTTATCCTCAGGAATGGAAAACATGGTGTCTGTCGTGAGGCAAAACCACAGAAGGAACTGATTTTGTGCATCGTTATGGTAAACATGTGGAGTATCCATTTTAAAGAGAATCAGATTTGGAATACCGGCGGAGAGAGGACAACAAGTGATTTAGGGTATGTCAGAAGATGAACTTGCACTTTATCTTTGCTTTCCTGTTTTATATGCCATTCTGTTGTTTTGTCGTCTGATTATGCCAAAGATATTGGTACTTTGATTCTTTAAATGATGCCATGAATGGAAGACATCATTTGCAAAGCACATATTATTCAGCCAACGCAAAGGTCGTTGAATTCAAAGTGACTCAATAATCTCGACTGTAGTCGATCAGATTGACGGAATAGAATATATTCGTGAACATTTATTACTTAGTGGTTGTGATTAAATTGGGGTGACAGGCGCACGCGGGATCCCCCCACACACACAGACACACACGCACACACTCACACATATACACGTACACACGCACACATCTATGTGTTTGGGTTTGTCAATGAATTTTTCCTGAAATGAATTTCTTGAAAAGAACAATCTGTATTTTGTATATATATATTTGAAATTATTAGGAGAAATTGATAATTATATTTAATGATTCATCGAGTCTGAAACCTCTACAGAATGCAGAAAGCGCTGGACGGCCGTTTCGTCCTATATTTTGGACTCATCAGCAGTGCGCATCCATTACCGAGAATTGAAACCCTGACAGTTAGGTTGTGAAGCAAACACCATACCAACTGTTCCACCGACCAATGGTTAAAGTGAATCTCAGTAGAGTTCCACCAAGGAATTTGTGAGTGAGCGCAGCTATATTTAGTCTGATTTGCTACCTCTTCGTCACCGAGCTCCCTTGGAACAGTTGGTATAGTGTTTGCTTCACGACTTAACTGTCAGGGTTTCAAATCTCGGTAGTGGATGCGCACTGCTCATGAGTCCTAAATATAGGACGAAACGGCCGTCCAGTGTTTTTTGCATTTTGTAGAGGTTTCAGACTCGATGTATTATTAAATTCATATATAAATATATAAAATATATATATAAAATGAGATGTCAGTGTATTTTCATTTTTTGCGTAATTTAGACGACAATTTATCCATTGCACCCTTATATATATATATATATATATATATATATATATATATATATATATATATATATATATATATATATATGTACGTATGCATATATATATATGTATAAAGGATGCAATGGATGATTTGTCGTCTAAATTACGCAAAAAATTAAAATGACACTGACATCTCATTTTAACAGATATATGTAAAAAATTACACAAAAATGTCTTGCAATACTAAAGAGTATATTTATTCAATAAATCGCTATTGGCTTCAACCCACTGCCTCCAAACAAAATCGGAATCTCCTGCAACACTTCTGGACATTCTCCTTGTTTAATTTGGTGAATGCTGCCATAATCCTTGCCATCATTTCATCTTTGGTATTACAAGGAATTTTGTTGTATTCTCACTCAAATGCGCCCCACACGTAATAATCAAGCGGGTTGCAGTCTGGGGAGTTAGTTGGCCAGATTTAAGGGGTGATGTAGTCGCAAAAATTACCTGACAGCCATGACTGTGTTCACCGGCTTGAGTAGAATGGTGCATAGTCCTGTTACCAGACATAGGGACTTGTAGCAGCCACCCTCTTGAACCAGTGAAGTACTACCTCCTCAAGGCACCTGAAGTAAGCCTCCGTGTTCTGTCTGAGGCCCTGTGGGAAGATGAATGAAGGCATAACTTCGCCATCACTAGATTCATCCAACTCTTTCCGAATCCTTTGCGCTGTCCTCAAATTTCGCCCAAACAGCCTGAAATGTCTGCATTGTAGCTTCCGGTGCAAATGCCAAACAGTACAGTATGCTGTTTACAAATTTCTATCGGAGTGAATTGCGTCATGGTATTCTTTTTCTCACAGACGGTGCCCAGCCGACCCTACTATACAGTTCTGTTGACAAAATCGAAAACAACGCGCATGAGCGAAAGTAAAAAACTTTATTAACCAGTGTCTATTAACTTTATCGGCCCACTGACTCGAGAATGTAAATATATATATTGAACTTATTTTCAAAATGTTTATAATATTCAACTGAATTCCCTCCACACCGGTAACCCTCGACGTGATTTGAACTCGCTGCCGTTACTTCAGGAATTATTTTTAGAAATACTCTACTGGGTTTCAATTGATGGTATTTACATGTATAAGGTAACATTTAGCACGAGGGGTTCTTTCTTTTTTTTCCAGGAATTTTGTGGCACCAGTTTCGCTGCGGGTGGAAAGCGGTTTTGTTGTTGTTGCCTTTGTTGTTGTTTGGAAAGTCGACATTGAAAGACTAACCTCCACCTGGAGTCATATTGTTTCACTTGTCAGCGTTGTCCCACTTAGGGTTTTATTATTAATCAGCCGTTTGGCGAGCCTCGGTCTTCCTTGGCGCTTCCTTTCTTATCTTATAACGACAAACGAAGGTTTGATTCGCGTTTCAAGTATCTTAGTCAAACACAAAAGATGACTAAAATGAAGCTTTCTTTCTTCTTTCTTTCTTCTTTCTTTCTTTCTTTGTATTTCAATGACAGTCTTATGTGTACCGAATTAAAGGTAAATAGGTTAATGGAGGTAGTTTGTCACACACACACACACACACATGCATACACACGCATACACACATATACACACGCATATACGCACACACATGCATACACACACCGTCTATCTATCAATCTATCTGGTGGTGTATGTCGAAACATTTCTATGACATTTATATACTGAAAAGTGTTTGCATATTTTATTATATGCCATATATATATATATATATATATATATATATACATATATATATATATATATATATATCTACCTTTGCTATTTACCATATATATATATATATATATATATATATATATATATATATATATATATATATATATATATATATATATATGTAGTATCATTTCTTCCGTTATACATGTTTAATTGAAAGTGACGGACAGTGAATATTTTCTAAGTTTTTTTTTCAGTCATTGTTTCTGTGTACTTACCGTTTTTATGAGAACGAAATGTGTGTAAATTTTTTTTCTAAATAGACATACAGAGAGAGGGAGAGAGAGAGAGAGAGGAAGAGAAATAGAGAGAGAGAGTAAAAAAGAGAGAGTGTGTCTACCTGTTTTTCTACACACACACACGCGTGCGCGCACAGAGAGAGAGAGAGAGAGAGAGAGAGGGGGGATGTCTATCTTTTTATCCGGTGGTGTATATATGTTTATATATTGGTTATATATTGAAATGTGTGTGTATATTTTATTATATGCCGTATATATGTATAGATATTTGCATAAGCTATTTACCATGTGTGTGTGTGTGTGTGTGTGTGTGTGTGTGTGTGCGTGTAGTAGTAGTAGTAGTAGTAGTAGTATTAGTTCCTCTTTTATGCATGTTTCATTGAATGTGACGGCTGATTTTTTTTTATTCAGGTTTTCTAGTGTCAAACGTTGTTTAGTGAGGATTTTTGTTTAACCGGGATGAGGTGTAAAGACGCGATATTTGAAAAACGATGAAACTGAGAAAGCGCAAAACAAAAACCTTTTGATAAACGTTACTGATAGCAGACGATTTATCTTGAAGTTCTCAGCAGTAAGCAAGAAAATGATCCGAAATATAGAACATCGGTAAAGCACGCCATGCTATACGACAGTTCCGTATAGGATGCAGGTTCGATTCCTGTCGGAGGACGCATATTTTCTATGACAATTTCTCGGACATTCAGGCCGGTAAATGTTAATACTGTTTATTATAAACAGAGCATTTGCTTAAATATGTGTATCTATGAAAAATGTATAAGCATAAAACTGTCTTTATATATATATATATATATATATATATATATATATATATATAAAGCAGTGTTTCGCGGAAATTGTATGACAAACTGCAATAAAGTTTTTGTCAGCGATGAAGTCCTAACGTAACACAATTTTTTTTTTTTTTTACAATTTCTCATAAAACTTCCTCAATAATGACGGTTTCCCGTAGAGGACGCAGGTTCGAATCCTGCCGGAAGACGCATATTTTTCGAACAAGGTTTCTCGAATATTCAGGACGATACCGTCCTGAATATTCGAGAAACCTTGTTCGAAAAATAAATAATATAAATAAATAAATAAATATACTGTTTAATAAATAAATAAAAACAGAGCATCTACTCAAATATAAGTAGCCATTACAAAAATAACTTTTGAACAAATAAATGAAAAAATCTGTCGGGTTTAATACATTTCCTAACAAAACAGAGCACATATATATATTTTGAGAATCGGAAAGGTATCAGTTCAAAAACAATATATATATATATATATATATATATATATATATATATATATATATATATATATATATATATATATATATATATATTGTGTGTATTTAGGCAGCAATTTTTCATTAATGCATGTTTCATTAAATAATATAGACAAGTTTTGTCTATTTATTTTAAGTAAGTTCCTTTCATATTGTCTGATAAGCTTATCATTGAAAGACGAAAGGAAATCACCATATTGATCCATGTTTTAATCCTATCTAAGCTTTCGGATTGCATAAGGCATTATCAAAGATAACAATTACATTTCAATATATCAAACAACACACGGACGAAACAATAATGATATATCTGTATTTGTTGCATGAAAAATTTCAAAGCAACGACAAACTCGTGTATACGAGACGCAGAAGCGAAAATCGCATCGCAGCTTGTGATGTCACACAAGACCACGCGAGAGTGAAAACGAGAAGTATTAAGTATGGGAAGCCGTTGGTATAAACCAATGGCTTCTGTTATCAATTATAGGCATATTAAGAATATTTGTGGAGATTTAATGAAAATCCTTGTTGAAAACACAACTATACTTAAACATGAAAACAATAAACAAAAACTAAAAATTCTTGAAGCTATATACATAAAACAGTTGAAACCTAACCTGAATAAAATAAACTATGAAATCTCCACAAATATTTTTAAATGCCTATAATTGGTAACAGAAGCCATTGGTTTATACCAACGGCTTCCCATACTTAATACTTCTCGAATTCACTCTCGCGTGGTCATATGTGACGTCATGAGCTGCGGTGCGATTTTCGCTTCCAGCGTCTTATATGTACGTGTTTATCGTTGCTTGGAAATCATCCATGTAAACAGAAACAGACTATCATCACTTTCTCGTTCGTGTATTGCTTAATATATTGTACTCTAATTGTCATCTTTGATAAAGGCTTATATATATATTATATATTATTTAATGAAACATGTATGAACGAATATATATATATATATATATATATATATATATATATATATATATATATATATATATATATATATATATATATATATATATATATGTATCGTGAATTAATACAAGGTTAGCAGATTGATGTTACTTTCAGCATCCCGACACAAGAGTTTTGTAGACAGACCCTCCGGTAATTACTCCGTCCACTCGTCAGGGGTACAGTGATTGACTACTTATATTTCTGGATTTTTTCTTTTTATGTGCACTTTTCATCGGTGGATTTTTTTTTGCTTGTTGGCTGTGACGATCTCTCTCTCTCTCTCTCTCTCTCTCTCTCTCTCTCTCTATATATATATATATATATATATATATATATATATATATATATATATATATATAATCAGATATTTTCGAGCCTGTTTTCCCATTTTTAGGAGAAACCAACCTTTTATACGACGTGTTTCACATCGCTCAGCCACGGAGACGTCCCCAGTTCAGCATGGATCTGTTTTGCCTTTTAAGGAATGCACAGACCCTCATTTAGATTTTCATGAAAGACCATATCTGCTTGATTCCATATCCGAAACGTAAACAAAGCAATTTATAATGATTTAATGGATTTATTTTTTAATCCGACATTTTTATTATTTCGAACGTTATTTTCCATGGACACCAGTGACTGAAATAAACGCCCTGCTTTTATTTTAAACAGTGGGTATTACCAATCAGCCTGCGTATTCGAAAAATCTTAATAAAAAAATGTACTCTCCTTCAGGGATCGAACCTACGTCCGCCGTTGTAGAAGAAACGTCAGAACAAAGTAGTGTGCATTCCCTAAAAGGGAAAATGAGAACATTGCTGAGTTGTGAATCTCTTCGTAGACGAGTGGTCTAAAACCGTTATATACAACGTTGTTTTTTTTTTCTATAAAGGAGAACGCAGGTTCGAAACCTATCGGAAAGCATATTTTATTTATTAAGATTTCTCGAGTCTGCATACGGGTAGATGTAATATTCGCTGTTTCGATTTTTGAAAAAAAAAGGCGTCTATTTGAAACACGCGCATTCAGTAAAAATAACTTTTCAAATAACACATATGTCTTCAAACAACCTGGATTAAACTGAAACAACATATTCTTATAATATTGCCCGCTGGTAGTTGGAAGATAATTTTAGATATGTCTTGGTGAAAATCTTGCATTTGGTGACGGGCATGTTTGTGTAAAGGAATTTGATATCCACGTGACCATGTTTTCATTTGACACATGTAAGTGCTTTACAAGAATTTTCAGAATTTTCAGTGTAAATAAAATAGTGTCATCCTCAAAGGTTCATAATAATGGAAACATTAATAATAAAAAGAACATGCCATAATTCAATAATGCCAAATACGAACACGGCCATAATATGCTGACCGTGTCTGGAAAAAATGTATAAATTTACAGATCCAGTTAAAGATAAAAATGACAAACATCATTGATAATGAGTAATAGAATAGACAAAAGCGCTCGGATATATCGAACATTCGTACAAATTTTGCCAAATTTATGTCAAGAAAACAAAACACTTATGCGAAGACAAGAAAAATGTAATAAAAAGCTTAATTATATATATATATATATATATATATATATATATATATATATATATATATATATATATATATATATATATATATAGGGTGGTCTAAAAGTAGGTGGCCAGTAAATGATTTCATTTATTTTGAGATTACATTTACATACAATTATATTTACTAACAATTATTACATTGACAATTAAATTTTATTGTGAACAATAATACAAAAGCCCTTAAATTTTATTGTGAACAATAATACAAAAGCCCTTAAATTTTATTGTGAACAATAATACAAAAGCCCTTAAATTTTATTGTGAACAATAATACAAAAGCCCTTAAATTTTATTGTGAACAATAATACAAAAGCCCTTTAATTTTATTGTGAACAATAATACAAAAGCCCTCAAATTGTATTGTGAACAATAATACAAAAGCCCTCAAATTTTATTGTGAACAATAATACAAAAGCCCTTTAATTTTATTGTGAACAATAATACAAAAGCCCTCAAATTTTATTGTGAACAATAATACAAAAGCCCATAAATTTTATTGTGAACAATAATACAAAAGCCCACAAATTTTATTGTGAACAATAATACAAAAGCCCATAAATTTT
>OZ038485.1:119052499-119057499 GCA_964036315.1 Acanthosepion esculentum | reverse complement strand
TATTATTTTAATATTTTACATAAAAATAAGCTCCTTGAAATTCTATAATCTTCAATCTTTTGTTCATGCTAACTTTTTTACTATTTCAGTGTTAGCATTACTTGCTGAAGGTTGCTTCCCAAAGATTTTCTTTGTTTCAATACTGTTTTCTATTCTCATGTACATATATTTTAGTGATAGACCTCAAATTTTCTACTGGATTCATATTTGGAGAGGCTGGGATCCATTCTATTAACATGGTGTCTTTCTTGAGTTGCACAGTGTGAATGAGCAGTCTTGCACAAAAGTCAGTTTTTTTCTTATCTTGCCATTATTTTCAATTTCTTTTTTGATTGTTCTGTAATCTCTGGCTAATCCAGTCACTTTCTCACTGACATAATGTGGCTTTTCTCTATCAGTTCTACAAACATTTTCATGACAATTGCTCTGATGAGTTTTTCTCTGGTGCCCTCAACTACATCAATTCTAAGTGTGCTACTAGATTGGAAACTAGGTTTCATTGTTTTACTGTTAAACTAGCTAGATGCAACTACCACTTCTACTCTTCTAGAGTTTTTTTTATTTGCACTTCCCACCTGTGGAACCACCATTCAATAACTTCCTTTTCTTCAAAAATACAAATGCAATGTCAATTGCCATCTTCTGTTTTCTTGAACTCTGTTCATCGTACTTTCATCAATCCTCCTTATTCTGTCTTTTCATTCTCGTTCACTACCTGTATCCCATCATCCCCGCTTTCTAGTGGCATTGTCACATTGCTTGGTGTGAAGTGATTTTAAAAAAAAAGAAAAGAAAAAAAGAAACACCTGAAATTCATACAGTCACATAAACATATCTTAAAAATTTTACCAAGAATGGTTGGTTAATGTAAATTTAATTGGGAAAACACTGACATGTATAATAAAATGTGATATAGCATAAAAGTATATGATATTAAAGTTTAGGTATGTCTCAGCTGGTAAATTCAAATAGGAGACAGATTCCATTGATACAAAATATATATAAATAGAATGAGTTAAAATAGCCTTCATTTTTATGACTAGAGTGGAATAAAGAAAAAATGGAAGATATATTTATATATATATATATGCACACACACACACACACGCATATATATATGTATATACACAGATACACAATCTTACATACATGCACACGTAATACATATAAACATATATACACATATATATACAAATATACATATACATATGTATACACAAAGATATATATACACATAGAGACACACACACATATATATATATACATACATACATATATATATATATATATATATATATATAAATATATATATATATATATATATATATATATATATATATATATATATATATATATATATATATATATATATATATATATATAAATAAATGTGTGTATATTAATATTTTTCCTCTATCAGTTCTACAAACATTTTCATGACAATTGCTCTGATGAGTTTTTTTTCTTTTCTTGTTTTACCTGGTAACGTGCTATTAGATTGGTAACTAGCTTTCGTTGTTTTAATGTTCAAATAGCTAGATTCAACTGCCACTTCTAATCTACAGTTTTTACTCGGACTTCCCACCTATGAAAATCTCACATCACCAAATAAGTCATGTAAATATAACAATATATAACAATATATTAAAATCTCTACCCCAGTCAGTTCGTTAATATCAGTTTTATGATTAAATCGTTGACTTGCATAATAAAATCTGACATTATCTATCTATCTATCTATCTATCTATCTATCTATCTATCTATCTATCTATCTATCTATCTATCTATCTATCTCAACGTGTTCATTATCTTTCTTAATGTGTTCATTATCTATCTATCTATCTATCTATCTATCTATCTATCTATCTATCTATCTATCTCAACGTGTTCATTATCTTTCTTAATGTGTTCATTATCTATCTATCTATCTATCTATCTCAACGTGTTCATTATCTTTCTTAATTTGTTCATTATCTATCTATCTATCTATCTATCTATCTCAACGTGTTCATTATCTTTCTTAATGTGTTCATTATCTATCTATCTATCTATCTATCTATTTATCTATCTCAACGTGTTCATTATCTTTCTTAATGTGTTCATTATCTATCTATCTATCTATCTATCTATCTATCTATCTATCTCAACGTGTTCATTATCTTTCTTAATGTGTTCATTATCTATCTATCTATCTATCTATCTATCTATCTATCTATCTATCTATCTATCTATCTCAACGTGTTCATTATCTTTCTTAATGTGTTCATTATCTATCTATCTATCTATCTATCTATCTCAACGTGTTCATTATCTTTCTTAATGTGTTCATTATCTATCTATCTATCTATTTATCTATCTCAACGTGTTCATTATCTTTCTTAATGTGTTCATTATCTATCTATCTATCTATCTATCTATCTCAACGTGTTCATTATCTTTCTTAATGTGTTCATTATCTATCTATCTATCTATCTATCTATCTATCTCAACGTGTTCATTATCTTTCTTAATGTGTTCATTATCTATCTATCTATCTATCTATCTATTTATCTATCTCAACGTGTTCATTATCTTTCTTAATGTGTTCATTATCTATCTATCTATCTATCTATCTATCTATCTATCTATCTATCTATCTCAACGTGTTCATTATCTTTCTTAATGTGTTCATTATCTATCTATCTATCTATCTATCTATCTATCTATCTATCTATCTATCTATCTATCTATCTATCTATTACGCGGGGCATCATTCTTTCTGAAAAGTTATTACGTCCCATCATCCTGTACCTGGAGCGGCGTTTAAAGATTCTCGATGCCGACATGCTAGTCATTTCATTGATGTGACAATACTTATATAGCCAAATAAGATCGCACATTGGTGCAGTATAGAAATTAACATGTACCATTGGTAGGTAGGTAGGTAGGTAGGTAAGTAAATGATGTATATGCAGACATTTTGTTATTACATTATTTCTGCTTGTATATTAATACATTTTTGATTGCTACAGCTTGAAACAAACCAGCTATCGAACACTGTGTTGTTAAGTACGGAAGATAGTTCGGCCATTTTAATCTTTATAGTTGCAAAACATGTGAGATCCCTGGCGAGACATACACGTACACACACGCAAACACAGACACACAGACACTCACGCGCACGGGCAGGTGCGCCCGCGCACGCACACACAGAGACATTTATATATACAGGTACCTTCAAAGATTCGCTAAAAAATGTGCATGAAAAAAAACAAAAAGTTCTAAACTTGTTGTTATTACAAGGAAAGATCAAAGTATTTTTTGATTGTTAAATTATATATATATATATATATATATATATATATATATATATATATATATTAATCTTTTTGAGAACTTTCAAACTTTAGGTTAAAAATTTTGATTTTCTTGCGTCAACTGGTGACCATAAATTAATAATAGGAAATTTTAGTGTTTTTTGCGGTGAAAAGACTGACTAGAAATTCTTGCAAAAATCAAATAATTTAAGGATTTTTGAACTTATTTACAAATGCACGAAAATATTTCCTTTTTTTTAGAAAATCTAGGCAAAAATATTCTTTTACATCTGTTACCCCCTTCCTCATATTTACTTTTTTGTAGCATTAAATATTTATTTTAGTTATAAGCAAAAGTCCTTGGAGAATTAAAATCATCAATATTCTTTGCAAAAGAACATCTGCTCTAATTGGTAAAATAAAAAATACAATAAAACTAAGACATTATTTAATTAGAAGAGTTTTTAACTGGTTTATGAATAAGATATACTGTGGAGACTATTATCTTAAGAAAAGAAAATTTCCGATGGATAATGAATATTTTCAAGAATTGTTTTTTAGAGGTAAGGTGATAATGTTATAAAGTAAAAACTAAATTTATTAATTATAAATGGAAAAGTTTACTACAATTCAACGGCACCCAATATTTAAAAATAATTTTGAATTTTTTTAGGTGTGAAAAAACGTACCAATTTTTACAAATACGAGCATCCCTACATGAAATTATCAGAAAATAAGAGCGGTAACTGTAGTAAATTTAAAATCTATTGAAAATTTTCTAGGGTTTCATCAAAAGGCGTCTTCGTACGTAAGACTATATAACCAATGTACTAAAATTCAATAAAATATTAGATTTGAATATTATTATGAATTCTAAAATTACTGGTTGGCTTTAAAATTATATGAAAAAAGTGGTTCACATTATATCCGGGAAATAATTGTTAAAGAAAAAAATTCCCAAACATAAGTCTATCGAGATAGTTGTCAACACTCTATAAAAACACCCACCACACCCACCATCGTGTTAAAATTCTTTTACTGCAATATTTTAGACTAAAAGTAATATTTGTGTCAAATCAAATTAATTAAACTCTAAATCAGCTAATCTTAGTCAAATAAAGTTTCATCCAAGTATATTTTATTTTTGAAAGAATGCTTTAATAAAGAGAATTAACGATTAAAAAAAAAATTCTAATTAGTTTGAGTTAATTCTGGAATCCAATCAATTTTTTAAACTTTTCAGTATTTATGGTAAAATAGTACGCTGTACAGTTTGTAGTTTGTCAATGAATACTCGTTGCCACTTTCGTAATGCTCGTTGTAGTAGAGACTTTGTAATCGCAGATACAACTATAGTAACACCGTTGAACAATACTGGTGCCAGACGCCTTTGAATAACACTCGCACTAATAGTAATCCGTATAGTGATTTGAATAGAGAAATAGTATAGCGAATAGTGTAGAGAATAGCGCTCCGTATAGTAATAGAGGATAGAGTAGAAATAGTGATCACTTAGACGCCACGTTAATTCATACATGCATTTCCTTTACCATCATGTGATCTACTTATTCAAAATAGGATCGCCTGTGTTTGCTCTCTGGTGATATGTGTTCAAACTCCAGTGTCGGCATCGGACAAAGAAACATAGATAGATAGATAGATAGATAGATAGATAGATAGATAGATATAAATAGACTGAGATA
>OZ038485.1:119007499-119047499 GCA_964036315.1 Acanthosepion esculentum | reverse complement strand
GGAGGGGATGCAAACAGTCAAATCTGACCTACAAGGAATAAAACTGTGATATTTTAACATATTTTGCGAATAGCTTATGCAGAAAACCTTTCAGCAACTCATCGTGAAATTAAATGGCTCAATATATATATATATGTATATATATATATATATATATATATATATATATATATATATAAAAATTATCGCCATTTTATATTTGTAATTTTGTGTATTTTTCCTTT
Organism: Acanthosepion esculentum; assembly: GCA_964036315.1. Classification (NCBI taxonomy): domain Eukaryota; kingdom Metazoa; phylum Mollusca; class Cephalopoda; order Sepiida; family Sepiidae; genus Acanthosepion; species Acanthosepion esculentum. The sequence goes on along the minus strand of OZ038485.1, from coordinate 119,047,275 downwards.
TATTTTGTCGACTGCACAGTATAGTAGGGTCAGTTGGGCACCGTCTGTGAGAAAAATAGCAGCATGGCGCAATTCATTCAGCCAGAAATCTGGAAACGGCAGGCTGTGCTGCTTGGCATTCGAGCCGGAAGCTCCGATACGAACATTTAATAGTGTTTGTGTGTCAATCTGAAGAAAGTGCAAAGGATTCGGAAAGAGTTAGATGAGTCTAATGGTGATTACGAAGGTGTTTGAAGTGATCACTAGTGATGGCGACGTTATGCCTCTATTCTTCTTCCCACAGGGCTTCAGACTCAACATGGACTTGTCGGGGTAGTGTTGCCCTAGTTCAAGTGGTTCGCTGCTGGAAGACCCTATGTCTGACAACAGGAGAATTTTTTTTGACCACATCACCCTTCACATCTAGTCACCAAACTCACCAGACTGCAACCCTCTTAATTATTATGTGTGGGGCGCAGTTGAGCGGGAGACAAACAAAACTCCTTGCAACACCAAAGATGAACTGAAGGCAAGGATTATGACAGCAACCACCATCTGAAACAAGGAGACCGTCCAGAACAGTTGCGGGAGATTCCGAAATCGTCTGTAGGCCGTGGGTGAAGCTAATAGCGATTTTGTTGAATAAATATACTCTTTATTATGTCATTGTATTTTTGTGTAATTTTGGTATATATATATATCTGTTAAAATGAGATGTCAGTGCTATTTTCATTTTTGCGCATATATATATATATATATATATATATATATATATATATATATACTTATTCTCATCGTTTTGATAAGAAAAGAACGGCTGAATTGGGTGGTGAGGCCCCCAGACTCAACACGGAGGCCTACATCTAGTGCCTTAAGGAGGTAGTGCTGTCCTAGGTCAAATGAGTGGCTACTAGAAGACCCTATGTCTTCCAACAAGACTGGGCCATGCGGCATAAGCAAAAGAACTCGGTCATGGCTGTCAAACAATTTCTGAGACCACATCACGTTTTACATCTGGTCACCTAACTCTCCAGACTGCAACCCCCATGATTATGTGTAGGGCGCAGTTGAGCGAGAGACTAACAAAACTCCTTGTAACACCAAAGATGAACTTAAGGCAAGGATTATGGCAGCATCCACCATCTTAAACAAGGAGACCGTCCAGAACAGTTACGGGAGATTTCGAAGTCGTCTGGAGTCGGTGGTTGAAGCTAAATATAACTGTTAAATATTGTCAATTTTTGGATCCTTTAGACAAGAATTTTTCCATGGCACACTGTATATGATAAAAATGTACTTTTTTGGTAAAAGTGTTTTCTAACATGGATGGAGCTTGTTGCGCATACACAATATTGACCACTGATGCTAACACCAAATGTCAACAGTCTGGTTCATGCTTGAACTCAATAATCCGGACATGAAGAGTGCGTTCAAGCATAAAACAGACTGTTGCCACTCAGTGCTGACTTCAGATACCACTTTCATATTTTTCATGCGCCGATAGCTTAGGGGTAAAATCTATGACTGATGCCAGATCGATCGAGTTTCGATTCCGGCTTGAAGCAATCAGATGTCTAGCCACATTAATGAACTGTGATACAGCGAAACAGGCTTGTATGTGGATAACTAATTATACATATGTATACATTTGCCTGCGTGCGTGTGTGTGTGCGTGCGTGTTTTTTTTGTGCAGACCTTTTTTTTCTGTGCAGAAAAAGCATCAATATATTTTATAGCTTCTAGGATAGTATTTTTTTTTTACATAGAAATTAGAAATATACAGAAATGTAATTATATATCCACACTCGAATACATAGGACTGTATTCGGTGATGCGTGTCAATACATATATATATATATATATATATATATATATATATATATATATATATTATAAATTAAGTGATGTAAAATATGGTTTTTATCGCTACAAAGGAAGTACCATGTTTCAAAAACCGAAGCTAAAAACTTCAAAAATTTAATTATATAATTAAATTAAAAGCATTAGTTCTGTTTCATCTTCAAGCGAATTTTGGATATTTACATTGAGCACTGTTAAAAATATCAATATGAACACCGAATTATATATCTTACTGTTCTTTCTTTTTATTATAATATATATATATATATATATATATATATATATATATATATATATATATATATATATATATATATACCCGGTGTAACAGCAAAATTGTCCAATTGTTACATTAATTGTTAATTGTTAATAAACAATTTTATTATAATAGATTACAATAAAAACATTTCACATCACTACACAAAAAACTTTCATGTTTCGGAACTTTAATCGTTCCTCTTCGGGCGATGGTAGATAATAGAGTGTAACCCGGATACAAGAGAACCAGATATAAGAGAAACCCGGATATAAGAGCGATTTTCTCTGGTCCCAAATTAGAGCCTGTGTTAATGTATATATAATAGACCAAACCCGGATATAAGATAAACCCGGATATAAGATACTTCTTCTCCGGTCCCGACAACTCTCTTATATCTGGGTTACACTGTATATAATAAAAATTATTTATTTTGGAAATTTGAAAACAAATCCTTTCAAATTTCCCAAATAAATCATATATATATCTTAAGAAGAACAGATGGAGTTAGAATTCACAGTTCTTAGCATTTACTTTTAAAAAAGTGCTCAATACAAACTTAGAGCAAAATATAATATTATTAAAATATTTTATTATAATAGATTACAATAAAAGCATTTTACATCGCTACACAAAAATTTTCATGTTTCGGAACTATAATCCTTCCTCTTCGGGCGATGGTAAATAACATATAAAACAAATGATTTATTTGGGAAAGTTGAAAACAAATCTACGTCTTTTGAAAGTTAAAACGTGAGGAAGCCTAATGTCAGGATTAAAACATATTCTTGTGGGCATGTCTGGATTAGCACTTTAAAGTCAGATCTACGCTAAAATAGAAAAATGCAAAATAAGGTCAGAGGTTGGATGAAGGTGGGTTATAAATTCATGTCTTGATAAACTGACACTCTAGACATGTCAGCATTGAACATAATGTAGCGAATCCAAAGTTCAGATTTGGTCAAGTCGACATGAACAAAAAATATCATTTTAAAGAATTTTTCAAAGTTTTTATAAACTTCTGAAAGAGGCCAAATAGATAATGTTAAATTGTGGACTTTAATATACGATGCTAATTATATTAAATGGTTAGTAAAAACAGGGCAATATTAAAGTTGAAAAATCCAATAAAAAGTGAGTGAAACATTATATACTTATACAATAATGGCTATTTAATTGTAATGCATAAAATATTTATGAAGAATTCTTTTAAGTGTATTTTAATTTAAAATTTACACTATGACTTCATAAAACTGTTAATTCATTTCTTTGGTTTAGCAGAACTTATTTTTAGGAAACTTTATAATATGCAGCTTTTCTTGTAAACACGGGGGACATGGTTCATATGAGGATTTACATTTTCTCGTTTTTTAAAAATATTTGCCATTTAACCTTAGGAGCTTTACTAATTTCTTTTAAACGCCAAAATTATTTAGAAAGGGATGTTCGTTTGCGGTAGGCATTGTTGTTGAAAGAAGATATATGCTGATACCACCTCAGTTTAAAGGGATTTTCTGTACTGCCAATATAAAATTTCTTAACTGTTGGATTTTCACTAGATGAAATGGTACATTGGTAAACAATAGAATCGGCAAAACACATTTTCTGTAATGGACATTCATTAGGATTTCTACAATTAAACAATATTTTTTATCATTATTTTTTTCTGTTTTGGAAAAACGATTGTTACTTTGGTTTAAGTGTAGATTTAAAATTTTGTTATGTTTTTTTAATAGTTTTTTTCTATGTTATCTGTACAACTGTAACTTAATTTAAGTGCATTTTTATTAAAAATCTTGCTTAGAGGATTATTACTGGGGAATTTTTTTTAATTAAATTGAGTTCTTAGGTAAATGGTAAAAAAAAACAACGAGCGGAGTATTGGGGTCTAATCGAAGACTATCTTTCATCGAACTTTGTGGACTGGCACTAGAGAATCCCAGACAAAGGACAATACCAATTAACAGAGGCTCCATCACTTGAAGACTTTCAAAAGCTGCAATAAGTAAAATATGTATCTCGAAGAGAAAGAGAAAACAAGATGCTGACGTTCCACAAAAACAGTGACGAAGGAATCCACCCCCTATACTAAGAGAAAGATCAGTAACAGGTAATGGATTTGAGAAACTTATTTTCCTGAAAAATTGTTTTATTGAAAGATTTAAAAAATTTCAGCTGACAGTAGTACTGGCTTCTAGGGTAATGGACGCCAAATGTTTCCTTATAGGTAAAAGTCCAATATTACAAATTTCATATTTCGAGATTAACAATATTATAGAATGATAAAAATGGCAATATTAAATATAAAAATGGCAATATTAAATATGAAAATGGTAATATTAAATATGAAAATGGTAATATTAAATATGAAAATGGTAATATTAACGGATATGTGCAGAGATGCATCGATATAAGTATACGAATATGTTTGATGTTTTCGAGACGCTAATGACAATATATACATATATAACGGTATCAAATTATATATATATATATATATATATATATATATATATATATATATATATATATATATGTATATATATGTATATATATAATGAAATATACTCTTGAGGTGTGGTATATTTATGGATTAAAGTGGTCAATATCAGAGATAGAGCGTGTGTAAATATAAAAGTGAACATTGAAGTCAACACTTAGAGGCGACAGGCTGTTTCATGATAGATAGCAACAGTATATATTTATAGCGTAAGTTAAGTGTATATATATATATATTTAGCAAGTGTATATTTTTATAGAGTAATTGTATATATATATATATATATATATATATATATAGAAAGAGTATATATTTATAGAGTAAGTGTATATATATATATATATATATATATATATATATATATATACACACTTATCCTATAAATATATACTGTTGCTATATATATATATATATATCAATATATATATATATATATATATATCAATATATATATATATATATATATATATATATAGCAACAGTATATATTTATAGAGTAAGTGTGTGTATATATATATACTATTGCTATATATATATATATATATATATATATCAATATATATATATATATATAGCAACAGTATATATTTATAGAGTAAGTGTGTGTGTATATATATATATATATATATATATATATATATATATATATATATACACTTACTCTGTATTTACACTATCTGTCTGTTCATATCTATCTATCTATCTATCTATCTATCTATTATGACCTGTTCATTTTCTATCTATCTATCTATTTCTGTTGTATATTTACATGTGTGTCATTTTATGTTATTTCTGTGCATTTGTTAGACTCTCTTCATATACATACGAGCGTATACACACACACACATGCACATACACACGCAAATACGCTTACGCACGGGCTCACACACACACACACAAACACGCACACATGCACACAAACACTCGCACACACGCACGCACGCGCGCGCACACACACACACACACACACACACACACACACACACACACACACACACACTCACTCTCTCACACACACACACACACAACGTAATTTCGAACCCAGCCAGCGGTTTCAATTACTTTATAAAACTCTCGAATGTACATGTTAAGGTACAGTCTCCACAATAAAAATACCGACCGTAAACTCAGACTATCCACTAAAATTACACGTTTAAAAGTAGTTGTAGTAGTAGTAATAATAATAATAATAATAATAATAATAATACATACCTACATACATACATACATACATACATGTTATATTGTTAATATTTGTCAATCTCTCAGTATAAGTTAAACACCTGTGAAAACCGCGCCGAACACACAGACACAGCATTTCACGACCGTATGACGCGCAAACTCATTACATGGAGATTTGAAGAAATTTACCCCTAATTTCCTTTTGCTATTAAATAAAAAACAGAACACACACACACACACACACACACACACACACAGACACACACACACACACACACACACACACACACACAGACACGCCCGCGCGCACACACACGCCCGCGCGCACACACACGCCCGCGCGCACACACACGCCCGCGCGCACTCATATATGTAGATAGACCTAAAATGTAGTGACCTATAATTATAGAGAAAATCAGGTTGAATAAATAGACATCGTTACTTTTTGTAGTTTTTGTTGTTTTATTTGATATATTTTTCCAATGGTAGACAGCAAAGAAAGTGACGTCTACAATTTTAGACATTAGTCATCGAAATAAAATCCTGATATAATTTTTAACAAAATAATGTGACGTTATAATCTGACTGTTGCCAGTACGTTACTCATTTTTTCCTTTTTTTTCCCCTTTTTTTTATTTTTTTTATTACGGATTTTCGATAAACTTGTCGAAGAACAAGTCTTGATTTATTTCCAGGACTAAATTTTTAAAAAAAAGAAAAAGAAAAAAGAAACACAAAAATATTCGTGGAAAAGGGCCGAGGATTTTTTAACAGCCTGACTCGGGTTTGAAGACGAGGCGATTAGTGACCCATTACGATTAGCGGGACGAACACACAGACACAATTCTATTATCACACACACATATTTCTTTCCCCCTTTTCTTTCATCTCTCCTTATATTTTCCTTTTTCTCTTTCTTTCTTTCTTTCTTTCTTTCTTTCTTTCTTTCTTTCTTTCTTTCAATCTTTCTTTGCTGTATTCTCTATTGCCCTCCCTTGTCCTTTCTACTTTCTTTTCATTTATCCCCTTTGTTTTTTCTTTCTTTTTCCTTTTTTTGCTGCTTTCCTTCCTTGTAGGTTTAATTCTTTCATTCTTTCATTCTTTCCTGCCTCCTTTCTTCTTTCTTTTCTTTCTTGTTGCTTTCTATTTCTTTCATTTTTTCTTTCTTTGATTTTCTTTCTTTTTTTCATTTTTTCTTTCTTTCTTTCTTTTTCGTTCTTTTTTATGATTTCTTCCTTATTTCCATTAATTTTCTTTCTTTCTTATTTTCATTTATTCTCTTTCTTTTTCCTTCCTTTTTTCTTTCATTTCTTCCTTGTTTTCATTCATTTTCCTCGTTTCCTTCTTTCTTTGTTTTATTTTCTTTCTTTCTTTCTTTTTTTCCTACTTTTCTTTCTTTCTTTTCTTCCTCATTTCCATTCATTCTCTTTCTTTTTTCCTTCGTTTTTCATTTCTGCCTTGTTTTCATTCATTCTCTTTCTTTTTGCTTTCTTTTTGTCATTCATTTATTCCTTATTTTCATTTATTCTTTTTCTTTCTTTTTCCTTTGTTCTTTCTTTGATTTTGTCCTTATTTTCATTCATTCTCTTTCTTTCTCATTTCTTTCCGATTTTTTCCTTATTTTCATTCATTTTCTTTCTTTTTTCTTTCTTTCATTTCTTCCTTATTTTCATTCATTTTTTTTATTTCGTTAATTTTTCTTTCATTATTTTCATTCATTCTCTTTCTTTCATTTTCTTTCTTTCTTACTTTTTTCTTTCTTTCATTTCTTCCTATTTTCATTCACTTCTTTTATTTCTTTCACTTTCTTCATTCCTTTCTTTCTTTCTTTTTCTTTCATTCTTTTGTCATTTATTCTTTTTTCTTTCTTTCTTTCATTCTTTCCTTTTTATTTCTTTCTTTTTTCTTTCTTTCATTTTCTTCCTTCATTCTATCATTTTTTCTCTTTCTTTCTTTCATTTTCTTTTCTTTTTCTATCATTATTTCCATGTTTGGGTCTGCGGAAACACCGGGCTTTTCTTAATTTTCACCCAGCCAAATTCGCTATTGACAATTTTCAGCCGCGAAATTATCTAAACTTCCTTTTTTTCTATTTTCTTTCTTACCTAATTTATTGTTTATTTTTCGTTCAATTATTTCCATTAAGCGGACTATTGTCATAATCTTTAATTTAGATATCACAACATTTCGGCCATTATGTCCATGCTTTTATCAAGTACAAGGGTCATTCAATAAATAAGTTGAATTTTTTGGTATAAGGACTTCTAATACAGATAGAAGTTTACTTTTTTTTAATTTTTCAACGTAGTCTCCCAGCACTGTCACACACTTTTCCCATCTGTGCACAAGCTTCCGTATTCCCTCAGCCTAAAAATCTTTCAGTCTCAGCCAGTCGCTCACAACACTTTTGACTTCATCGTCACTTTTAAACTTCGTGCCTCTCGTGAACGCTTTCAAGGGACCAAACAGGTGACAGTCTTATGGGGCAAGGTCTGGGCTGTAAGGGGGATGAGGGAGCAGTTCCCAGCCCACCTCGTTGATGGTCTGCACCGTTTGGGCTGCTGTGTGAGGCCTTGCGTTGTCATGATGCAAGATGACTCCTTCTGACTGATGACCCATGCGTTTGTCCCAACAGATAAGCTCAAAGTCCTTGCAATGTCATCCACTGTCACCCTTCTGTCAGACTGAATGAGGTCATTGACTGATTCGATCACCTCAGGAGACCTCACTTCTGTAGGCCTCCCAGGCCTGTCTTCATTCTCAACACTGCTCCGTCCTTTTTTAAACAATTTAGCCCACTTGTAGACATTTTTTGGCTGAAACATGTGGCACCATACACAGTTGACATTCTCCTATGAATGTCAACTGGTTTGCACCCTTCAGCAACCAAGAACTTGATAACTGACCGCTGTTCAATCCTGGAGCATGCTTCTTGGTCGGCCATCTTTGTTAATCGCCAAAACTCACAAAGTTTTTTTTAATCTACAAAAGAAATTAAATCCATGTGAAAAAGAAGTAAAGCAAAAACAAAAAAAATAAATAAATAAAAAAGAGTAAGCTTCTATTTGTATTAGAATTCCTTATACCGAAAAATTCAACTTATTTATTGTCTATCTCTCTCTACCTGGCCATTTCCCCATTTCTTACTTTTTCTTTCTTTGTCTTTATATATATATATATATATATATATATATATATATATATATATATATATATATATGAATTGTTTACGAAGCACTTCATAATAACGGAGAAGCACGTGCCGTGGGTCTAGATATCGCTAAAGCGTTTGATATGGTTTGGCATGCCGACCTTCTTCGCAAGCTTCAGGGTTATGGAATTTCTAGTCGATTGTTCGACTTAACACAATAATTGCTGTCAAACCGTGCATTGAAGGTCGTTCTCAACGGATTCTCCTCCAGCTCCTATCCCACTAACGCACGTGTTCCCCAAGGCTCCATCCTAGGCCCTACTCTGTTCCTTATCTTCATTAACAATCTTCCTGATGTCATAGGTTCCCAAGTAGGCATCTATGCGGACGACACTACTATTTACTCCTGCCTCAAAACAAATCTAGTGTCGCCGACAAAACTAACCTGGCCGTTTGTCTCGAAAAGGACCTCCAATCGGTTGTGGACCGGGGCAGAAATTGGCCGGTTAACTTTCATGCCTCAAAAACAAAACTGCTCTCTATTACTCACCACAGAGAACCATCCCTGCCCCCATCAGAATGTCTGACACTCAAATCCACCTCTTTACGAGTGATCGGTCTCACATTGACTGCTGACCTGAGATGCAACAAATACATTGAGTCAATAGCTTCGTCCACCGCAAAGAAAGTTGGCTGCCTGTGTCGCGCCAGGAATTTTTTCTCGTCGGAGTCGATCCTTCAAATCTACAAATCAACCATTCGCCCTTGCATGGAGTATTTCTGCCATATATGGTCTGGAGCCCCTTCTGTTTGTCTCAAAGTCCTTGATAAAATCCAAAGATGAAATTAGCCCTGATCTAGCATATTGTCAGCAGTCGCTCTCTCACAGACGCGCCGTCGCCTCCCTCTGTCTTGTTTACAAATACTTTCACGGTAATTGCTCTGATGAGCTGCTTTCGCTGGTTCCCAGACTTCATGAATTTAAGCGTTCAATTAGGCTGGCATCTCGCTCACACCCTTTCACTATCGAAATTGTTAAATGCAGCCGTCTTTTCTGCTCCAATAGCTTCATGTCTCGCACTTCTCGCCCGTGGAATTCCCTCCCCATTTCTTGTTTTCCTGATAGCTATAATCTCCAACTATTCAAATGTAACGTCAATCGACGTCTCCAGATGCCCTGATCTATCCCCTATCCTTATCTTCATCTTTTCCTATATCAATTCTATTTGCTCTCGCTCCAACTCTCTGTAACCCCTTGCGTGCTAGTGGCTTCCCACCTTGCTTGGGGTTGAATGCTTATATATGCTTTGTGCACATGTGTTGTCGGATCAACGCTAACATCATTTCAGTCTGATGAAGTCCCAAAGGACGACACGCGTCACACGGAAACTTATATACGAAAAGGCACGCCAGTATTCCGCTGAGCGGTGAGCACATCGCTTGGCTAAATTTCTGTCTATAAAAATTTGCGTTATAACGCTTCAAAGCATTGGAAGTTCGCCGTAATACACCTGAACACAATTTATATACAAGGTGTGATGGACAAAATGTCGTCTAAATTACGTAAAAATGAAAATAAAACTCACAACTCGTTTTAACAGATGTATTTTTTAAAATTACACCAAAAAATATCTTGAAATGCTAAAGAGTAAATTTAATCAATAAAATCGCCGTTGACTTCAACAACGGCTTTCAGACAACTTCGGAATCCCCTGCAACTCTCCTGGACGGTCTCCTTGTTTAAGGTGGTGAATGCTGCCATAATCTTTGCCTTCAGTTCATCTTTGGCGTTACAAGGAGTTTTGTTAATCTCTCGCTGAACAGTACCCCCCACACACATAATAATCAATGGCATTGCAGTGTGGGGAGTTAGTTGGCCAAATGTAAAGTGTGATATGATCGCAGAAATTGTCTGACACCTTTGACTGGGTTATCCTGCTTGTGTGGCATGGTACAGAGGCCCGTCGCCAGACACTAGGATAAGCCAGCAGCCACCCACTTGACTCAGGGCAACACTACGTCATCAAGGCACTTAATGTAAGCCTCTGTGTTGAGTAAGAGTCCCTGTGGGAATGTGAATGGAGGCATGACGTCTAATGATCTCTCTAAACGCATATGAAACTGACATTAGCAGAAAACATTTGGAAACCCATGTAAAGTTCTTTATTTTTATATCTTATACACACACACACACACATACACACACGCGCGCACACACACACACACAGCGCAGTACTAGATTGGCAGTTAGGTCTCATCATTTTAGAGTTGAAATTAGTAGATGTAGCCGTAAGTCCTATGCTAATAGTTTCTTCCTCCGCACTTCTCTCAAGTGGAACTGTCTTCCTTCTTCTTGATGTGCTGTCAACTATCATCTTCAAAAATTCATATGAAGTGTCTATAGTCATCTCCTGTCTCCTTGAACCCTGTTCTTCATATATATATATATATATATATATATATATATATATATTACTATTATTATTATTATTATTATTATTATTATTATTATTATTATTATTATTATTATTTATGTTTCTTTCATTCTCAGTAACCGCTTGCGTTTGAGTGACTATTATCGAGCAGCTAGGGTTGAAATGAAATATATATATATATATATATATATATATATATATATATATATATATATATATATATATATTTGTGTGTGTGTGTGTGTGTGTGTGTATGTGTGTGGATATATATATATATATATATATATATATATATATATATATATATATATATATATATAAGATTAATACAAATATAAATTTTGTTACTTCGCTGATTAATATTACCTTCAGCATCCCGACTCGAGAGTTTCGTCGACGGACTCAGCGAGTATCACCAACTGACTGCTTATAGTTGTTGACTTTTCGTTTTTATATGCACTTATCGTTGGCACAAACTTTTCTTTTTCATAGTGTATTTGTGCGTGCATACAGTTGCACGCCTGCGTCCATGCATATATATATATATATATATATATATATATATATATATATATATATATATATATATATGCCATTATTAACTATTATTATTATTATTGGCAGCATTCACCAGAGACCGTGTGTGTGTGTGTGTGTGTGTGTGTGTGTGTGCGCGCGTGTGTGTGAACGCCTGTATGTGTGTTTATGCACATATATATTGCGTTAGTCAAAAATATCGTTCAGTTTATGAAGTATATTTTCAACTTAATAAGCTTTTTGGCTAATCCAACACACACACACACACACACACACACACACACACACACACACACACACACACACACACACACACATATATATATATATACATATTCGGATTTTGTTTTGTCTTTTCAATGTTTTTCATCATATATATATATATATATATATATATATATATATATATATATATATATAATTTTACCACGAGAAAGACAATAAAAGCAACTAAAATGCAAGGGTTTACTGAGAGGAAAAGAAATATAAATTGATAGATTCTTCTTCCATGGCTTATCAAACCACTGCAATTTATTTAAAGCCAGAAAATATTTTTAATATTCTAACATTATTTTTTGTCTTAGCAACACCACAAGTCTGTCCACATACTTAAAAAACAACTTAGTGATGAGGAAGTCAAGAAAGCTATATAAAAAAATATAATAATATTAAGTCCATATTTGACATTGAAGTTGAACTTTTGAAAGTAGCATAGTCTCATCCCAAATTCAAAAATAAGTTTCTCAGTTTTATGAAGGAAGTCTGGAATGAAAACACATTCTAAAGCAGTAAGGTATATCACACAATAATTTAAAAAGGAAATCCTGGAAGGCCTCACACGTACAGAGGTATCTCAACTCCATTCATTATGTTGAAAGTACTGATTAATATTTTACTAACTAAACTCAACTTTGTATGAAAGGCAATTTCTAACAACCCAATTTGGCTTTCATTCTGGTAAGGGTTGCAATAATGGCATATATGTCATGAAGCAATACCAGAAAATCTTGTGCCTATTGAATAGAAAATTGTATATCTGCTATGTTAATCTAACGTCAATAAAGACAAATGACTTGTCATCCATCAGAAACCATCTTCAAAGATCTTACTGCCTGAATGCCTTGATCTAATACAAAAACTTCTTCAGATCTGTTGAAGACCCACACCAAATCATTTCAATTGTTCCAAGAAGTAGGACTTAAACCTTTCCAAAATAATTGATTCATTTTTTACGGTTTACCAACCCTTTTGCAAGTTATTTAAAGCTAGAAAATATTTTTCGATTGAAATAATTTTTTTGACAGAATAATGGTTTAACGATACAAGTCTTACTAATTAAACCATAGCTGGAGAGGAAGAGGTGAACTGATACCTTTCCCAAGAGTATTTGTGCATAAAGGAATGTAATGAACCTGACATGAATTAGAACTTGATTTCCTGAATTAACAATTCAGAGACATTATCCATTACATCATCCACACATCCATGCTTACAGTACCTGGTATTCCAGAGTGGTCATTCATCTAGGTACTGACCAGGCCGAATATTGATAAACGTTTCCAAAATAATTGATTCATTTTCTATGGTTTATCAACCCCTTGCAGGTTATTTAAAACACCAGACCAGATATGGCAGCAATATTCAATTCATGGATGAATGGTAGACTTATAAATGTGTAAGATAGATTCTGGTAGGAAATATTGTCTAGAACATCACAGTGAACCAACTTTCTTAGCAGTTGATTCAATATAATCTTTTTGGTTCATGTCAGTGGAAAACATTAGACCAATAATATATATATATATATATATATATATATATATATATATATATATATATATATATATATAAAAGTGAACATTGAAGTCAACACTTAGAGGCGACTTGCAGTTTCATGCTGGACGCAATCGTCAGGCCACGATTGCGTCTAGCATGAAACAGCCTCTCCCCTCTAAGTGTTGACTTCAATGTTCACTTTTATATTTACACACGCTCTGTCTCTGATATTGAGCACTTTATCCCATAAATATAGCACACCTTAAGACTATATTTCTTCATATATATATATATATATATATATATATATATATATATATATATATATAGAGAGAGAGAGAGAGAGAGAGAGAGAGAGAAAGAGAGAGAGAGAAATATTATGCCATATCAGTTATTAAGTTTTCTATAGCTTATCAACCCTTTGCAGGTTAATTAAAGCCACAAAATATTTTTAGATGGTAAGAATTTTCTTTTGGAGAAAAAAATAGTTTAGCGATACAAGTCTTACTAATTAATCCATAGGTGGGAGAAGTTGTAGATTCACAACTTTTTCAAGGGTATTTGCATGTATTGAATATAACAAAGCCAACGGGAATTGGAACTAGGCTTTTAAATTAACAATTCCAAGCCATTTTCCATTACACCAACAGGCATATCCAATATTACAGCACCTGGTATTCCCTAGCGGTATTGACCAGACCGGATGTTGCTTAACTTCATTGATCATACGGGAACCGGTTTTTAAAGGTGATAACCCCGCAAGACATCAACAAATAAAGTTCAAAAGATATACACCTTCCTAAACAGTTATAAACAGAAAGAAAGACATTGTGACCTCTGCTTAAATTTCACGCTACTGCGATCGTCAGGTGACCATGTGCTAACGGTCCGAACTTCGTCTCTTTCTGAATATATATATATATATATATATATATATATATATATATATATATAGATAGATAGATAGATAGATAGAGTGAGAGAAAGAGAGAGAGAGAGAAAATAATAATAATAATATATACTGATACTCCTGACGAGTGGGCGAGGTGATTCCCGGAATGTTCATAAACGAAGCCCTGAAGTCGGGATGCTGAAGGTAACATCTATCAGCTAAGTGAGAAAACTTTTACATGTATTAATTGATTGGGCCTTCATCACAATAGCTAGGGAGGAGTAGATGCGATAGGCAACACTAAGCTACATAAGAACCCAAAATTGTTCACTGCATTTAAGTATTGCATTAATATTTAAGCTTATCTTTTTAAAAGGTCAACGATAACTCTTCTGCTGCCCCTTAATTTAAAGACAGTTTGATGTACGTAGGTCATTACTTTCCGTACAAACGATTATTTTTATTTCGTGGGTGATTTTCGCTGGATTTAGCAATTAATTCTGATTATTCCCAAATTTATTTCCAAGTTATAAAAATTGTTGTCGTTAAAAAAAATTCGTCCAAATATCACGTAAGAAAATCGAGAAAATAATCACAGTAATGAAAACTTGGGAATTCAAAGTTTCTGTCACATGAGCTTCTGAAAGTTAGAGACTTGTGTTTCTTTAACTGAAAAAGTGTGACACAGTAACACACTTACATTGGCATTTATTAAATAGATAGATAGATAGATAGATAGATATGAACAGGCTAAGACAAATAGACAGATATGAACAGACTGATATATGTATATATATATATATATATATATATATATATATATATATATATATATATATATATAGATAGATAGATAGATAGATAGATAGATAGATATGAACAGAATGGGATAGTTAAATAGATATGAACAGGATGAGGTAATTAAATAGATATGAACAGAATGAGATAGATAGATAGATAGATAGATATGAACAAACTGACATTGATATGAATAGACGGACACACACACAGATAGATAGATAGATAGATAGATAGATAGATATGAACAGAATGAGATAGATAGATAGATAGATATGACAAACTGACATTGATATGAATAGACGGACACACAAATAGATAGATAGATAGATATGAACCGAATGGGATAGTTAAATAGATATGAACAGGATGAGATAGATAGATAGATAGATAGATAGATAGATAGATAGATAGATATGAACCGAATGGGATAGTTAAATAGATATGAACAGGATGAGGTAATTAAATAGATATGAACAGAATGAGATAGATAGATAGATAGATAGATAGATAGATAGATAGATAGATAGATATGAACAGAATGAGATAGATAGATAGATAGATAGATATGACAAACTGACATTGATATGAATAGACGGACACACAGATAGATAGATAGATAGATAGATAGATAGATAGATAGATAGATAGATAGATAGATAGATAGATAGATAAAAAAGAACATAATTCAAGCAGACAGAAGATGATTATTGTCGTTGCATATAAACTTTTGAAGATCGTGCTTGACAGGAAATCGACATGCCGGAAGAGACTTTCATGAGCGTGAAATGCCGGTGAGGAAATTATTACCATAGACATTACATCCAGTAATTTAAATTTATTTTAATAATATATTAAATTGAGTCATAAGTAATTTCCGCTTTGGGAACCAATTATGTATCATCCCAACTAAGAGTTCCTTAATTATATCAGAACAGGCGATGAAAAATGAGTGGTATACAACAATGCTCATCGCAAATGGCAGTGGATCAAGAAGGATAACTCTCGACAGACGACATCAAACTCTATGAAAGAAACATAATGTTGTGCAAATAGTGTGGTCGTCCATGTATTATTCCTTTATTATTTCTTAAAATGCAATGAAACACTATATATATTTATACATTCAGCAGTTGCAACGTGTCCAATAAATGTTTGGTGGAAAAGCGTCCTGCGTTCGCCAATAGGAGAAAGGTTGTTTTCCTCAAATAACAGGAAAACACTTCGGCAAAAATATCAACCATGCACCAATGAAAAGTACATATATAAGAGAAAAATAGAGAAATATAAATAGTCAGTTGCTGAAAAACACTGACGAGTGGACGAAATGATTCTAGGAGGGACTGTCTACGAAACTCTGGAGTAGGTAATACCAACAAGCGAAGCGACAAACTTTATACTAGTATTAATTATATATATATATATATATATATATATATATATATCCGATGCGATGAGAACGAAAGTAATATATAAATTCCAACGTTCGCAGCGTTAATTCAAAAAAGAGCTTGATACAGGTAGTAGAGCGAGAATTATTTATTTATTATAATTTTATCATATAGACAAAACCATTTTACTCACAACAAAAATGCAACTTGGTTTCAGTGCATTTTAACTGCACATCTACATTTTCGACCCTCACCCGTAGATGTGCAGTTAAAATGCACTGAAACCAAGTTGCATCTTTGTTGTGAGTAAAATGGTTTTGCCTATATGATAAAATTATAATAAATATATATATATATATATATATATATATATAATGAGTACAGAATGAGTACAGACTGTATTTTAACTTGTTCAGTCGTTAAAGAAAAAAAAATTTCTAGATCACCCAATCGGCTCATGTTTAATTCTTCCTTCTTTCTTTTCTTTCCCTCCCTCTCACACTCTCTCCTTCTCTCCCCCACTCTCTCCCTCTTTTCTCTCTCTTCCCCCCCACAATTTTTTTAAAAACCATATATTGAATTTTTTTTATTTTTCTTTATTTCTCTTTTAATATTAATTTTTTTCCTCTTCTTTTTTCTTCTCCCTTTTCCTGTAGTCTGGATAAATTGATTCCATTAATTAAAAAAAAAAATTCGGTCTGAAGAGACGAATATTTGTATATTCATGAAATAAATTATAACCGAATGGATTTTTGAAGATCGTCTGTACTCATCATTATATTGCTCTGCTACTTACATTGAGCTCTATCACTGATATTGAGCGCTTTCCCATAAGTACGGCGCATATATAATATATAAATAATTTATATGAAAATCACACACACACACACACACACACACACACACACACACACACACACACACACACACACACACACACACATACACACATACACACGCACACACACACACAAACACACACACACACACATATATATATATTGTACACACACATTGTTTAGGCTTAAGGTATGAAACTGGAGCTAACACAGATAGATTTGTAGATGTCCTAATGAAAGTAATTATTTTCATTATTTAGGTAATTCCAGTGGGCCTCGGTGGGGTTGATCTCCGTTGCTGAAATGATAAAAGCGCATTTTAGTTCAAAAGTCCTTTTTACTCTGGGGAAAAAAGCGATTGTGGTTCGATTCCTTTCGGAGACATCGTCTTTCGTTAGTATGGCTTTTCAATTTAGGCCGGTTGTTAATAATTTCACTGTTTGCGAAAATACAAATTAAGGATAGCAAATCAAGTACGTGAACCCACTAAAGATAACAAAGGAAATAATCTCGGACAAAAAATCCTTTCAAAAATTAATATATATATTATAGAACATTAACTTTACATGTGTATTTGTGTGTGTGTGTGTGTGTGTGTGTTTGTGTGTGTATAAACAGACGCTAGTTAATAACGGTGTCCGAATTAACTCATAGATCATCAAATTAGATTTTTTTTTCTTTTTAAGATAACCAATAGCAACATTGCATATGCAGATAAAAACAATAGCATTTTCTATAATAATCAAATGTACGGTAACTATAAGCCGGATGAATCTTCCCTTAGAAAGATTAAGAAGAAATGTACAACTCCAGTCGATACTAAACAAACAAAAACAAAAAATAAATTAATTACCTACTATATAAAAAATTAAAACTGCTAACCTCACCGACAAGATCGAAATTACAGTGAACCAATATCATTTAGGTATTCACATGTGTCTAAAAAAACTGTGCAGTCCTAAGAAATCCATCCGCAACATAACCGCAGACAATACTAATATAAGAGTCACACCCATATGTAAAAATAGGCTAAAAATAATGGAAGCATTATTAAGAAAAAGAAGAAAGGCAACACTCAGTACCATCAACTATGAACACGGCCAGAGTGTGCTGACCGTGTTTAGAAAATAAAATCATTCCTATAACTGTAAATATATGCATCCATATATTCAGTTAAATGCAAAAATAAAATCATCCTTGATAATGGCTAAAAGAATAACCGAAACCGCTCGGACAAACCGAACATTCTACATAAATTATGTCTAGAAAAGAAACACTTACGTGAACACAAGAAACACTTACATGAACACAAGAAACACTTACATGAACACAATAAACACTTACATGAACACAAGAAAAACTGAATAAAAAGCTTAATCGCGGTACCTTTTCAGTCATTTTTAATAAAACTTGTATATATATATATATATATATATATATATGCATGTGCGTGTGTGTGTGTGTGTGTGTGTGTGTGTGTTTGTGTGTGTGTAACTGTATACACGCGCGTGTGTATATGGTGTAATGTAACCAGGGGCAATTTTGTAATTGGTCTGTGATTAAAATATTTTTCATCACTTCGGTAATTATTTAACTCCATGAAAACATTTGTTGTTAAATGAATTTCTACCAATATTTTTAAGCTCATACTCCACCCCAAAGGAAGACAATAAAACTGCTTAGACGCAAGGGGTTACTGAATGTGAAAGAATAGGAGAAATGGATAAACATTATTAGAACGAGAATTAAGAAGACAGAAGATAACGATAGATACTGCATTTACATTTTTGAAGATCAAAGTTAACTAGAAAATCAAGAAGCCAAAGAGAGTTCCACAAACGAGAAGTGCGAGAGAAGAAACTATTAGCATAGAACTTACGGTCACATGTAGCCATTTTAACTGTAAAATGATGAAACCTACCATTCGATTTAGTACGGCACTTAATTTATAAAGACTAGCTACTAAACAGGAAAGGTCATGAGAACAATTACCAGGAAAATATTTATAGAAAAAGTACTGGTAAGTTGTGTTAAGATGGTGAGAAGGTGACTGAAGCCGAGATGTCAGGCCAGGATAGATAAAATTGCAGATTCTTCTAGGGATTTTAACGAGAATCTCTAAATACATACTATCTCTCTCTCTTTCACTTTATCTCCCCCACAAAGCCATACCCACGCATTCACTTAAGTACAGATTTGGTAGTATCTATCTATCTATCTATCTATCTATCTATCTATCTATCTATCTATCTATCTATGTTTATACGTGTGCATTTATGTGTGTTATTGAACAATCTTAGATACATATAAACATATACGTATTTAGTAATGGAATGAAATTAATAGACAGAGTGATAGATAGATAGATACGAGAATGCTTAGATAGAAAGACAGACAGATAGATAGATAGAGAGATAGAGAGATAGAGAGAGCAGCTAACATTTTTTTTTGTAAATTCGAATTTTAAATATCTCTATATATTGTGAACTACTATACACTCAATTCTCTCTCTGTATCTCTGTTTGTCTGTCTGTCTGTCTCTGTCTCTCTCTGTCTCTGTCTCTCTCTCTCTCTCTCTCTCTCTCTCTCTCTCTCTCTCTATATATATATATATATATATGTACATACGAGAGTGATGAAAGGTTTTCTGCCCAACCCACTTCCAAAAATCTAAGCGAGCATTTTAACTTCAAAATGGTTCTCAATCGTGCAGACAACTTTTCCGCACACACACACACGCACACACACACACACGTACACACACACACACACACACACACACACGGACACACACACACATACACACACACACACACGGACACAGACACACACACACACACACACATTTAGAACCCAAATGTTTCTTTAACATAAAAAACATGGATGACGCGCTTTTAACAAACAAATAAGGATGTGTTTAGCTTGCAAATAAAATTCAAAGTAATTTCAATCTTAGAAAAACGAAGAGGCGTCGGTATTTCAAAACCAACCGTTAATGTCTCTACAGTAAGATTGCTTAATCACATTCTATCAAAACAAGTTTTATAAAAATTCAAGAAAAGATGAAAGAAAAAAAAAGCGAAAGGAAACTTTATATCAATGAAAATACAGCTCAAAATATGGACATATATCCTAGTTGAGTTTAATGTGTTTGTAGACGAAGACAGAAACAATTACGTCACTGCCAAGCGTTCCCTAGAACATCAAGGAGCACTTTACGAAAACATACGAGCAAAATGTGCATTTATTAACTTCGATTACAAGCAAGACTCCTTTATCCTTTAAGGCAAAGTTTTATACAAATGTCTTTGTATTTCATATTTGTTGTATTTACAGGAAGAACATTGTGCAAGAAGAGATTCTTTTAAATCATCGAACTGGGATAAATGGTTCGATGGTTATCTATCAACAGAATCGAAAGCACTAATTAAATAGAATCACGAAATTGATTCGCGAGAGGTTGTATTTACTTAGTTGATAATAATAATAATGGGCGCAGAAATACAAGTGAAGCAAAATTCACCGATTGAAGCTGCAAAATACACAAAAAAGAAAGCAAAAAAACAAATGCAACCGACCAGATACAGAAACAATGGCAAGATAAACCGCTTCATGGCCAATACTCTGCCCGTACCAAACAAGCTGATGTAGACAAGCCCCGTACCCACCAGTGGCTACGTAGTGCAGGGTTGAAAGCTGAAACGGAAGGTTTTATTCTTGCTGCACAGGACCAATGCTTGTTAACTAGGAATTATCAAGCACATATACTAAAATATAGTGTTAGCCCAAAATGCGGATTCTGTGATAAATATCGAGAAACCATTGATCATCTTGTATCAGGTTGCACGATATTGGCACCCAATGAATATAAAACCCGGCATGACAGAGTGGGCCAATATCTGCACTAAAAATCTGTAACTTCTATGGGAAGGAAACTGAAAGGAAGTGGTATGAACACCACCCAGACCCGGTTACGGGGATTGAACCTGTTACAATTTTATGGGACTACACAATGCACACAGACAGAATAATCAAATCTAACCGCCCAGACATTGTTATTAGAGAACACAAACAAAAAAAGTGCCTCCTTATTGATATGACAGTCCCTGCAGACTGCAATGTATCTTTGAAGATCTTCAAAAAGCTATCAAAATACAAGGAATCTTGAAATCGAAATCTCAAAAATGTGGCACATGGGAACATCAACAATCCTCGTAGCAGTTGGAGGCTTCGGATTGGTTGGAAAAGATTCCAGTAGAATAATTGAAGGGATCCCTGGAAACGCATGCCTTAAAGAAATACAAAAAATCGTTCTCACGAGTACAGCCCACACCTTTAGAAGGGCATTGTCTATGTAAGAAATTTTTTTTCCAGTGGAAAACGTCATGATGCCATTTCTAACCTTAGGTCCGTGGGTGGAACCCGGAAAGAAATGAGTACACATCAGAAATCAAAGGAAATAAAATAATAATAATAATAATGGTAATAATAATAATACAAGGATGTTGAAGTGAAAATTTGAAAGTAAAAGGTGCACATGAAAAGATCAATAATTTCAGTTGTAATTGGAGCCCTCGGATTGATTAGAAAAGCTTCCGATAGACTCATTGAAGGAATCTTTGGATCTTTAAACAAATACAAAAAATTGTACTCATAAGTACAGTGCATTCCTTACGAAGGTCTTTATCTTTGTAAAATGTGTATGATCTTGTACCCCCCACCTTTTTTTCAAAATCACTCAGTGTAAAATGTCATGATGCCATTTCTGACCTTAGGTCTTTAGTTGGGATCCGGAAGGAAATGAGTATACATCAGAAATCAAATAACAATAATAAATGCCATAAAATTCCTGTAATGGGTAATATATTTTTTTCTGTTTTATAGATGAGTGTAGATTTTGTTTTTCATTTTGACATTAAGAAACAGATGTCTGAGAAATGTGTCGTTTATCAGCTTTTCCACTTAGTCGCATCATCTCCATATATATATATATATATATATATATATATATATATATATATATATATATATGCAGAAATATACAGAAATATAGTTTTACAGTGAGCTATATTTATTGGATAAAGTGCTCAATATCAGAGATAGAGCGTATGTAAATATAAATATATAAGTGAACATTAAAGTCAACACTCAGAAGCGACAGGCTGTTTCATGCTAGAAGCAATCGTCAGGCCGGGAGTATTGGATTTTTCTCGACTAGTGATATATATGGGTCAGTGGTGCATTGTGGGTAACCCATTCTGGCGGTTATTATTGCGGGAGTGGCTTTCTTTTTTTATTTATTTGGGTTAATTTGTTTTACTTGTCTTTTATTTTCATTTTTTATTTTATATATTTATTTATTCTTTTCGGTTTTCGATGTTTTATTAACGTAGTAAAAAAATGGGGGGATTTGTTTAGCTCGCGTATCTAATCTAGCATGAAACAGCCTGTTGCCTCTTAGTGTTTACTTCAATGTTCACTTTTATACTATATTGATATATATATATAAATACATACACACACTAATAATTATTATGATGGTAGTTTGGACAAGAAAATAATTGCTGGTGTTATATTGTCAGTGGTTTCTCTTTTCATGTTTATAGGGTCAATGGTGGTTTATGCAGTAGTGTTTGTTGGTACTTTTTTAATCCTTTTGGCATAAATTCTGATAATAGGTATTTATTTTATGCATGCATATGGAAATTATATATGATCTTATGTTTTGTTGGGTATGAGAAATTATTGCCAACTTTTCGTGTAAGCAAATTAGGTACTTTTTTTGTAATGCTGTAGGCAAGTGTTTTTTTAAAAATATTTTCCAGCTTAATCTTGGTGTAATATTTCTGTCTTTTAGATGACATATGTATATGGATAGTGTGGTCACAAACTCACATATACCGCGCGTATATAATATATAAATGATATATATGAAAAATTACATATATATATATATATATATATATATATATATATGTGTGTGTGTGTGTGTGTGTGTGTGTGTGTGTGTGTGTGTGTGTGTGTGTTTATAAATAAAAAGAAAGAACAGTAAGATATATAATCCGGTGTTCTTATAGATATTTTTTTTTACAAAATAGTGCTCAATGTAAATTTACAGAGCATTAATATTATGAATTAACTGATTCAAAATTCGCTTGAGGAAGAAATGGATCTAATGTTTTAAATTTAATTACAAAATTAAATTCGAAGCGTTTAGCTTCCACTTTTGAAACATGGTTATTAATGTATCGCGAATAAACCATATTTTAAATCAGTTAATTTATAATATCATATAGATTTCACACACACACACACACACACACACACACACACACACACACACACACACACACACACACACACACACATATATATATATATATATATATATATATAACACTGCCACGGTTGTGCTGTGAAACAGTGAAAAACTATGCCTGTGGATATATATATATATATATATATTGTTGAAACTTGACTAATGCATGGAATAATAATGCAAACACAAAATGTAGTTAGAATAAAATGTATTGAAACAAGAAAGTGTACACAATATTTACATATAGTCTTTTGTATATTCCTGGGAAGACCGTTCCTGGAGAATGTGTTGACTAAGTCGCAGTCGGGCAGAGTCTCTAGTTGGATCTCTTGATTTGCCTCCCTGTCTTCCGGTACCAACCATATTTATATCGTCGGTACTCCGCTATGCAAATTAGGTGGATCCTACAACAACATATATATATATATATATATATATATATATATATATATATATATATATATATATATATGTATATATGAAAATCGTTTTCTTTTGTGCCTTATATATTTATATAGATACTAGCTTCAAAATAGAATATTATCCTTGTTCATATATATTTCAAAAGATTTAGGAACCAAACCAGGGAGAACCCTGAAGGTAATTGTTAATGACCAGTTTTCCGATGCTCAGGCGACCAATGAGGGTGTTCCCTAAGGATCGCGACTCGTCCCCACCAACTTTCAGATTTACATAAATGATTTGCCTAAGAGAATAGTGTGATCATTTGCGAATATCTCTGGTGAAGATATAACAGAATATGGGCGCAGCTCCCAAGAGACGAGAAGACAACAGCTTTTCTGATTATCTCTCTGATGATTTGTGAATATCTCTGCTGATGTTGTAAAAGTAAACGGATGAATCAACACAATATGGGCCCATCTCCCAAAAGTCTAGATGTCCAGACATTGGTAGATGATCTCTCCTCTGATCATTTGTGACAGATTCTGTGGATACTATAGCAGTATATGTGTCCATCTCCCAAGAGTCTCGTTGACCAGAAATTGGTAGATGTCTCACCTCTGATCATTTGTGAATATCTCTGTGGATGTCATAAGAGTATATGGGCCCATCTCCCAAGAAGTCTAGATGTCCAGACATTGGTAGATGATCTCTCCTCTGACGGTTATCATGGCGGGAGTGGCTTTCTTTCTTTCTTTATTTCGGTTAATTTGTTTTACTTGTCTTTTATTTTCATTTTTTATTTTATATATTTATTTATTCTTTTCGGTTTTCGATGTTTTATTAACGTAGTAAAAAATGGGGGGGATTTATTTAGATCGCGTATCTAATCTAGCATGAAACAGCCGGTTGCCTCTTACTGTTAGTAGATGTCACACCTCTGATCATTTGTGAATATCTCTGTGAATGTCATAAGAGTATATGGGCCCATCTCCCAAAAGTCTAGATATCCAGACATTGGTAGATGGTCTCTCCTCTGATCATTTGTGAAAGATTCTGTGGATGCTATAGCAGTATATGGGTCAATCTCCCAAAAGTCTAGATAACCAGACATTGGTAGATGATCTCACCTCTGATTATTTGTGAATATATCTGTGGATGTTATAACAGTATTTGGTTAATTTTCTTCCAAACGTCTAACTGACAAAAGTCTGGTAGATGATCTCTCCTCTGGTCATTTGTGAATGTCTCTATGGATGTAATAAAAGTATATGGGTTCACCTCCCAAAAGTTTCGTTGACCAGAAATTGGTAGATGTCTCTACTCTGATCATTTGTGAATATCTCTGTGGATGTTATAATAGTATATGGCCCCTTTTCTCCCAAAAGTCTAGATGACCAAAGACTGGTAGATGATCTCTCCTCTGATCATTTGTGAATGTCTCTATAGATGTAATAACAGTATATGGGTTCACCTCCCAAAAGTCTCGTTGACCAGAGATTGGTAGATGTCTCACCTCTGATCATTTGTGAATATCTCTGTGGATGTTTTAACAGTATATGAATCCATCTCCCAAAAGTCTAGATAACCAGACATTGGTAGATGTTCTCGCCTCTGATCATTTGTGAATATCTCTGTGGATGTAATAACAGTATATGGGTCAATCTCCCAAAAGTCTCGTTGACCAGAAATTGGTAGATGATCTCACCTCTGTTCATTTGTGAATATCTCTGTGGATGTTATAACAGTATATGGGTCAATCTGCCAAAGGTTTAGATGACCCGAGAAAGAAAAAGTACGATATATAATATGGTGTTCTCAGTGATATTTTTTTTATTTTTACAAAACAGTGCTCAATTTAAATTTACAGAGCATAGATATTATAAATGAACTGATTTAAAATTTTGTTTCTTCGCTACACAAGAATTACCAGGTTTCTAAAACCCAAGCTAAAATCTTCAAATTCAAATATATAATTAAAGTAAAATCATGTGTCCTGTTTCTTCTTGATGCGAATTTTGGAGTAACTTATTTTTAAATTTAATGAGTTTTAAACGCAGATATATATCCATAATTTCCTGTTTCCTAGGATACAGAGAAATCCAATCATTTAGACCGGTTGCCTCTTAGTGTTAGTAGATGTGACACCTCTGATCATTTGTGAATATCTCTGTGGATGTCATAAGAGTATATGGGCCCATCTCCCAAAAGTCTAGATGTCCAGACATTGGTAGATGGTCTCTCCTCTGATCATTTGTGACAGATTCTGTGGATACTATAGCAGTATATGGGTCAATCTCCCAAAAGTCTAGATAACCAGACATTGGTAGATGATCTCTCCTCTGATCATTTGTGAATATCTCTGTGGATGTCATAACAGTATATGGGTCCAACTCACAAAGGTCTCATTGACCAGAAATTGGTAGATGTAGCGTGTTCATTTTTATAACTATTGTTGTATCAATTATGAGAGGGAGAGTAGGGGTGCACTATGAACATTCTTCTCAAAATATCAAGAAATTTAAAATTGCAAAAGCTTTTGGGAGACAATAATCATTTATTGATACAAGTTCTACTAATTAACCCATAGCTGAGGGGAGAAGTGATGGATTCGTACTTTTTCATGCATAAGTGATTATGTTGAACCCTATTGGCATTGGAACTCGGCTATCCGATTTCGAATTCGGAGCCATTATCCTTGACACCACTCACGCATCCAAGCTTACAGTACGTTATATTCACAACCGGTCACTGGAATTGGAATGAAAGCAGTGATAACCCCTAACCTGAATCCATCGTAAACATTCAGGTTGTGGAATTTGTAAATGCCAAAATCTTAAAATACCTCAATGTGTAGATCACTAATTTATAAAATGAGAAAGGGTAGTCTAAAATAGTACAAGCTGCGGTAGAGGTAGTTTCCCCCAATACCGCAAGCTGCTACTAAACGAAAACAGTCACCTTAAAACTCGAATTATATTCTTAAATAGCCTCTTCAGATCGAGACTTTCATATGGATGCCATGAATGGCCCCAAACCCGTCAGAAATATTTAAACTGTCTGCTATATACAACCACTTTCTCATATCAATGGTTAAAAATGATTTTGGACGAGTGAAGCCTGTGGGTCTTGGTGAAGAGCATCCTTCTTCGAATATTGTGGATTGGCGCTACACAATCACTTATAGTATAAAATAACAGAAGGTATACCACTCGATGTATTTCAACAGCAGTAATGACTAAAATGGATAGCACATGAAACTCGAAGAGAAAATTATCTCATCATTTTGACGTTCTACACTATTTCAAACAAAAGGCCACGAAGGAAACTCCGGTTAATACTTGAAAGAGCAATAACAGTTACTGGAGTTGTGAAACATAGTTTCCTGGAAACTTTTTTAAAAGGGAAAGATTTTATAAATTTTAACCAACTGTGGAACTGGCTGCTTGATCAATGAATGCCAAATGTTTCCTTATAAGGAAACGGCTAATACAACCATTACCATAACGAAAATAGGCGCCATTTTAGCACGGTCAATCCATTTGAATACTCTACGAATTAATTGTTTCAATTCCATTTAAGACTTCATGATACACAACATCCTTCATATCGAACCAAGCCAAACATAACTCTTTTCGAATATAGTCTTGGTTTGGGGATGAAAAATCATGGCGTAGCTTCTGCCGCCCCTCCCCAGAAGGAATACATATTACGATGCACATTAACCCCTTAAAAGTATATATATATATATATATATATATATATATATATATATGTATGTAAGCAAATATGTGGATGTAGATCCGACGGTATGATGAAAAATATGGAAAAGACAAAGCAAAATTAAAACAAAATTAAAACAGTAAACTTGCATATTCGGATTTTGCTTTGTCTTTTCGATATTTTTCATCATATATATATATATATATATATATATATATATATATATATATATATATAATCCTTTATTCGAAAATTATAATATAAAATTTTTATAAAATCACTACAAAAATAGCCATTTTGTTTCAACACTTCTGGTGTCTTCTCAGTGAGGATGTTGAAATTCAACACCATCACTTGTTTCAAGTGTTGAAGCAAAATGGATATTTTTTAGTGATTTTATAACATTTTTATGTTATAATTTTCGAATAAATGATTATATTTGCTCTACTCTGTATTGAGGACTCTTTTAATTCCGTATACAGCAACCCTATACTTGTATATATATATATATATATATATATATATATATATATATATATATATATATATATATATATATATATATGTAGTAAACGACGAAAATATTCGTACACTCGTCAATTTTCAATATTTTGTCAATTTCTCAGAATCTAATTCCCGTTGATGCAAAGTTTTTTTTTCCGTGTTTCTGTTAATGTGATATTTGTAACACCTCACTGATAAATTATGAAATAAATGTACAGTTCTGTTCATTTATTTAAAAAAAATTAAAACTGGGGCGATGTAAAAACAAAAAAACAAACGAAGATTTTACTTCTTTTTCTTCTAAATCGGAAAAAGTTCAAATTTTTTTTACGATATTAAAAGAAAGATAACATTTTTGTTTAAACACCCTATGTTTTATTTAAAAAGAAAAACAAAAAACAAGACACATTTTACTTTTAATTCATAATTTATCAGTTTTTAAAAAAATATTTATTTCAATTCTAACAAGTGAAGAGTCATAGATTAAATGCCACGTTAACAGAAACACGGTTCGTTTTTCTTTTAACAATGTAAAAAAATGCAATGTATTTTTAAATTGTTTTGTTTTAGTTTGTTGAAGTTATTATTAGCAAAATAGTGAAGAATTAAAAGTCCGATAAAATTAATTTCACTTTTAAGCACTGAAATAAATGTTATCATACTTTTAATTCTTAGTTGAAGTTTTATTAAGCAAAATAAACTATGTAAACAAAAAATAAAACATTACATTGTTTCACTACCTTGAAAACTTGTGAATTGAAAAATTGAAAAAAATGACCATTTTTGGAATTTAAATAAAATTTCTGCACTTAAAAAATAAATTAATTATCAATTTTCTTTTAAATTTCGGTTCGATGTTTCCGGAAAAATTTGGAATGCATGTGATATCCTTAGAGCATTGGAATTATTTGAATTTATCTATTTTATAAATTATGAAAAGTAACGATTTTATATCCGTATTAAAGCTAGGCCTATGATAAGATAAAAAAAAAATAGTCCACTTATTTATTTAATTTTTTTTATTAACAGTTCATAGACATGAAAAATCAAAATCAAAGAACTGACGCCAAATTCTGGACTTTTCACATCGGTGTTAAAAAACTGTGGATTCACTAAATTCACTTATTCTAACTCCACATTAAGCCCTTTAAAAATGTTCAAATTTTTTAACACGTCTTGTAAGTAGGGTTTATCCCCATCTGATGACAGCATGTTTTGAGACATTTTTTTTTTTTACTACTGGCTGGCTGGCTTTGCGTAAAACATATCAAAGACAAATTAGCTTCATTTGAACCCTATCTTCTTCCTTATCGCTGCTTTTTTTGCCAAGATTATTGAAATTATGCTATTGTTTTTTTCTTTCCTAAAAACTCACCGCGGACCAAAAGTGCCGCCCGGGGCAAACCATCCCCTCTGACCCCCACTCTAGCTACGCCACTGTGGAGAATTCTCTTACACTGGGAGATAAATATTGTTTTCTTTGGATATGATCCCTGAGAACTCACTTTTCATCACTTGTGATGATTTTACTTCGGAAGGGTTCGATAGGAAACTTTTCGATTAAACTGAAAAGCAGACCCACTAACCAAGTCCAATATCCATTCTCAGTTCATTAAATTGTTTTATGATTGAAGTGTACCTTGTACTGACCTGTTTTGCTAATTCTTGTGCAGAACGAAGTTAACTGACGGTAACCCTACTCATTATCTAGATGGGTAACCACTTGGGAATACTTTAAAAGGAAAAGGTTTATATTACTAATACCGTTATCAAAGTTTGATAGATTTTGATATGTCTACCTCGAGCGTGTGAGCAACGATGAGGTCTTAGAGAGGATGCAAACAAGGAGGAGGCTTATACTTAACATCAGGAAGTGGCAGCTGAAGTGTTTCTGGGACACATAGTGAGGAAGGAGGGCCTGGAGAATCTGATACTCACGGGTCGAATAGAGGAAAAGAGAGACAAGGGAAAGAAGCGCATGACATACATGGCGAGCTTGAGCAGGTGGATGACAGAACGTGGTCTGGAGGAAGAAGCAGAGGGAAGGAACTTGCTGAGAGTGCAAGGTAGGTGGAGAGCCATGATCGCCTACGTCTTCATATCAACTGAAAAGCTGTCCCCATTTCGAAAAATGGCGCAAGATGAGTTCCTTTATGCCGACTTCTCTCCCGTTTGTCCTGCTAACGGAGTGAAGTGTAATTAGAAAATATCTTTCTACATTTTTGTTTGATAATATAAATTTTTGAGAAATGCCTATAAACACATCATTTTAGTTGGTTGGTTTGGTTGTTTTGTTTTATGGCATATCAAAACCTCGCTGGGTCCTTTAATGCCAACAATTTTTTTAAAAAATTGATTCATAGCGATAGTCTGGTAGAAAAGATGTGTATGTATACATATATATTTGAACCATTTTTTCAATTACTCATATTTTTTAGTACAATCCAATTTCTTTTAGGAAATTTACAATCTTGGATGGTTTTATTTTTGTAAAAAGTTTTTTTTTAAAAATTACTCATTTGGTAATATTTTGTTCACACTATTTGGTATTATGTATGAGTTCCGTTCTCCAATTTTTATTTTCAAAGAATGCATAGCTGTTTGTATTACTGTATTTTTTTAAAGTATTGCTGATAATAATTTTTCCTTCAAAAATTATTGCTGGTAATAATTTTTTATTACAAAGTATTTCTGGTATTAAAACCTATTTTTACACAAGTTTGGGTGTTAACGATTTGCCCATAGCTGGGACCCTAACAGGTGCTACCACCCCGGGTCAGGGTGGACCTGGGAACACCAGCAATTAAGAGGTGGTTCCACGCTTCTCAAAACCTGCTGATCAGAGCCCTTGCTGTCGGACGTAGTTTATCGTCTTACCCTGGACGCAGATGTAGTTTATCGACATACCCACGACGGACATACTTTTAGAAATAATTTCACCATTTCATTAGTATGAACAGAGATCGAGGATTTTTCACAATTTCCGAATAATAACAACATTGTGTATGCGTAACACACACACACACACACACACACACACACACACACACACACACACACACACACACACACACACATTCAGATAGATATATATAGATAAAACTTTTCTTGACACATGTCCCATATAACTTTTTCCTTCACACACATACACACACACGCACGAAAGGTACGCTAAAACATACATGTTCATACATATAATTACATGGATAGCGGTGAGCGAGAAAAAAAGGAGAACTAAAGGAGATAAAAAGAGAAGGAAGATGGAACAATTGAGGGTGGGTGTGGGAAAGGCCGATTGCCTATTAAAGACGGAATGAAAGAAAGAGTGAGTGAGATATATAGAGAAATAGAGAGAGAGAGAGGAGAGAGAAAGCGAGAGAGAGGGTGTGTGTGTGTGTGTGTGTTTGTGTGTGAAACAGTGAGAAAGTGAGTGAGTGACGGAGGTACTTTATACATCTTGCATTGGCGCGTATTAAAATCGACCCGAAAGCCCGCCATTTAAAAAATAAAAAGTAAAAAAATGCAAATGGCGGCGGTGGTGGTGGTGGCGGCAGCATATTTGTTGAAATGTCACAACGATTGTTTTGTCTGTGTGTCGGGGTTCGTCTCATTGACACGGTCAGGTAGGCAGACTATATTCCCGTGTGATAAGATCATCGGTCAGAGGGGAGAGAGCAGAGGGCCTTGGGGGTGCGAAATGAGTGAAGGTTGAGGGTGTGTGCAGTAGGGAAGGAGGTGGAATGGATAGAACGGGGGCAAAGGTTTTGATACGTGAGAGTCGGGCTTTGAATGACTAACAGCGGTAATGAAAAAAGAAGGAACGAAAGAATAGAGGGAAGGCAAACAAACAAATAAACAGCCTAAAAAGAATGAGTCGTTTGAATGAAAGAGAAAAGAAAAAATAGCTACGAAAGAACAAAAAAGAAAAAAAAAGGCGGCAGTTTAATATGAGATATTTCCTTTTATAAAACAGAAAAATAAACAAAAGAAAAGGCAAATTATTTGTGGAAAAGAAGAAAAAGTAATGAATGAAAAACTTGCTGAAGAAAAGCGAAAAAGTGAATCTCAGAAAGAAACAAGAATAAGTAACAAGGACATAGAAGTGAAAGAAAAAGAGCGGAGGTGGGGAAAACAGGCATGAAGGACGTAGTAAAAAAACAACAAAAAAAAACGAAGGGGGGAAGAAGAAGAAGGAGAAAAGGAAAAAGAGCGGAGGGAAGAAAGAACAAAGAAAAAGAGGGAAAAAGAAAGAAGTAAAGAAAACTGAGAAGTGGAAGAAGAAGAAGAAGATAAGTAAAAAGAGTGGACGGAAGATAGAATAAAGAAAAGGACGGAGGAAGGTCGAAGGAGGAAGGGGGAAAGAAGAAGGAAGAGTAAAGGCGAAAGCGATTGGAAAAACGAATAAAGAAGGAGGAGGAGGAAGAAAGAAGTAAAGAAAACAAATAGGTGGAAGAAGGAGAAGAAGAAAAGGAAAAAGAGCGGGCGGAAAAAGAATAAAGAGAAAGAGAGACGAAGAAAGAAGGAAAGAAAATAGAGAGGGGGGAAAAGAAAGTGAAGAAGTAAAGGAAAAAGTGAGGATGGATGAAAGAATAAAGAAAAAGTGGGAGGAAGAAAGATGTAAATAAAAACGGAGAGGTGGAAGAATAATTAAAAAAGGGAAAAGAGAAGAGGGAAGAAAGAATAAACGGAGGAAGAATGAAGTAAAACAAATAGAGAGGGGGAAGAAGAAGAAGAAGAAGAAGAAGAAGAAGAAGAAGAAGAAGAAGAAGAAGGAGTAAAGGAAAAAGACTGGACGGAAGAAAGGATAAGAAAAAGAGGGAAGAAAAAAGTAAATAAAACAGAGAGTAGGAAGAAGAGGTAAAGGAAAAAGAGCGGTCGGAAGAAAGAATAAAGAAAGCGAGAAAGGAAAAAAGAAGCAAAGAAAAACAGAGAGGAGGAAGAAAGAGAAAAAGAAACGGTAGGAAGAATGATGTGAAGAAAACAGAATAGGGGAAGGCGAAAGAGAAGTAAAGGAAAAATGAGGCGACGTTAGAAAGGATAAAGAAAAAGGGTGAGGAAGAAAGAATAAAGAAACAGTGTGGCGGGGAAGAAGAACAAGAAGTATAAGTAAAGAAAAAAGAGCGCATGGAATAAAAGAAAAAAGGAGGAGAAATAATAAAGAAAACAGAGAGGGAGAGGAAGAGGAAGTAAACACAAAGAACGGACAAAAAGAAGAATAAAGTAAAAAGAGGGAGTTAGATAGAAATAAAGAAAACAGAGAGTGTGAAGAAGAAGAAGAAGAAGAAGAAGAAGAAGAAGAAGAAGAAGAAGAAGAAGAAGTGAAGGAAAAAGAGCGACCGAAGAAAAAGGAAGAGAAAGAAAGCAGTAAAGAAAACAGAGAGGGGGGAAAAGAAGAATGATTGTAGGAAACAAGCGGAGGGAAGAAAGAATAAGGATAAAGAAAGAGGAAGAAAGAAGTAAAAACAGAAAGGAGAAAGAAAGAGAAAGAAAGAAAAAGAACGGACGGAAGAAGGTTTAAAGAAAATGAGTGGGGAAGAAAGAAGTAATAAAAGAAAGAGGGGAAAAAGAAGAAGAAGAAGGGATAGTAAAAGGGCGGACCGAAGAAAGAATAAAGAAAAAGAGGCAGGAAGAAAGAAGTAAAGTAAACAGAGAGGGGGTAGAAGAAGAAGTAAAGGAAAAAGAGTGGACGGAAGAAAGAATAAAGAAAAAGAGGGAGTTAGAAAAAAGTAAAGAAAATAGAGCATGGGAAGAAGAAGAAGAAAAGAAAACGGAAAAGAGCGGACTGAAGAATGTATAAAGAAAAAGAGTGAGGAGGAAAGATGTAAGAAGAAGATGTGAAGAAAAATGTGCGGACGGAAAAAGAAATAAAGAAAAATGGGAGAAAAAAGGAGTAAAGCAGAGAGGGCGAAGAAGAAGTAAAGGAAAATACCTGTCGGAAGAAAGAATTAAAAAAAAAACGGAGGAAGAAAGATGCAAAGGAAATAGAGAGGGGGAAGAAGAAGTATTAAAGGAAAAAGAGAGGACGAAAAAGAGTAACGTAAAAGAAGAAGAAAGAAGGAAAGAAAACAGAAAGGGGAAATAAAAAGAAAAAGTAAATGAAAAAGAGCGGACGGAAGAAAGAATAAAGAAAAAGAGGGAGGAAGAAAGATGTAAAGAAAATAGAGAGAGGGAAGAAGGAAAGAAAAGAGAGAGAGGGAATATGAAGAAAAAGTAAATAAAAATGAGCGGATGGAAGAAAGAATAAAGAAAAAGGAGGAGGAAGAAAGACGTAAAGAAAATAGAAAGGGGAAAGAAAGAAGGAAAGAAACAGAGTGGAGAAGAAGAAGAAGAAGAAGAAGAAGAAGAAGAAGAAGAAGAAGAAGAAGAAGAAGAAAAAGGAAAAGAAGAAGAAGAAGAAGAAGAAGAAGGAGAAGAAAATGAAGAAGAAGAAGAAAAGAAGAAGGAGAAGAAAATGAAGAAGAAGAAGAAAAAGAAGAAGAAGAAGAAGGAGAAGAAAATGAAGAAGAAGAAGAAAAAGAAGAAGAAGAAGGAGAAGAAGAAGAAGAAGAAGAAGGAGAAGAAAATGAAGAAGAAGAAGAAGAAAAAGAAGAAGAAGAAGAAGAAGAAGAAGGAGAAGAAAATGAAGAAGAAGAAGAAGAAAAAGAAGAAGAAGAAGAAGAAGAAGGAGAAGGAGAAGAAAATGAAGAAGAAGAAGAAGAAGAAGAAGAAAAAGAAGAAGAAGTAGTAGTAAATGAAAAGCAGTGGAATGGAAGAAAGAATAAAGAAAAAGAGGGAGAAAGAAGGAAAGAAAACAGAGACAGGGAAGAAGAATAAGTAAATGAAAAAAGAGCGGATGGAAGAAAGAATAAAGAAAAAGAGGGAGGAAGAAAGAAGGAAGGCAAATAGAGAGGGGAAAGAAAGAAGGAAAGAAAACAGAGAGCGGGAAGAGGAAGAAGTAAATGAAAAAGAGCTGAATGGAAAAAAGAATAAAGAAAAGGAGGGAGAAATAAGGAAAGAATACAGAGAGGGAAGAAGAAGAAGAAGAAGAAGAAGAAATAAATGAAAAAGAATGGAATGGAAGAAAGAGTAAGGAAAAAGAAGGAAGAAGAAAGAGGTAAAGAAAATATAGTGGAGAATAAAAAAAGAAAAAATAGAGATGGGGAGAAGAAGAAGTAAATGAAAAAGAGCGCAATGGAAGAAAGAATAAAGAAAAAGTGGGAGAAAGAAGGAAGTAAAGAAAATAAAAAGGGGGAAGAAAGAAGGAAAGAAAATAGAGAGGGAGAAGAAGCAGTAAATGAAAAAATGCGAACGAAAGAAAGAATAAAGGAAAATAGAGAGGAAGAAAGAAGTAAAGAAAATAGAGAGGGGAAAGAAAGAAGGAAAGAAAACTGAGAGTGGGAAGAAGAAGAAGAACTAAATGAAAAAGAGTGGAATGGAAGAAAGAAGTAAAAAAAAAGACGCCGAAAGAAGGAAAGAAAACAGAGAGGGGGAAGAAGAAGAAGAAGAAGAAGAAGAAGAAGAAGAAGAAGAAGAAGAAGAAGAAGAAGAAGAAGAAGAAGAAGAAGAAGAAGAAGTAAATGAAAAGGTGGAGACGGAAGAAATAATAAAAAAACTAGGGAGGATGAAAGAAAGAAGGAAAGAAAACAGAGATGAGGAAGA
Organism: Acanthosepion esculentum; assembly: GCA_964036315.1. NCBI lineage: Eukaryota > Metazoa > Mollusca > Cephalopoda > Sepiida > Sepiidae > Acanthosepion > Acanthosepion esculentum. The sequence continues at coordinate 119,011,093 of OZ038485.1, read as the reverse complement.
AGAAGAAGAAGAAGAAGTAAATGAAAAAGAATGGAATGGAAGAAAGAATAAAAAAGAGAGGTAGAAAGGAGGGAAGAAAACAGAGAGGAGGAAAATGAAGAAGAAGAAGAAGAAGAAGAAGAAGAAGAAGAAGAAGAAGAAGAAGAAGAAGAAGAAGTAAAGCAGAAAGAGCGGACGGAAGAAAGAAAGAAAAAGAAAAAAGGGTGGAAAAAGAAGTAAAGAAAATAGAGAGGGGAAAGAAAGAAAACAGAGAGAGGGAAGAAGAAGAAGAAGAAGAAGAAGAAGAAGAAGAAGAAGAAGAAGAAGAAGAAGAAGAAGTAAATGAAAAAGTCCGGAATGGAAGAAAGAATAAGGAAAAAGAGGGAGGGAGAAAGAAGTAAAGAAAATAGAGAGGGTAAAAAGAAAGAAGGAAAGAAAACTGAGAGGGGAAAAGAAGAATTAAAAATGAAGAGTGCGGATGTAAAACAGGTGCACGAAAAGAGAGCGAAATAAAAAGAACGTAAAAAAAGAGAGGGAGACAAATGAAGAAGTGAAAAAGAGTGTAAATGAAATGTAATAGTAGGAAAAAGGACGAAGAATAATTAAAAAGAAAAAAAGAAAGAGTGTGGAAAGAAACGTGTAAGGAAATAAAGTGAAATGGAGAAAAAATAAAGCAAAAGAGAGAGAAATATATACAGAGTGAGAGAGAGAGAGAGGGAGAGAGAGAGAGGGGGGAGAATGAAAAGCCAGTATAAAAAGAAAGAGGGATGAAGATCGAGTCTAGAGAGTAGTGAGGGGAGGAAGATAAAGCTAGGAAAAGGAGAGAGGGATGAATAAGTATTAAAGGAAAAAAGAAAGAAGAATAGAGCAATGATAGAGAAAAGAGTGGCGGAGGAAGAATAAATGAAGAAAACAAAAGAGAGAGAGAGAGAGAGAGAGAGAGAGAGAGAGAGAGAGAGAGAGAGAGAGAGGGGTGAATAACCAGAATAGAAAAAGAGGAGACAGAAAAAGATTATGAAACAGACTGAAGAACTCTGCAAGAAGAAAGGAAAAGACAGAGTGAAAATGAAGGAGAAGAATAAAAAAAAAAAAAAACATGGAGGAAGAAATAGAAGCGAGAATTGAAGAAAAAGAAGCAATTTAAAATATTCTGTCCCATAATGGTTGTTGCATTTAGTACACAAAGTACATATACAAATGTACAAGCATTATGGGATAAAATTAATCACCTAAACTGAAGCATAGCAAATTAGTAAAAAAAAAAAAAAAAAAAAAAAAAAACGCAAACTAGTAAAGAAAGAAAGAGAAGGAATAATTAAAAAAAATCGACATTTGGAAAAAAGAAAATGAATAAAACATATCTGAAAATAATTTTAAGAAATTTAATCAAAAACGAAAGAATGAAAATAATAAGCTGAGAAGAGGAAAGAAAGAAAGAAAGGAAGAAAGAAAGAAAAAAAGAAAGAAAGAAAGAATAAATGGAATGAAGAAAGAAAAAGAATAAGTTGAGTGGAGAAAAGAAAGAAAACTAAATGGAGTGAAGAATAAAAGAGAATAAGCTGAGTGGAGAAATAAATAAATAAATGAATAAATAAATAAATAAATTGAGTGGAGAAAGAAAGAAGGAAAGACAGAATAAAAAAGAATGAAAGAAAAAACGAAGTAAAAAAAATAACTGTAGTAAAAAACACAAATATTTAGTTACAGAAAGAAAGGAAAAAGAATGAAAAATAATTTTCAATCAAAGAAAGAAGGGAAAAAAAAAAACGAAAGAAGATATACACAATGATAAAAAGCCTATCGATAAATCTACCTAGCAGACACACGTATAGACACACACACACACACACACACACACACACACACACACACACTAAGTTGTCTGTGTCAGGGAAATGTGGGTGCGGGTGCCGGTGTGGGTGTAATTTATGGGTCTAACTTGTGTGGCTCCAGTCTTTCTTCCGGTAAAGAGCTGCCAGGTGTTGGTAGCAATCACCCGTTTAGGCACCTGTTTGTTACAAGCGGAGAGTCATGGTACCAACACACAGACACAGGCGAATACATTCAAACACGCGCTCGTACCATTCTAAAGAAACTCACTCAGGTCGAGATATTGAATCCAGTCTCGCTCTACCGGCCTCTCAAGAAACCTCGCTTTTCACTGTGTCGCTACAGAGAGTAACAGCAACGAACAGGCATAGATTAGTCGAGTACAAGACTGCTAAAGTGGGACACCCATAAGAATTGAACTAACGATAATATAACGAAATTGTTTCCGGCATAAATTTGAAAATACTCGTTTTAGTCAGGATTTGAAAGGTGTGCTGATAAGTTGTCGGCCCGACAAAAAAGTATATAACCGCCAGCGAATTCTGTGCTTGTTGAATTTTGTGGTATTTTAGCAGGAAAATGGGTCGGCATTACAGCTTTCTGGATTTAAGAGTCATTACAGTTACAGAGACCATTAGCGATTATAGTTTTAATACACAGTTATACTCGCAATGGAGTGGAAAACCGCCGCACACACACACACACGCACACACACACACACACAGACACACACACACACACACGCATATATATATATATATATATATATATATATATATATATATATATATATATAACTATAACCGAATGGGTAAATCTAGATAGGTATACGAGCGAGCGATCGTATACAAATACATATAAATAATCTATAATGTAAGAAAAAATAGTGCTCAATGTTAAATAACAGAGCTAGTATATATATATATATATATATATATATATATATATATATATATATATTAAGAAATATACATAATACCTCACATTAATTGCACTACTCCGAGTTTCATGCCGAAGCATGTGTTAGAATTTTTCTTTTTTCTTTAAATATTCCAGAACTTGATAAGTGCTTCGGAAGGAAACTCGGAGTTGTGTAATTAATGTGAAGTATTATGTATATTTATTAATATATATATATATATATATATATATATATATATATATATATATATATATATATATATATATATATATATATATGTATGTATTTTAGAATTGGACATAGTCCGACAATTTATTTAAAGACATTGATATTATGTTTACCGTTCTTTTTATAGATACAAGTATTTAAATACTTGTCTCTATAAAAAGAACGTTAAACATAATATAAATGTCTTTAAATATATATATGTGTGTGTGTGTGTGTGTGTGTTACTATCAACGTTAATTTAATGGATACACGTGTTTGACGAGACATCTCTGTATTTTAATCGTTAAACAATGTAAATTTGCCAGTCTCTGGATTGACTTCCAGCAGCACTCGAACTTGCGCCCCAATCATTCCATCTGTCTTTCTTTTTTTCTCCCACCACATCTCTCTCATTTTATATATATATATATATATATAAATGTAAATATATATAACGTTTTCAGCCTCAGCGAAAATGAAATATTTATGTGTGTGTGTGTGTTCGTGTGCGTGTGTATGTGTTTAAGTATGTGACGATTAATGTATAAAGTAGACAAAAAAAGGGTAAATGAAAAAAAAATTCTCATGAAAAAAAAATTAAAGTTAAATAAAAAGACAATTCGATAGATACTGACAGACTAGTGTAAACGTGTATA
>OZ038485.1:118999999-119002499 GCA_964036315.1 Acanthosepion esculentum | reverse complement strand
GTAAAAAATGGTTGCTGAAAAATTAGGTTTATAATACTCAGAAATTCATACCCAGATGTCCTCAAGGACACATGGTACGGTGGCTAAAGGCGTTGGTTAGATCCAGTAACAGACCCAAAGAGTGTGAGTTCAATACCCGGTTCAGGCAGTGGAGAACTTTCAGAGGGAAAAATTACCAGGAGATAACTGATAACTGACATCCATCAAACATGGCTCGTGGAACTAGAACAGTCTACCCCAGTGATCGAAATAAAGGGTTCGGTTCGAAATTCCAACCACCTGAAGAAGGCCGGAGCGTACAACGGCCGAAACGTTGTGACAAAGATGAGGACAATAGTCCGAATAATGTAAATACTATATATATATATATATATATATATATGAGCATTTGACCCTAAGCAAGGTGGGCATGTTACTAGAATGGTGAGGGTTACAGGGAGTGAAAGTGAAATAGAAGACTGAGGATTAGGACAGGTCAAAAGATGAACGGGGTTCGAAAGACTGAAGATGTCGATTGATGTTGCATATAAATTTTTTAACATTATAATTATCAGGGAAGCAAGGAAACGGAAGGGAATGTCACGGGTTGGAAGTGCAAGAAAAGAAACTCTTGGAGTAGAAGTGGCAGTTGCATTTAGCAATTTCCATAGTATAAGGGTGGGACCTAGATACCAATCTAGTAGCGCGCTTAAATTCATGGGGCACCTAGGAAAAAACTCGTCAGAACAGTTGCTATGAAAATATTTGTAGAAAAGACAGAGGGAAGCCATGTTACGTCGTTGGGTAAGTGACTCGAGTCGAGATGTCATGTCAGGATCAATGACAGTACAGATCCTTCTTTGGATTTTGTCAAGAACTTCGAGATGGATAGCAGGTACAGCAGACCAGATATGACGACAGTATTCAATGCAGAGACGAATGGTAAATTTGTAAAAGTGTAAGATGAACTCTGACGAGAAAAACATTCTGGCATTACACAGTGTGTGTGTGTGTGTGTGTGTGTGTAAATATATCTATATATATATATACACACACACACACATATATATATATATATATATATATATATATATATATATATATATATATATATATATATATATATATATATGTATGTATATATATATGTATGTATGAATGTATAAATAAAAAGAAAGAACAGTAAGATATAAAATCCGGAGTTCTTATAGATATTTTTATTTTTACACAATAGTGCTCAATGTAAATTTACAGAGCATTAATATTATAAATTAACTGATTTAAAATATGTTTTTTCGCTACACAGTAATAACCATGTTTTAAAAATGGAAGCTAAAAGCTTCGAATTTAATTTTGTTATTAAATTAAAGACATTATATATATATATATTTATATATATATGTTTATATATATATATATATATATATGTATATATATATATATATATATATATATATATATATATATATATATATATATATACTATTTTTATATATATATAATTATAAAAGTGGATACATACACATGTACACACACACATATATATTCATATATATATATATATATATATATGTGCATATATAAATATCTATATATACATATATATATATATAAATGTAAAAGTGGATATATATATATCTACAAATAGTAAAACATAGGTAAAGCTTAAAGTATGTTTTACTATATGCATATATATATGTATCTATTTATGTATATATAAATATGAAAGTTGTTTTATATATGTGTGTGTATGCATACAGATATATATATATATATATATATATATATATATATATATATATATATCAATCCACTTCTATATTTATATATATGCATTTATATCCATATATATATATATATATATATATATATGTATGTATGTATGTATATATATATATATATATATGCAAATAGTAAAATATAAGGTAAAGCTTAAGATATGGCTTACTATATTTTTATATTTATATGTATATATGTATACATATAAATATTAAAGTATATATATATATATATATATATATACATGTATATATATGCAAATATATATTGCAATATAAATGTACATTTACCTATATATATATATATATATATATATATATATATATATATATATATATATATATATATATAAACATGTAAATAAAATTATCTAAGCCAAATTTTAAATGAAAATAATCGGACGTCTCGATGACAAAAATCGGCAGAGCTGAAAGATAATAATAACAATAATAATACTAGTAGTATTAGTAGTAGTAGTAATAATAATAATAATATTAATAATAATAATAATAATATTAATAATAATAATAATATTAATAATAATAATAATAATAATAATATTAATAATAATAATAATAATATTAATAATAATACTGATAATAATACGCTAATATCAAACTCCGTTCCTTAGTGTTTTATGCGTGAACAAAAATATTAATCGGATAGAATTTGAAACATATATGAATAAAGAAAAGAAAATCATTTACCAACGTGTTTCGTCCCTAAGGCAAATGTAAGTATT
>OZ038485.1:118987499-118989999 GCA_964036315.1 Acanthosepion esculentum | reverse complement strand
CTAACCATGAAAAACTAAGGTCATTTTCGGAATCAGCACCATCAAATTAGCTAAAAAAATGGGTTTTGTTTCTTGGCACGAAAAATCATGTTGACCGGTACTATCGCAATTCTTACTATACAATAAGGTCGGGTAGATCAGTTTATAGCGATCAAATAAATATATTACTTCGAAATAACCAACGTTATATATTGGTTATCCAATACAAGGCCCAAGAGCCACCCAAAATAATGGCTTACTGAATTAAGCTGTATGGAGACATAAGGAGGGAATAAGAATTGGAGATTATGAGGATAAGTACAAATTTGTGTAAATTAATTGAAACATTTCCTTTCTTTCACCACACAGTCAGTTTCAGACTCACTGGAGTGCCAGGGTGTAATCGATTTCTATTTTTTCATCAGATTAAGTCATTTTCAGTGGTGTGCAGCAATACGAATATATATTTCGGGGTATTTGATAAAAAACTGTCTAGCCTTGAAAAATATTGTGTCATCGGTGATTGCATCAGATTTTCATCACGCCCAGACACTATTGTCTTGACTGTCGATTAGTAGTCCTACAGCCATTGTCTACGATAGACTTTACTCTAAGGAAGTGTACGAAAATTGTAACGCTGCACGAACACACTGGCAAACCTTAGCAGTGAGCAAATCAAAGTACTATCGACTGGCCTGATTTCATGATTTAAATCCATTCGAGAATCTGTGGTCAATCTGCAAGGAACGACATGGTGGAACGGATATACGAAGTACTAACATATGCACTGGGTCATGTTTCATTGGGAAAATACGAAAAAAAAGTAAATAATAACGGAATTATTCGTTTTGTTTCAATTAATTTGCACAAGGGTGTAGGTGATCATAGCCCTCCACATCTTCCTGTATAGTTAATTTGCACAAGGGTGCAGGATAGATAACAGTTGATCCTTGATTTGAAGAGATTAAGATTGTAGTGATCGGGGAAACATTCTCTTGGGAGCCAATTCTACAGACTCACAAGAGAGTGTTTCTTGGGAATAAACTGGTTGAATTGAACTACCTTCTTACCAAACGGATACAAAGGGGGAATGAAGATGATTCGGATCTGTGTATGTGGCATGACGGGCCGACGAATAATTTGACATGAACAATACTAGAAAAAGGTCAGTCTGCTCAAACCCGCTTTGACAGTAACCTGGAACTTAGTGCTTCTGAACGCACCAGCTGCTCTCGAATATGAATATGACATATCGGGTGTAGGTCTTAATAAAAAAGTGCTCAGTGTAATACAGCAGAGAGATTAAGTAGATATTAATAAATATACATAAAATTCGTCAGCTTTAGCACGAATCGGAGTGGTTACATATTTCGTTAACAGTTAGAATACGAAGTATAGATACTTTTAGTACACCTATAACAGTGCTAAGCGAAAAGGGGCAAAATCTGAATACAAAATAACAACTAAAATATCTTATAGGTATTTTGCACCTTTTAGTTGAGCACTTTTATAGATGTAATAAGTTTCTCTACTTTGTATCCTAACCGTTAACGAAATATTGAACCACTCCGAGTCGTGATACAGATGAAGAATAATATATATATATATATATATAGCGTATCGAGCACTTTTTTTTAGTTATTTTACTTACTCGTATCGGTAACTCTGAACTTGGATGCTAGACGATTATTTTCGGCTAACGTACATGTTCTTTGTTCTTTCTTTTTTTTTTCTCCATTTTTTCCCGTTCGTATTGTTTTGTTTATTCACAAATCAAGGCACCTAAGGTTTTCCGGACGAGTATAATTTCTTATAATTTCTTATATTTATAAGATTACAACTAGTATATATATACAAATATATATATATATATATATATATATATATATATATATATATATATATATATATATATATATATATTATTGGTGGTACAAAACTTAATAACCGCCATAAATACATAAAATTTATTTTTATTACCACTCATGATAGCGATTAACCCTAGAACACTACCCATCAATTAAAGTTACACCACTACTAACCGTGGGTATATCATACCCGATTTTGAAAATATCAAAAAAATATTAAATATAAATCTTTATTTGAAATATTTTACATGCAGGTACTTCAAACTTTGTACTTTGAGTTAACATTAATAGGAACTGATAACATCTTATTTAGGTAAGAAAATCAGGTACTGAAAATTGTAATTAAAAATAGGAAACTTTGAGCTGGGTACTATATACCCATGGTTAGTGATCTCGGGTTAAAAGGAAAAAAAATGAGAAAAGGAGCTAGCTGACCGGTTTCGAAGCTCGTTCAACAGAGCTAAATCGAGGTTAATAACGGTATAATCATGACTAAAAAGATGGATAATATATAGGGGAAAACATTATCAAATGGAAATTAATATATATATATATATATATATATACACATATATATATATATATACATATATATATATATATATATATATATATATATATATATATATATATATATATATATATATATATAT
>OZ038485.1:118962499-118982499 GCA_964036315.1 Acanthosepion esculentum | reverse complement strand
AGCAGAATTATCATAAGATATTAGGTTAAGTCATAGATAATTAGGTTAAGTCATAAATAATTAGGTTAAGTCGTGAATAAATAGGTTAAGTCATAAATAATTAGGTTAAGTTATATAATTAGGTTAAGTCATAAATAATTAGGTAATGTCATAAATAATTAGGTTAAGTCATATATAATTAGGTTACGTCATAAATAATTAGGTAATGTCATAAATAATTAGGTTAAGTCATATATAATTAGGTTAAGTCATAGATAATTAGGTTAAATCATATATAATTAGGTAAAGTCATAAATAATTAGGTTAAGTAATAAATAATTAGGTTAAGTCATATATAATTAGGTAAAGTCATAAATAATTAGGTTAAGTCATATATGATTAGGTTAAGTCATAAATAATTAGGTTAAGTCATATATAATTAGGTTAAGTCATATATAATTAGGTTAACTCAAATAATTAGGTTAAGTCATAAATAATTAGGTTTAGTCATATATAATTAGGTTAAGTCATATATAATTTCCGTTTTTGGGAGCCAATTGTAATGACAAAAGTATCATTCTAAGTAAGCCTACCTTTTAATATATCATAACAGGTGATAAAAACTGAGGCAAAGTTCAGTGCATCATGAAGTGAATTGATAGATATGAATATCTGCAACGAACCCCAAAAACCGAATATCGGGGAAGAAAGATAATGTTGTGCTCGTGGCGAGATCGTCAGGATATTTATTTAAATTTCCTAAAACGCAATTAAATACTAAACGCACATTTACCCAGTAGCTCGAATAGGTCCCTATTTTTTTTTTGTCGAAAAGCATTTTATATGTGTCAATAAAAAAAATGCTCTCCTCCAAGACAATGCCAGGCAGCATGCAGCAAGAATAACAGAAGAAAAAAATGGAACTTGTTTGGTTGGTTCTATCCACCAACCTGCCATGTTTATGCAAACTTTTCTCAACAAATTATTTCCTTTTTCGATCGACGCTTTTAAGGTGACAACTTTCTCTAATGAAAAGCAGATTCAAGAGCGCATTTAATACTTTGGTTTTATTACAAAAATAGGACAAGGTAGGAAAGTACCATTTGAATTTTTCTCTTTCTCTCCATCTGTTTATTTTATTACAACCTTTTTTTATTTACTGCAACCTTTTAGCACCATCCAAATTTGAATTTTGGTTATATTACTAAAATAGGACAAATAGGAAACTACAATTTTAATTTTTCTTTTTCTCTACGTTTATTTATTTTTATTACAACCTTTTTTTTATTTATTACAAACTTTTAGCACCATCCAAACATTTTGAAACTGTTTAAACCAGATAATTCCTTGATTTGGGGGCATTTTTTAAAAATAGGGTAGCCATTTCACAAACACCTTCAAAATTAAAAAGTACCTACGAGATATCAAAAAGGTGGTGGGGGTAAAACAGACCCTCATAAATATCTTCACAAAGTTTTCTAATAAAATAACCTATTTATTCAATAATGAACATGTACTGAAGATTCTATTTAAACCAGATAATTCCTTGATTTTTAGCCAATTTTTTTTTTAACATCCATTTTGATGATACCTAGATAAAAACAATATTTTTAATCTTTACAGATTACTTTGAAAGCTGGCTAAACTTAATTACAATTAATTCTATTATAACCATCCAATACATATATATATATATACTAGATTTTGCTTGTATAATTGAGCAGCATAGTAAAATTTTATTACAACCTTTTAGCACCATCCAAATTTGAATTTTGGTTATATTACTAATATAGGACAAGATAGGAAACTATCATTTGAATTTTTCTCTTTCTCTCCATTTATTTATTTTAAGACTAATAATAAATCCCACAATTATTTTTTTACAAATTGTATTTGTTATAGGGTCATATTGAAATAATTATAGTTGTTAAATTTTGTTTTATAATGAAAGAGTGATTGCACACCAACAAATATTAGTTTCTTCCTTTCTGACTATACGTCAATAATATCTATTAGGTTGTTAAGTGATAAATAATTTCCGTTTTTTGGGAAGCCAATTGTAATGATGAATATATCATTCTAACTAACGATTCCTTCAATATATCATAACAGGTTATGAAAAATGGGTTGCATATGACAATGTTCAACACAAAAGGCAGTGGATTGACAAGGATAAATCTCCACAACCAACCCCAAAAGCCGATCTCCATGGAAGAAAGGTAATGTTGTGCATGTGATGGGATGTTTGCGGTATTATTAATTCAGAATTCTTAAAACTAAATGTACAATTTATACGTCCAGCAGCTGCAAATGTCTCTGCTCATCAATAGGAAAAATGTTGTTGTTCTCCATCACATTGCCAGGCTGCATACAGCAAGAATAACACAAGAAAAAATAATTTAGTTGGTCTGTTCAAATCCATCCTGCCATATTCACCTGGCTTTATACCAAACAATTCTTACCTTTTTTGATCACTGCAAATGGCGGAAAACTTCCTAATGAAAAGCAGATTCAAGAATTCATTGAAAACTTATGCACATCAAAACTTGCAGGATTTTACTTAAACGGTATTGAAGTGATGCCTGATAAGCAACAACAGGTCATTGCAAATAATGGTGAAATATATAATTGATTAAAAATTGTACTTTATTTTTTGAAAAATTAAGTTGATAAACAAAAACGGAAATTATTTATGACTCAAGCTCATATGTATGCCAGGTAGAGCAAGTGCCCTTGGCGCCATTTAATGCGACAGAACTTTCTTTCCAACTTAATATAATTGGATAAAATGTAATTGTACTTTTTTTTGTTCTTTAGATGAATAAAATAGATAAAGTGGAAATTATTTTTTGACTCAACCTAATATATTAGATTGGAAAGAAAGTCCTGTCGCATTTGAAGATGGAAACAAGGCGAATGTTTCTTGGGCCTTAACCCAAGGCCTTGACCACCGCTTTACCGGTCGTAGAGAAAAATGACGTAATGCTTAGCCGCCGATTAAACAGTGGTAGAGAAAAATGACTTAATGCCCAGCCACCGGTTGAACGGTGGGTAAACGCTTGCGTCTTGTTTTGCTATTGGTTGTCTTATTTTGAAGAGCCAATCAGAAAAGCCGTAATATTCTGATGTCATCGAATGTTATTCCAACATGTCCGCATCTTTTCATTGTGTTTTGTGGATGTGCTTTGGATAAAAAACAACAATAAAAAACATCATTTTTACCATGAAGTGTGTAGAGTTTCAACCTGGACCGTCAAGGAAGCAATCAGAGACAAGGCATGAAATCATATTATTTCCCTGATAAATAAAATCTACTGTGAAACATTACATACCAATTATTTGCGAATTTTGACTCAGAAGCTCAGGCAGATGCGTTAAAATTGTTCAAGAACGCACGGCTCAAAGGGTTAATTGATAGATTTATTCATGATAATATTTCCGTCCGCTCATAATCGGTAGATTCTTGATTCCTTGCAACGATAGAAGAGTAAACATAAACATGTATATGCACAAAAGCTGAGTTTCATCTTTTTTCTTTTTTTTAAGCTTATCACCCCAAGCAAGGCTGGAGGCCACTAGCACGCAAGGGGTTACAGAAGGTTTGGAGGAAGAGCAGATAGGAATGGTAAAGGAGAGGATGTGGAGAAAGATAGTGGATCGATCAAGGCAAGGGGGTTTAGGAAGATTTGGAGCGAGAGCAGATAGGAATGAAAGGGGAAAGGATGTGGAGAAGGGAACTGGAGATGTCGATTGACGTTACACTTAAATAGTTGGAGATTGTATTTGTCAGGGAAACAGGAATAAGGAAGGGAGTTCCACAGGCGAGACATGAAGCTATTGGAGTAGAAGAGACGTCTACATCTAACAGTTTCAACGGTGAAGGGGTGGGAACGGGATGCCAGCCTCGTAGGACGGTTAAATTCATGAGGCCTAGGAACCAGCGAAAGCAGCTCATCGGAGCAATTACCGTGAAAGTATTTGTAAAAAAGACAGAGCGAGGCAACGGCGTGTCTGTGAGAGAGCGACTGCAGACGAGATGACAGCTACCATGTATTCAACTGTGAAAGCAGAATAACATATATCATATCTTTATTACTTCAAAATTCCCAAGAAAATTAGATTTCGGCATTAATGACCCATACGCCGATAAGGAGAGTCATTAAGGAGTATCAGGGGTATGAAGAAAACCTTCACATTTTGTGCGATAATGTGAGTAACTTGGGCCATATATTCCCTTATATTATCGTGCAGGAGCAACATGCCTTTACTCTTACTCTTATTGAGTAAGGTCCCGTCTACTTATCATCTCTCTGTTGCGTCTCTGTCTTTGAAAAAAGGAAAATTATACTGAGATGTACCGGCCCTGGGGAACAGCTGCCCGAGGCAGCGCTTTCTCATTGCACTAGAGAGAAGGATCGATGCTCGCACCGAGGCCAGCGCAACCGACGGTTCTTGGGCTAAGGGGAATTTTTATTCCTTGTCGGGCTCCCTACATTAAACCGACTTTGTGTCACAAACTGACCTCGCGGGTGGGGGGAGTAAATGCATATTACTTAGACATAACAAAGAACAAAATACAATTTTTACAAAAAAGCTTGAACAAAATTTTCATTTCATTTTGTCCGCCTTTTAGCAACAAGGAAAGATAACATCTAAATATAAAAAAAATTCTAGGCATTTAAAAAGATATATACAATCCAAATTTCTGATAGTGGAAAAAACGAAACCTTGAGAAAGTAATACAAAAACTTTAAATAAGTTTGAAAATACTCTTAAAATTATACATATATATATATATATATATATATATATATATATATATATATATATATAAATACATATATATATATATATATATATGTAAAAGCGAACATAGAAGTCAACACATAGAAGCGACAGTCTGTTTCATGCTAGATGTAATCGTCAGGCCTGATATATATATATATATATATATATATATATATATATATATATATAAGATATATATATATATATATATATATATATAAGATATATATATATATATATATATATATATATATATATATAAATATATATATAAGATATATATATATATATATATATATATATATATATATATGAGAAACGAAAATTTTGGCAATCCGTATGGATAATACCAAGGAGGATGAAATCCTGAGAGCTCAATGTTAAGTCAGAGCGAATAATTTAATTTAAAGAAAAACAGACCACTTTAAGGCTCCATTTGGAATAATTTATTTCACCAGAGAAAGCGGTCTAGTCAAACAAAGAAAATATTCGTACACCCATCAATTTTTAATATTGTGGATTGACGCTACACAATCAGAAACAAATATAGTATAAAATAACAGAAGCCATACCACTTGATGTCTTTCAACTACAGTAATGACTAAAATGGATGAAACTCGAAGAGAATATAATCTCACCATGTTAACGTTCTACACTACTTCAAACAAAAGGCTAGGAAGGAAACCTCCATTAATATTTGAAAGAGCAATAACAGTTACTGAACTTGTGAAACTTAGTCTCCTGGAATTTTTTTTTAAAGTGAAAGATTTTAACCAACTGTGGAGCTGGCTACTCGATCAATGAATGCCAAATGTTGCCTTATAAGGAAACGGCTATACTAACATTACCAGTACGAAGAATAGTCGCCTTTTAACACAGTCGATCTATTTGAATACTCTACGAATTAATTGTTTCCTTTTCGTTTAAGTCTTCATGATTCACAACATCCTTCATATCGAACCAAACCAAACACGGAACATAATTCTTTTTGAGTTTAGTCCTGGTTAGGAGAAGGAGTATTCTCTTACATTGGGAGATAACCATCCTTTTCTTTGGATATGATTACTGAGAAATCACGTTTCTCCTCCGGAACTATTCTCCTTCTATTTCACTCCCAGTAGCTCCTTGCATCTTAGTGGCATTATCGTCTTCTTTGGGGTGAAGTGATTAAAAAATGTAGTGCGGAAAAAGAATAATCTACATAGATTATATAAAGTGTTCAGTTGGAAATTCCCTGTAGGTTACCTGGAGCATCATATATCTGATGAAAACCACAATGATAAAACAACAAAGATGAGGACGACAGTCCGCATGTAAATAATGAAAATAAAGATGACTCCTCCTTTCAGATATTCAGACTGATTTTTTAAAGATTTTCCCCCGTAGCCGCCGGGTTGGTTCAGGTTGTTCCTCATTTAGTTTTCCTGTCTTTTCTGAAAGGATCCTGTCATCAATAATCTCTCTCTCTCTCTCTCTCTCTCTCTCTCTCTCTCTCTCTATCACATATATATATATTTGTGTATTTAGGCAGCAATCCTTTTTTCATGCACAAGGTGCTTTTATTTAGTTTTTTATATAATTTCTCGTGAGCGAAAGCGCTCGGATAAAAAGAACATTCGGACAGTTTTTATATAATTTATCATCTGAAAAGAAAAACATTATTAGATCTCATGAGAAATTATATAAAAAACTAAATAAAAGTACCTTGTCAGTCGTTTTGAAGTCGTAATGAAATGTGCATATATATATATATATATATATATATATATATATATATATATATATATATATATATATATATATGTGTGTGTGTGTGTGTGTATTGGAATAGTTTTCTTTAGCTTGTACATCCTTCCACTTGCCCCCAGGAGACCTTACCGTTAAAACCCTAGTTGCGAGGTTGGTTGGTATATATATATATATATATATATATATATATATATATATATATATATATATATATATATATAAAGATGAAAACAATTCTTGTAAAAATGTTTTCTCAAGACAATAGTGTTCTTAATATATCTTATTTAAAAAAGCAATTAAAAACTTAACAAAACTTTTTCTAATTAAATAATGTCATAGTTTTATTGCCTTTTTTATTTTACTATTCAGAGAAAATTGTGTTTTTCTTTGAGAGAAATAAATTGCTGATTTAAATTCTCCAAGGACTTGTGCTTTTAACTAATATAAATATGAAGAGGCTGAAATTTCTATTTCCAGAAATTTCATAAAATTATTGGAAAGAACCTCACTTGAACACAATTCTCATTCAAATTATTCCTTCTCACTTCCCGTCTCTTCTACAAATATTTTCATGGCGATTGTTCTGATAAGCTTTCTTCTTTGATGACTCAACTGCATTTAAGTGTACTACTAGATTGGCAATCAGATCTCACTTTTTTAGTTATACTAGTTAGATGCAACTGTATGTTCTATTCTAAGAGTTTCTTTCCTCGGATTTTCCACCTGTAGAACTCCCTTCCGATTTCTTGCTTCCTTGTCCCCTACAATCTTCAAAAATTCAATCCTATCCTGGGTATGACGATAAACTACATCCGCGTCCAGGGTAAGACGATAAACTACATCCAGCAGCAAGGCCTCTGATCAGGAGGTTTTGAAGAGCGTGGAGCCACTTCTTAATTGCTGGTGTTCCCAGGTCCACCCTCACCCGGAGTGGTATCACCTGTTCGGGTCCCAGCTATGTGCAAATAGTTAACCCCGAAACTGAGGTAAAAAAGCATTATGAAAGTAAAAAAATAGGTTTTAATACCAGAAATACTTTGTAAAAAATTATTACCAGAAATAATTTTTTGAAGAAAAAAAAAATCTATTACCGCCAAAATA
The DNA here is from genome assembly GCA_964036315.1 of Acanthosepion esculentum. Lineage (NCBI taxonomy): Eukaryota > Metazoa > Mollusca > Cephalopoda > Sepiida > Sepiidae > Acanthosepion > Acanthosepion esculentum. The sequence goes on along the minus strand of OZ038485.1, from coordinate 118,974,882 downwards.
TTTTGAAAAAATATATTACCAGTAATACGTTTTTTTTTTTTAAATTCCAGCAGTACATTTTTTAAAATAATATTACCAGCTATACATTTTTGAGGAAGAAAATATGACCCGAAATAGATTTTTGACAAAACAAAATATCACCAGGAAAAAAAGTTGTCAGCATTAAATAACCCATTGATGTTGATATGGCGTAAAACAAACCAAACCAAACCAGAGCTTTTCTTTGCTTGAGCGCAATACATTTTTGAAGAAAAAAATTACCAGCAATACATTTTTTAAAATAATATTAACAGCTATACATTTTTGAGGAAGAAAATATTACCTGAAATAGATTTTTGACAAAACAAAATATTACCAAGAAAAAAATAAGTTGTCGGCATTAAATAATCCATTGAGGTTGATATACCGTAAAACAAACCAAACCAAGCCAATCAAAAATCTAAATGCAACACCAATCGTCATCTGTCTTCGTGCAACTTGTTCTTTTATTGCCCTTACTAAAGAAATAGATGCTTATCCCTTGTTAGCTGCTTAAGACTGGGTTTTTGGTTCCTTGTAAAGTCTTTTTTATTCTATCGCTCTCCCCGTAACCCCTTGTGTCCTTAGTAGCATTATCCCCTTGCTTGGGGTGAAATGATTAAAAAAAAAACCTCTTCCCCTTTTTAAAACAACAGAAAAAAATCCTCTTTTGAGAACGTTACGTTTTCCTTAATCTTGCCCACGATAATAACTTAGAGCAACAGAGAATCGGATCTGAAATATAAGAGGATAAAATGTGCTGATAATCTTAGCTAAACCCTACATGAAACCTTAAGGATATGCTTTCTTTCTCTTTGTGAATGCGATGTCAAGACATCACACGAGCTTACTCAATGACGTCTCATTTCCGACCGAATAACCCCACTGGTGAATATCTGTTCAAAATATCTGGACATTTGTCGGACTGACCTATACTTTTGATCGAAGGTTAGCAATTTGTATTCGATCGTTTCACATCCAATCGTATCTATTTTTGTGTTCCTAGATCAATTCTCCCCATTCTCTCGGATAATTCATCAACACATGTCGAGATCTGACTGATTATGAGACGCAAGATCAATCGCCTAAAACAGATGGGGGTATCTGAATGCTGTCGTCAGAAGAGGGTTATCTAGTTTAGAACAGATTTTATCGATGCTAACATAGCCGAGGAAATTGTCCGTTGCCAGTTGCAGGCTGTCGAGTTTCAAAAGATCGTAATGTGCTATTGAAGAACCAAAAACTTTGATTAGTGTTTGCCAAATTATCTTTCATGGACACCAGAAACATGGTTCAATGTCTTCTTTTTTGTGGCAAAAACAAACTGGAGCCGATGGCAAGATCCGTATCAAGAAAAATCGAATTGTAAATTGATTAAATGAAAATCAATCGAAAGGACAATTATACTAAATGATAATTGTTCGAAATACCTATGATTGAAATACGTATGTGGTCTTGCTTTGAGAGAGTCAATGTTGATTTACCTAGAATTAATGACGCCCTTGAAGGATGGTATAGGTATTTTCAGAAAGTGTCATCTCATCCTCCGACAATATGGAAATTATTAGACCAGCGTTTCGCAGCTTTTTTTACCCTGGCGTAACCTTTAAAATAAATTACATGTCTCAAGGAACCCCTGCGCAAAAAACAAAATTATATACCATATCTTTCTCATTTTAAATTATATACCATATCTTTCTCATTTTATTTTCATCGTAGTTCACGTGGTAAATATCATAGTATTTCTTTTTGAATAACTGGTTGAAGGAAAAATTAATACTTCTTTGTCAAATTTTTAATGTTAAATAAAATTCATACTGTTCGTTTATAATATTTCATCAGGGAATTTTCATTAACACACAAACAAATTCTAAACTCAAACGTAAAAACTAAACATAAGTAACTAATATCATATACCTATAATATAAATGTAAACAGAATGAAAACAGATAATTGCTTCATCAGTTTTTTTATTTTATTTTTTTATCCTTTACTGGCATTGTTGAAAAGACGTAAGTTAAATGAAGGCAAAATGTCCTGACAACCAATAAATGGTCTAAGAAAATGTTACTTTCAGAGTCATTTGATAAAGTGAAACATGTTTCTTTAATGTGAAGCCTGTACCTGTCTTTTGCTACACAAATACTTAATTCGAGGTGGAAGTTTAGATAAATTCACACGGATTTCATTCCCAATTGAGAAGAGACGATTTCTGTCTTTACTCTCGATACATGTTAAATAAGAAAACAGACATTACTAAATATATTCCCAAGTCATATTTTTTAATAACACAATAGGTTCGATAGGATGATGTCTATATTACAATATTACAATAACCAGGAATATATTGTGTGTGTTTACTAATATTACATATATGAAATTAAATAAAAAGTCAAAAGTGCATTAGCTTATCTCACCTGTTCTCGCGGAACCCTTGAGGAATTTGCCGGAACCTTAGGGTTCCGGGGAACCCCGGTTGAGAAACTCTATGTTAGACGCTATGAAAAAAGAACAGGACTTGTAAGAAATTCTTATTGCAAAAGTAAGAGCAGGTTGCCAAAATATCATGAGCGCCAAGAAATACCTCGATGTAAATGGAAAACTTAAAAAATTAGTAGCATCCTTTAACGGGTACTCTACAGTAGTTGACTATTTGCGTGCAGGATCATATAACTTAAGGTTGTAAGAATTTTTTCTTACAAAATTGTTTTAGTAACGATATTTATATTTCGAATAATTATCACTTGTTTATTTCCTCTTTTAATTTTTACATTTTTATTGCAATAAAGAATTTTGCATTTCAAATAATTATCATTTAGTATAATTGACCTTTAGATTAATTTTCATTCAAACAATTTACAATTTTGTTGTGGTAGGATCCACCTAATCTGCATAGGTGACTACCAACTATATAAATAATGGTTGGTACCGGAAGACGAGGGGAGGAATCACGAGATCCAACTAGAGACTCTGATCGACTGCGACTAGTCAACACATTCTCCAGGAACGTCTTCCCAGAAATATACAGAAATACTATATGTACTTATTGTGTACACTTTCTTGTTATAATACATTCTTGTTCTAAGTACATTTTGTGTTGCATTATTATTCCATGCAATAGGCGAGATTCAACAATGAGTCAAGACTCAACAATGGCGACGAAGAAGAACGAACCATACGTCAAGTTTTAACAATGGCCACGAAGTAGAACGAACCATACGCCAAGTTTCAACAATGGCGACGAAGTAGAACGAACCATACGTCAAGTTTCAACAATGGCCACAAAGTAGAACGAACCATACGCCAAGTTTCAACAATGGCAAAGAAGTAGAACGAACCATACGGAAAGAAGAAATAATTAATAGTGAGAGTTTTCAACAATTGGGACAAGTCATTGAAGAACCCAGGCTGAAAAAAAAAAACTATTAATTCAAAGTCCAACGTTAACATAACGACGAAGGATTCTGAACTTCTGGATATGTAAAACTCGTTAAAAGACGACTAAGCATAAAGGAACGTTCACTCAGAAAAATTGGAAAGGTGTCGTAAACGAATAACGGTAATTTTAAATTAAAAAATTATCTACAACGAGACACCCTCTAAAAAGAAAATTGGCCGACTACAAAAACATGCATGGATTAAAAGGAGCACAAATACACCGTGTCGACTTTGAAAGGTAACAAACTTTAAAAAATTATTTTTTTAAAATTATTTGTTCAACAATATAGTGACGAATTACCTCTGATAAGAAAATCAGACGTTGTCATTGAAATACGCGAACAGAAGTCGAAAACGAAAAAAAAAAAAGTCCGACGCTCTCTGTTCACGAAAAAAAAATACCAAAGTTGATTAGCACGGGCGTGAATGTAAAAGCAAGGCATAAAATATAAAAGTCGTACGTTGTTTCGATTTTTTGGTCAGCTTATATGATATTCCTGGATACACAAATTAAAAGTATATTCCTTGTTGCATGCACACTATCAGCTAAAGATGGAGGAACTATCCAAAGTCATATCGGAATTATTAAAATCCCAGCAGTTGAGTCAACAACGTCAGCAAGAACAACAGATAGCACAGCAAGAACAACTGATAGCGATGCAGAAATATCAAGAACGACAAGAGGAAAGACTTTTAGAAATTCAAAAGTTAACACTGGAGAAATTAAACAACTATCAGGCAAATGAGGGAAATTCTTCATATTCTAATAACACCATATTTAATTCGCTGGAAATTTTCAACTATGTGCCAGACGAAGAAAAAACGTTTGAAGCGTACTTTAAACAATATGAAGATATTTTCTACACAGACTGTGAAAACTGGTCGAATTCAAGAAAAGTCAGTCTATTACTAAGAAAGCTAGGTACAGCAGAACATAGCAAATTTGTAGATTTTATTATACCGAGAAAAACAACTGAATTGGAATTCTTGGAAACAGTGAAATTGCTAAAAGAGCTGTTTGGAGCAAATATGTCGCTTTGGCATAAGCGATGGTTATGCATGAATGTCTCTAAATCCGACGATCAGGATTACTTAACATATGCATCTATAGTGAATAGACATTGTGACAATTTCAGATTGGTAGAGATTACGGTTGAAGAATTCAAGTGCTTAATTTTTGCTCAAGGACTGGTATCCAGTAAGAGTGCCGAAATAAGACGTAGAGTTTTGTCTAAACTCGAATCTGAACAAGGCCTTACCCTGCAAAAGTTAGCAGAGGAGTGTCAACGGGCCGTAAAGTTAAAGAAAGAGTCGCAAAAAATCGAAGAAGCTGGCAGTGCTTATATTAAAAAAATAAAAAAGCAGTCAAAGTACCCATTAGAGAAAAATTGGAGAAAAAATTCGGCGTATTTTAATAATAGACAAGAAAATAAAAAGAACGAAAATAAAAAAGTCCCACCATATAATTGCAGACGTTGTAACGAAAGACATTGGGAGATAAATTGCCCATATAGAAATAAGAAATGTTTCGTGTGCCAAAAGAATGGTCACAAAGGATCGTGTTGTAAAACGAAAAAATTCAAGAGCCGAATTAGACAAACAAATTCGAATATCAAATCAGATAGAGATTTGAGGAAATATGTGACGACTGAAATATTCAAAAAGAATATCAAATTTCAACTCGATTCGGGGTCAGATTTAACAATAATGATCGATAAAACATGGAAAATTTGAAAAAGGCCTACAATAATGAAGTCAACGAAACTCGCTCGAACGGTAACTGGAAAGCAAATTAACTTCGAAGGCGAGGTTGTACTTCCAATGAAATTGAATGGGATCGTTAAAAAAATAAAAGTTTTCATTCTGAGAAATTACAGATTTTATTGAAACATTCGAATTGTGGGATAAACCGATAAACTCATTCTGCAGAAAAGTAGAAAGTAATACGCAAACAAGACAGGACATTAAAGATGAATTAAAGAAAAAGTTTCCGGAAACCTTTACACCTGGTCTTGGAAGATGTAACAAGTTTGAAGCTAAATTTGAATTAAAAGAAAATACTATGCCTATATCTAAAAAGAAACGTAACGTGCCTTTCGCAAGTGTAGAGAAAGTTAATGAAGAACTTGATAGGTTGGAAAAAATGGGAATTATTTCAAAAGTAGAATCTAATTCATGGGCTGCGCCGATTGTGTGCATAAAAAAGAAATCAAACCAAATCAGAGTCTGCGTTGATTTTTCGACAGGGTTGAACTCTGTAATTAAGGACTACCATTACCCGTTACCGAGTCCTGAGGAGATTTTTAACAAGCTAAATGGCGGAGTGATTTTTTCAAAAATCGACTTATCAGATGCCTATCTCCAAATTCCCGTCGAAGAAGAATGTTCGAAGTTACTAGGGATAAACACGCATAGGGGTTTATTCAAGTACAACAGGCTTCCTTTTGGTATTAAAGTGGCACCAGCCATTTTTCAACAAGCCATGGACGTCATGTTGAATGACTTAGACTTTGCGTGTGCCTACTTAGATGATATTATAATAAGGAGTGCAAATGTCGACGAACATCGAGAGCACCTCAATCAAGTATTTAAAAAGATTCAGGATTTTGGATTTAAAGTCAAAGAATCAAAGTGCGAATTTGGTTTGGAGGAAATTAAGTATTTAGGTCACATAATCAACAAAAATGGCAGATTTCCAGATCCGGAAAGGTCCATTGCGATTAGAAACATGCCGACCCCCACTAACGTGGCGACACTACAGAGTTTTCTGGGGCTCGCAAACTATTATCAAGCATTCATTAAAGGAATGTGCAATCTAAGAGCTCCGTTGAATGAACTACTGAAAAAAGACAAGGCATGGGAATGGACGGTAGAATGTCAAAAAGCCTTTGATGAAATTAAGAAAATGCTTACGTCCGACCTCTTTTTAACCCATTACAATCCTAAACTGGATATTGTAGTGGCAAGTGATGCTAGTTCATACGGGGTAGGAGCATGTATTCAACACATAATGCCAGATGGTTCTAGAAAACCGATTGCGCATGCTTCGAGGGCATTACTCCCAGGAGAGCGAAGTTATTCACAGATAGAAAAGGAGGCGCTGAGTATCATTTTTGCCATAACAAAATTTCATAGATACATCTACGGCAGACATTTCAGGTTAGAAACGGACCATAAACCTCTGATCACTATTTTTGGGTCAAAGAAAGGGTTACCCGTTTACACGGCAAATCGACTGTTAAGATGGGGAACCATTCTTCTCAATTATGATTTCCACATAAAGCACCTATCATCCAAAAATATAATTCATGCGGATACCTTATCAAGACTCGTACCGAATAAAGATGAAGGATTCGAAGAAACAATTATTGCAAATATCAGAGCAGATTATGAGGTGAAAAGCATGGTAAACAACATTGTAAGAGAGCTACCGGTTACATCAAAGGAAATCAAAAAAGAATCTGAAAGCGATGATTTCATTTTAGGAATAAAAAGTAAAATGGTAGCAAATGACCAAAAAGTTCAGGAGATCTATTCAATTTGTGACGGAATTTTATTATATGGTGAGAGAGTAGTAGTACCAAAAAAGTTGCAGAAAAGAATCCTACGGGACTTTCATATGGGTCACTCGGGGATTAATAGAACAAAAAGCTTAATGCGAAGCTTTGTATATTGGAAAGGAATGGATGTGGATATCGAAAACATGGTTCATCGATGTAAAGGGTGTGCGTTAGCAGCTAAGGCACCACCTATAGTACACAAACCATGGCCAAAGACGGATCATCCGTGGGAAAGATTACACATTGATTTCGCTGGTCCAGTAGAAGATTATTACTACTTAATAGTGGTAGATAGCTTTACAAAATGGCCGGAAGTACGACGCTGCAAAAAGCCTACGTCCAATACCACAACAACATTTTTGCATGAACTATTTGCACGGTTCGGTGTGACAGAGTGTATTGTGAGTGACAATGGTACACAATTCACTTCTGACGATTTTAAGGAATTTTGTGAGTTATATCAAATTAACCACATAACGACGCCGCCGTATCATCCGAGATCCAATGGACTCGCAGAAAGATTTGTAGATACGTTAAAGCGCGCTCTGAAGAAAGCCTCAAAAGTTCCAACGGAAAAGGCGCTTCAGCAATTCCTACAAGTATACAGAATCACGCCTAACCAGAGAACGCCATCAAACATGGCACCAGCTGAACTAATGTTCGCTAGGAAAGTTAAGTCAGTGTTTGACAAGCTTTTGCCAGGAAGAAATAGAATAAAGAACACTATGTATACAGCTAGAAAAAGATACACCCCCGGAGAGAAGGTGTTTTTCAAGTGCTATAGAAACAACATTGAGTTCTGGGAGCGAGGCATAGTGGACAAGAGAATCAGTGACCTGATTTACATAATAAAAGGGCCGAAGAATACTCATAAAAGGCACCAGAACCAACTCAAAAAATGCTACGTGCTAGAGCATGAAGAGAGTATACCGGATGAGGAGGAAGATCCCATTGATGTGATGTATGATACTTTTCAAGTAGAACCTCCGCAGAGTGCTCATGAACCGAGAAGATCCGGTAGGAAACGAAAGTTCACGGACCCATTGGACGTGAATCCAAAACGAAAAAGATATTGAAAAAAAACAAACAGATATACATATGAACTATGCAAAGGGGATCTACAAAGAAATAAACATAATCATCATCCCATATAGAAGCCAGTTTGAAATCCAGAAGGATTCCAAGGCTTGGGAGGGGGGTGTTGTGGTAGGATCCACCTAATCTGCATAGGTGACTACCAACTATATAAATAATGGTTGGTACCGGAAGACGAGGGGAGGAATCACGAGATCCAACTAGAGACTCTGATCGACTGCGACTAGTCAACACATTCTCCAGGAACGTCTTCCCAGAAATATACAGAAATACTATATGTACTTATTGTGTACACTTTCTTGTTATAATACATTCTTGTTCTAAGTACATTTTGTGTTGCATTATTATTCCATGCAATAGGCGAGATTCAACAATGAGTCAAGACTCAACAAATTTGAATAAATATTTTTCGAATAATTTTCTCGATACGTTTGAGCCATTGTTAAATATATCAATAGTTAATGTTGTATGAAATCGGCACTTAATATTGGTGTCGTTGTCGGCTATGACAAATGTCCCTGAACAGTCTCACAGTAAAGGTAAATCCAATGTCAAACATTAATACCCATAAGTGTGGATAGTGGAGCTGTTCATAGAACGTTGTTTAAACTTTTTTAGACACTTCAATTTATCTGTTAAAGATGCTGTTATTAAGGATACCTGTGTTCAAATGTCGACCATAAATGTTATCCTCGTATTTCTATCTGTAATGTAGAAGAATTCACTTGTCTTTGGAAGCAACAATATATTCTGTTTTCGAATTCTACTTGTTTATTCATTTACTTGGGACTTGTAACCACAAGAGATCGTGTATCTAATAAATTGCTCGTTGAATCTTCTGTGCAGCCATCAAAACTCCATACGTGTGATTGATTTTTCCCTAAACTGGTGTCTTTTGCTGGAACGACTACGATAAAAGTGACTTTTCAATTGTTTCTTTTTTTTTCCAACTTATCATTTAGTCTAATTGTCCTTTTGATTAATTTTCATTCAAACAATTTACAATTTGAATAAATGTTTTTCGAATAATTATTTTCCAACAATGTTCACATAATCTCAAGATCTCTATCCGGTAGAAGAAAGAGAATGAGTATAAAACTCAGTGCTCTTCTCTCGCAGTTAAACATGGTGGGAATCAACCATTTTCTGAAGGGCCTTTTTGGTTACTGGAACTGGACTACTGATGGAAATTCAAAACACTGACTGACTGCCGGAAATGGGGATAACTTTATGCTCTATGCTGCGAGTAGTTTAGCTGAATGTTTTGACAGGATAATGCAGCTTGTCTCAGCAGAAACACAGTTACTATTTTCTTTCAAAAAGTAGCATTTAAATTATGCACTAGCCATTCCAGTCGCCGTATCAGAATGCCATTGATATTTCATAGCATGTGGCCAGAAGTGCTATGTCAGAATTAAAACACTGGAATATAGCTGTTTTAAAGTCCAGTAAGTAAAGAATGCGATATCTGTAGACATATGAAGGTGTGTGCTAGGCACTTTATTCACTTCTTGACCGGAAGTCATAAAAACAAACGAACATTTTATCTTCTGAGAAATTAGATTCAAATGATATTTTGTATCAATAAAATCTCAAAAGAAGCCTTTAAATAAAATGTTAAACGTTTAAATATATATGAGTGCATAAAATTCAAAAGAAAATCATTAGAATTATTCCAATCAATAAATAATTTTGTCTTCAATATTATTATCCTTCTATGATTGTCATTTCAAGGATAATAGTGTCCACAATTTTCAGTAATGTGTTACTTTGTCGCAGTTAGCTCCTCCTCATTTCCTTAATCCTTCAACAGGGGTCTCTATCCCCTGACTATAAATACTGGCTGACCCTTCTCGCTATCTCTCTTTTTCGACCCAGGCGTTGGGCCGCTACCTCGCACGGAGACGAGGTAATATCGTTCTTTTTCCACTTACACCAATATTTGACCTCTCACCGATACAGCGTTTCCCATATTCTGGGAACACGCTAAGGACAATACGCGTACGTACGGACACTCAACACACACACATAACTTCTCCATCCAAACACTCCGTAAACTGTGCATGACTGCGCGTAATATAATATATATGTTTACCACCATCACACCACGTCCCGCTACAAATGGTGACTTACCGACGTGATTTCAACTCCTGCTAACACACAGTGGACGATATATATGTACAAACAAATCCTTATACAGACCTTCCAAATGAGAGCCAGTCAAAACAGCATAATATTGGGAACTTCTTTTCTATCCTACGCACGCCGTACTCTATTAACGAAAGAACTATTAATTCACTACAACATGTCTACAAAACAACTTTCTCCTGCACGGCAAAAGGAATTTCTCCTACAACACGTGGAAACTGCAATTACTACTCTGAGCGAGCCTTACAACTCTTTCTCCGCTCTGGTCTATATTTGCTTGACCTTTTCTTTCTCTCGGCGACGTTTGACCTTAATTTCACCCGGCTTACCAAACGGAGAACGCAACGCCATTTTTAACTAAATTCAACTTTCTTCTGAACTGAAATAGATAAAGTGTGAACCACATCTCAAACAAAGTCGACTCACCGACCTTTATCTTACCCTGCAATGATGCAATACGAATTATCTAAGAATTTGCGAGAACGATATTCTACCGTCAATAATAGCAAATTCACCCAACTTTCATTCGACACTAGGTAGAAATTCTACATCAGCTCAACTTGGCCCCGGGGTAGAGTGACGCGCCCCCCCCTCTCACCATCACTTGACCGACCATCGTCGCTGACCACAAGAAACAGCCAAGCCTAGCAGCAGCAAGCCTAGCAGCAGCAGCAGCAACCACCAACTTCACCACAACGCTGCTTAAATCTTGGGCGCCAATTTTATCCTCGCATCCCCAAAACAACCTCATCTTTCAAGCAAAACTACGACCAGGCCGGCAACAGGTTGACGGGACGACAAACCCAACTCTACGTGGAGCATTGAAAAAAAAAAGAGAAAAAGCTGAACACTACCGACGTTTCTTCCAGGACGTGCCCCGTCTCTGACTCACTAGAGAAATGCACAGCACCCTGACGACAACAAGCACATTTCGTCGAAATACGCATCGCAACCAGAGACACATTTTCTTTTCAGGGCACAAGAATAATTTTCAAAACTTTTTACATTACAGAGGGGAGGTATTGTCGCAGTTAGCTCCTCCTCATTTCCTTAATCCTTCAACAGGGGTCTCTATCCCCTGACTATAAATACTGGCTGACACTTCTCTCTCTCTTTCTCTCTTTTTCGACCCAGGCCTTGGGCCGCTACCTCGCACGGAGACGAGGTAAAATCGTTCTTTTTCCACTTACACCAATATGTGACTTCTCACCGATACAGCGTTTCCCATATTCTGGGAACACGCTAAGGACAATACGCGTACGCACGGACACTATGTAACTTTTCATGTCTTCGTGTTTTAATATATTTGTTTACCCACAATATATATTTGTTTACCCATGTATATCGGTCTTGTTTGTTTCCTTTGCCTTCTTTGGACTCTATTAAAGTCCAACATTCCTATGTAGCTGAACCGGCTAGCAGGAAAGATTAACCTTCTGATATCTCTTCACATATTATATATATATATATATATATATATATATATATATATATATATATATATATATATATATATATATATATCTAAAATATGTATATTTAGAAAACAAATCTTCAATCAAGAAAATGATCTCGGATGAGATTGAAAAAATAAAAGAAATGAAAAGAATTATGGCGCCTTCCTTAATGAATTTAATAACAGCATTAAGAAGTTGTCCAGATTCTCCAGCCAGACAGACTTGAATATATATATATATATATATATATATATATATATATATATATATATATATATTATATATATATATATATGTATGTATGGCAATTAATATATATATATATATATATATATATATATATATGACAATATATGTATATATGACAATATATATATATATATATATATATATATGACAATATATATATATATGACAATATATACTCACCAGTTATTTACTAACGCTTGATGAGGTGATAATACGCATTGAAACATGATTGCATTTGTGTAGTGTTTTGACATGTTTTAGATGTAATATCGTAAAATAAAGTATATATATATATATATATATATATATATATATTATAAATTAATAGATTTAAAATATGGTTTTACCGCTACACAGTGATAACCATGTTTCAGAAATGGAAGCTAAAGCCCCTGAATTTAATTTTGTTATTAAACCA
>OZ038485.1:118944999-118957499 GCA_964036315.1 Acanthosepion esculentum | reverse complement strand
CCAGCCTTTGATATCGAAGACTGGTATTGGCGATATAGTCTGACTCGGGAGTGTTAATCTTTAACCTTGTTGTTTCATTGATCAGATTACGTACTGCGCTGGATTCTAGATTCATAGACTTGATGAACACGGTCAACAATATATATATATATACACACACACACATATATATATATATATACATACATACATACATACATATACATACATACACACACACTTAATATTAATCTTTTCACCCCAAGCAAAGTGATAATTTCACTATAACGCCAAGGATTAGTGAAAATGAAAGAGAATGAGAAGACTTTAGTAAGGAGAAAGGACAATAAAAGAACAGGTTTCAGGAAGACAGAAGATGCCGATTGATATTGCATTTACATTTTTGAAGATCGTAGGTGGCAAGGAAGCAAGAAACCAGAACAAATTTCCACAAGCGGGGAGTGCGAGAAATTATGTCTATTTTACCTTTGCCGAGGTAGACGTCTGAAAGAAAAGCGTAGAAGAATCTAAATTCATCAGTGAAGATAAGAGAAATCAAATTATTCCAAAGAAATCCAAATTGTTTTTCTATCTTCACAGGCACAATAGCTGAAAGAACTTAGACGGCTTGCATATCGACATCCTATGGCATCTTAAAGACAAAACGCTCTATATTAAGAGTTAACGTTCACATCTTAAACGTTATTGTTTATCAGCTCAGTTTAGTGTGAAACACAGTGAAGATCGAAATTATTGCTCACTATTGTCAACCAGGTTGATGTTTAGATTGTAGTATTTAAGGAAGAATCTATGGTTTAGATTTTAGTATTCAGAGATGCACCTATAGTTTATATTGTAGTATTGAGGAAGCAGCTATGTTTTAAGTTGTAGTCTTTAGGGAAGCACCCATTGTTTAGATTATAGTATTTTGGGATAAACCAATGGTTTATTATCTAACTACTGTATCACACTGAAGCGCTAATAATTTACTCAGGCTAGGTTGGCACATGGCCATAACTATGAAGCGCTCGGTGAAGACCGCACTTACTACATAGTAGCAGAAATACATTCTTCACCTTGCAACATCTTTCCCAGAGACCAAGGCTACTCAATCGCTATTTCCATGGTAAATGTTTAGATGAGTCCCAGCTCAGAACTTAACATAGTCTTGAGGGAAGGCTTATTCTTCACTGTACAGCTTCGTTCTCACAGACTTCAACACTGCAAGCCCATCATTACATTATTGTTATCCCATGGTAAAATGTCAGATGAGCTCCATTCGTTAGTTCCACCAGTTCAAACATTAATATTTTGGACACGTCCAGCTACTTCGAAACAGTCGAAACATCCGCATTTCCCCAGTGTTTGAAAGCAAAAGAGAAACCTTTTTTTAGGGAGCTTTGTTCCAAGAACAACCACATAGGTTCTTCCCTAAATACTACAATCTAAACTATACGGGTTTCCTTAACTACTACAATTTTAACTACAGATGCTTCCTTAAATACTACAGATTAAACCATAGGGTCATCCCTAAATACTACAATCTAAACAATGGGTGCTTCCTTAATACAACAATCTAAACCATAGGTTCTTCCCTAAACACTACAACCTAAAACATAGCTGCTTCCTCAATACTACAATATAAACTGTTATGGGTCCTTACCTATAACTACAGAATGAACTCTTCCTAACACTATGTATACTACGCCTCTCAAGAGAGAGAGAGAGAGAGAGAGAGAGAGAGAGAGAGAGAGAGAGAGAGAGAGAGAGAGACGAATCGAGTCAAGCCGATAGTAGTTCACTCCAAACCAGACTGACAGTCATACTAACACCTTCTACATCTTGTATTATTATTCCGTGTAATATATCTTCGTTATTTCTACTCTTGTGTTCGTGTTGTTCTTCCTTGGTCCTAACATGGACCATAACATAAACTATAGGGGCTTCTCTGAATACTAAAATCTAAACCATAGATTCTTCCTTAAATACTACAATCTAAACATCAGATGCTTCCCTAATACAACAATTTAACCATAGACGATTTCTTATTTATTTAGGTGCTTCTCTAAATAAATACTACAAACTTAACCATAGGTTCTTCTCTAATGCTACAATCTGAACCATAGGTGCTTACCTAATAGTACAATCTAAACAACAAATTATTCCCTAAATTATACAATCTAAACCGCAGTTGCTTCCCTAAATGGTACAATCTAAACGATAGTTACTTCCCATAATAGTACAATCTAAACCATAGTTGCTTCTCTGAATACTAAAATTTAAAACTTATGTGCTGCCCTAAATACTACAATTTAAACAACAATACTTCCCTAATACTACAATCTAAACTACAGGTGCTTTCCTAAATACTAAAATCTCAACCGCAGGTGCTTCCCTGAATACTACAAACTAAACCATAGGTTATTCCATAAATACTACAATCTAAACCGTAGGTGCTTCCCTATTACTACAATCGAAACAATAGTTGCTCACCTAATACTAGAATCCCCACCATAGGTCGTCCCTAATACTAAAATCGGTTCTTCCCTAAGCACTACAATCTAAAAAATGAGTGCTACCCTAATACTACAATCTAAAACAAAGGTTCTTCCCTAAATACTATACGCTAAACCATAAGTACTTCCCTAAATACTGCAAATTAAACTACAGTTGATTCCTTAAATGCTACAATGTAAACGATAGGTACTTCCCTCATACTACAATCTAAATCATAGTTTCTTCTATAAATACTACACGGTACACAATAGGTGCTTCCTTAATACTACAATCTAAACCATAAGTGTTTCCCTAGTACTAGAATCTAAACTAGAGGTGTTTCCCAAAATACTAAAATCTCAACAACAAGTGCTTCCCTGAATAATACAAGCTAAATCATACGTTTTTCGATAAATACTACTAACTTAACCACAGGTGCTTCCCTAATACTCCAATCTAAACCATAGTTTCTTCCATAAATACTACAATCTAAACCATATGCGCTTCTCGATTGCTACAATCTAAAACGCAGTTTCTACCCTAAATACTATA
This sequence comes from Acanthosepion esculentum, assembly GCA_964036315.1. NCBI lineage: Eukaryota > Metazoa > Mollusca > Cephalopoda > Sepiida > Sepiidae > Acanthosepion > Acanthosepion esculentum. The sequence continues at coordinate 118,954,472 of OZ038485.1, read as the reverse complement.
CTCTAAGCCATAGGTGAATACCTAAATACTAAAATCTAAGACATAGGTGCTTCCCTAATATTAAAATCTTAACCATAGTTTCTTTCCTAAATACAACACTCTACACAACAGTTTCTTGCTTTAATACTACAATCTAAACATAGGTTCTTCCTTAAATACTATACGCTAAACAATATTTTCTTACATAAATACAACAATCTAAAACAGTGGTGCATCTCTAAATACTACAATCTAAACTTTAAGTGTTTCCCTAATACTACGATCTAAACCATAGTTACTTCCCTAATACTGCAACATAAACCATAGGTTCTCCCGTAAATACTTCACTCTAAAACAATATGTTCTTCCATAAATACTACACTCTAAAAGATAGATGTTTTTCAAATACTACTCTCTAAACCATAGTTGCCCCCCTATTACCACAATCTAAACCATAGCTTCTTCCCTAAATACTAAAATCTAAACCACAGTTGCTTCCGTAATACTTCAATCTTAACTACAGGTGATTTCGTAAATATTACAATCCAAATCATAGGTCCTTTCCTAAATACTACAATAAAAACCATATGTGCTTCCCTAATACTACAATCTAAAGCATAGCTGCTTCCCTGATACTACAATCTTAAATACAGTTACTTACCTAAATACTACACTCTAAACCATAGGAACGTCTCTTATCTTCATTTACTACAAACTTCTTTTTCATTCATATCACTCATGTTATTCATCATTAACATTTTAAAAGTAAACATCTATCTTGTGGGGCTCTCGAGGATTGTTCTTGTTGAATTACATTATAAACTTGCTCTTTTCTGATATGGGAGAATTGTTTGTTGTATTTGCGGCATAGGCACTTGCACAAGATGCGGTAGAATTACCTGCTACATACACCACATGGTCTTGTAGTAAAATACTTATTCTCTAACTCGGCCGGGCGAATGATAATCAACGGGAGGCTGCACGGCTGTAGAAGATTTGTGCTTCCTGACCGAAGGCAGCTGAGTTGTCTGAACTTTGCTGCTGTCTATCGTCGCGTTGCTGTAAAAATCATATCTGCTTGCTCGCCTTATGAATATTCTGCCATTGTTAAACGGCGCACTTCTGAGTTATCTCACAACTATACACGTTAAACGATGAATAGAGACCAGCCATAGATGTACACGAATGACAAATGTAATCTAGTCTACATGGCAACACAGCGCCATCTACTGTAATCTTTGTCTAAAAAACGAAGGATTGTCAGAAATATGTTTCTATGGATTGTTGTCCTTGTTTTGGTGCGAGGAACAGCCCCCAAATTAAAAAATATATATTTGTTACACCATATATATATATATATATATATATATATATATATATATATATATATATATATATATATAGTCATCCACAGATATACTGTTTCGCTGTTTCACAGCTCATCAGTGTGGCTAGACGTCCGGTTGCCTGAATTGGCGTCAGTCGGGGAATTCTACCACTAAGCCGTTGGCACACGGCATTGATGAAGGTGAATTTAAGCGTATTTATTTTTAAACACACAGTGACTGAGAGAACTCGATTCGATTTACCGAAGAGTATACATATATATATATATATATAGTATTACAAGCCATATCACAGAGAAGTAACACACGTGTTGCCCGTACTAAGGTTCGTGGCGAAGAGATGGAATTTAACGTTTTTTTTTTGCGGAATGTCCGTATTTCCGACAGGAAAAGTTTGTGTTGCATGCTGGGAGTATTTTACTTTATTTAATTTTTATTTAATCTATTTTAAACAAAGTTTAAATGTTATTGTTTTATTTATCTTATCTTACAGTGACTGAGAGAACACGATTAGATTTACCGAAGAGTATACATACATATATATATATATATATATATATATATATATATATATATGAGAGAGAGAGAGAGAGAGAAAGAGAGAGAGAGAGATTGTGTGTATGTGAGGAGGTAAATTACAAGAAATATCTATTACCTCTCACCAGCTTCGATCTTGCATAACTTAGGTTATCCTATGGGAACCGGTGTTGCAACGTGATATAGCCATAATAGCCACATAATTATAAACTGGTCTCTTTTAATGACCTAGCGTAAATACAATTTTCTGTTATTCTAAACTTGAGAAATAAAACGCCACACTTTATGTCTTAATTTATTTTGAGCTCTCAAGCAAATGGATTGTAATTACATAATTTGGATAGCACGAGTAAACTAGTATATATATATATATATATATATATATATATATATATATATATATGTGTGTGTGTGTGTGTGTGTGTATGTGTGTGTGTGTGTGTGTGTGTGTGTTGAAAGAATTTTCATTTTATCTAAATATGTAGACCTTGGAAGTATAATTTAATCAATAATTTGCGACAAAACAATTTAATCGATAAAAACCTTTGATGTTCTATTTAAGTAGATACTTTGGTATACAGCCTGTCTGTAAACAGAATTATAGAATTTTTATTATTCCTCTCATTGATTACAGGCACCAGAAGTTAGTTATTGGTGGCTACATACGCGATCATGTGGCAAGTCTTCGCAATACTTCAAATTTGGTACGTCTACTAATTTTGTTTTAATTGTTTCACCCCAAGCGAGACCATAATGTCCCTGGAAGGCATGGGTGGGTGTTACTGGGAGTGAAAGAGAATGAGAAGAATTTAGCGAGGAGGATTGAGGAAAGGTCAAAGAAGGAACAATGTTCAAGAACACAGAAGATGCTAATCGACGTTGCATTTAATTTTTTTAAGATTGTTGTTATGAGGGAAGCAAGAAATCGGAAGCTAGTTTCACAGGTGAGACGTTCGAGGAAAATGTGAGAGTAAAAATGGCGGTTACAACAAGCTAGTTCAACAGTAAAACGGTGAGACCTAGTTGCCAATCTGTGGGGTATCACTCACATCATAGGAGCAGAAATTACCTTTGTATTCACGGAGATAAAAGCATACTTGCAAGAAAATAATATGTACAGAAATAAAAGGAAAAGCATGGTAAATTGTATGTTAATTTCGTACAATTTATTTATATTTTTTCTATACTTTTAAAGTTAAAATTGTTTTATAGTGCATGTGATAACAGGGAGAATTTACTCCGTAGTATTACAAGCCATATCACAGAGAAGTAACACACGTGTTGCCCGTACTAAGGTTCGTGGCGAAGAGATTGAATTTAACGTTTTGTTTTTGCGGAATGTCCGTATTTCCGACAGGAAAAGTTTGTGTTGCATGCTGGGAGTATTTTACTTTATTTAATTTTTATTTAATCTATTTTAAACAAAGTTTAAATGTTATTGTTTTATTTTATCTTATTTATAATTTTCATTATAATTATTATGTTATTTTTTTTTATTTATAATAATTATGATATTCTTACAGTACGCTTAAATTCATACAGTCGGACTACCAGGAAAAGAATTGATCAGAACAGCTGTCATGAAAATATTTGTAAAACAAAGAGAGGAAAGTCACGTCATATCGACGAGAAAGTGACTAAATGGGCAATTACATTCCAGACTCTTCTTCGAATTTTGTCAAGAATCACGAGATGTACAGCAGGAGCACCAGACTAGATATGACAACAGTATTCAATGCACGGACGAATGGTAGATTTATAAATGTGCAAGATGGACTCTGACGAGAAGAAAAACATTCTGGCATGACAGGGTGAAACAAATTTCCTGTTTTAAAATCCTGATGGCTTAATACATGTCATATCTTAAGAACTAGCTTATTGTAATCCCTGCGCCATTTTAATCTCCATCCTTAAATAGAACCTCTTGGCACTGGGCATGGAGGGCCAGTATACCGATGTTTGACCCCTAGCCACATATTATATGGGTAGGTGTGAACTAGTAGCAGACTTTTCAACTCTTTGAGGGACTCGACCGTTGTTGACCCGGACGATGACCGATCAGGTGGTGTTTATTATTATTATTATTATTGTTATTATTTCTTTTGCTTCTTTTGCGTTCTGTTTAGCCTATGCCTTACTGTTTACTCCAAATCTGATGTTAAGTGATACTTAACATATACGGTGCTTATATGTTATTTACATTGATAATACTCACATGAGCAGATGAGCAGTTCCCCACAGAGTAATTTAAAAAAAATATTTTGTAACCAGGGGTTTCGAGGGATTTTCTTAATGTCTTTATTTGTACCCTATTATTTTAATCGTACCCAGGGCTCGAATTATTATAGGTATAACAGTAATTTAAAGGTACCTTACTCGATCCTGACACGGCATTTCGTCTCTAGTCACTTTCTTACTGACGTGACGTGGCTTCCCTCTGTCCTTTCTACAAATATTTTCATAGTAACTGCTCTGTAGAACAATCACGTTGTAAATATAAGCACTCAGTTGTCGAACAAGCTGAGAAAAAGAATAATCCACCTAGAGAAAAAGAGCTATTTATGGTGCCATGGAGCATCTCATTGTGCTCAAGTGGGATAGTCCATTGCTTGGGCTGTGATTGGCTGCTGGTACATGAGTGGAGGTATTTCTGTATAAATACCAGCTTGATTCCTCAGTCAGCTTGCAGGGTTTGTATTAAGTTACAACCGGCTTTATTTTTGTCTGCCAGCTGGACGCTAGCTGGGACCCTTACGCCGGTAAGTGTTATTCTATTGTTATTCTACATGCTCTAATGAGCTTTTTCCCCTGGTGCCCTGACTACATGAGCCTAGCCATGCTACTATGTAACATCCGTTTTACGGTTGTAATAGCTAACTGGAACCGCAATTTCTAATCTAACAGTTTCATTTCTTGCATTTCCTACCTGTGGAACTCTCTTCCAATTCATTGCTACCCTGATAATTACAATCACCAAAAATTTAAATGCATCGTCAATTGCCATCATCTGTATTCTTGAACCCCGTCCGATTTTTGTACTTTCCTCAATTTCTCTCAATTTTCAGTCTTCTCTTTCAGTATGACTTTCACTTTTACTTTCACTTTCACTTCCCGTAACCCCCTGAGTTCTAATTGCATTATCGTCTTGCTTGCGGTGAAACGTTTAAAAATATTATATCAGTCACATCATTCATTATTGCTATTTATTGCTACTTAACAGTCTCACGAGCTTTTGCATTGGGTGAAATTATGAGGAAATATGACGAGTTTACTTCGAATAATGTAATGCTGAGTTTAAACTTATAATATTCAGTAAATTTTAATCATGGTAAACAACAGGAGCAAATAGAAAATTACGACTGAGTTCAATTTTCACATTCGGCCTGAGACATGTCCCTCTCTTTCTATATAAAAGGTTTGTTTCATATTTATATATATATATATATATATATTTAAAGATATTTTTAAAGGTACAAAATTTTATAATAGCAATAAAAGTATTAAGCTTAATATTACTAGACATATTAAAAACGCGCGAAGCAACCGGTTTCGCTCCCGCTCATCAGGCTTGCAACGGGAGATTTTAATTTAAAAAACAGAAATGTACAATAAAATGAAATGTGGAGGGGGATAAAATAAAATATGACAAAAGGAGCTAGAGGCAAATGACAGCGAGCCCCAACAAACACTCACGTTGTTTACACAAGGAAGGCTTGCGGGACCCGATATATATATATATATATATATATATATATATATATATATATATATATATATATATATAAATGCAAGTGATGCTAGATTGTGACGTATGTTCATCTCTCCGTTTTGCTTCCAATGTATATTATGTCAGATTTTATTATACAATTTAATAGTACTGACACACACACACACACACACACACACACACACACACACATACACACACACACACACACACATATATATATATATATATATATATGTTTGACAAATGTTATGTAAAAGTACATTGAATTATTTCACAAAACCTGGTTACTCTTTATCGTACTATGTTACAGGCTTTATCTATTATATATATATGTATATATATATATATATATATATATATATATATATATGTATATATATATATATATATATATATATTATATATGTGTGTGTATTTATATGTATATATATATGTGGATATATATTTATATGTATATATATGTATATGTATTTCTATATAAATATATATATATGTATATATTAACACACATATATGTGTGTATATATGTGTGCGTATATGTATTAACATATATACATTCATATATATATATATATATATATATATATATATTATTTTATATGCGCGGTACTTAGTGGAAAGCGGGCTTGTCTGATGATCGTAAAAGGCGTGAATCCCAATATATCATTTTAATTTCAATTGATAACTTTTGTCCTTTATATAAAAAGAATGTTGATAAGTTATTTGTAGGTGTCTGATCCTATTATGCAATTTAATTGTAAAATTCTAACCTGCAAGCATTTAAACAGTCCTTTTATATTATTTTTATTACAATCAACTTGTTTTTCAGCTTGAGAAAATAAACTTTATCTATAACAGCTATTTTGGAAATATTTTTTTCAGAAATATCTGCTCAACAATAACTCATTAATTCTTATCTGTCAGAAATATAAATGAATATCAAAACAGTAAATTTTAATCATGGTAGACAACAGGAGCAAATAGAAAATATCTACACTATGTTATATTTTATTATGCAATTTAATGTTTTCAAAATAAAACTGGTATTAATCAACCAAATTTTCAGCATGTACTTCTATTTATATGAGTTTCAGCTTATAATATTTATACTTGTATAGAATATTGATAATCATTTTTGTAGATGTCAGATTTTATTATGCAAACAAACTGAATATAACAATCTTATTTATAAGTAAATCCAAAAGATATAATCTAGAGAAACGTAGATTTGATTAATATCCCATATAGCTGGATAAATTATTATTTTAATATTTTACATAAAAATAAGCTCCTTGAAATTCTATAATCTTCAATCTTTTGTTCATGCTAACTTTTTTACTATTTCAGTGTTAGCATTACTTGCTGAAGGTTGCTTCCCAAAGATTTTCTTTGTTTCAATACTGTTTTCTATTCTCATGTACATATATTTTAGTGATAGACCTCAAATTTTCTACTGGATTCATATTTGGAGAGGCTGGGATCCATTCTATTAACATGGTGTCTTTCTTGAGTTGCACAGTGTGAATGAGCAGTCTTGCACAAAAGTCAGTTTTTTTCTTATCTTGCCATTATTTTCAATTTCTTTTTTGATTGTTCTGTAATCTCTGGCTAACTTTTTCACAATTTCCAATGTTGCGCTCTTTGTACGCATCAACATTTGACTTTATATCTTTCTTAAGAAACAATAATATATATCTTAATTTACAATATGAACAACCATCGGGTTGCATAAGGAAATCTCACGACACCAGGTAAATGATTGTAAATATTTTTGGCAACATCCAGAAACGGTTCTGCAATACAATCGATCCTGATCAGGCATCTCGTCTTCACTCACCTGACGTAGCTTTCCTCTATCAGTTTTACAAATATTTTCACAACATTTATTTGATTAATATCCATTATAGCTGGATAAAATTTTACATTAAAATAAGGCCCGTATTGTCAATGATTTAGAGACAGCAGGTTCGAATATATCGATAGTCCCTAGATGCCTTCAGCGAGTATGGCTTCGAGATTGTCGTCCAAGAAAAACTCCTTTACTTAACGCTTAATATAAAAAAAAAGATTCACTTATTCTAGAAGAACATGGAACAGGATATTGGAACTCTGTTTTGTGATCAGATGAGGTCAAATTAGAATTATTTATATAATTTTAATGGTATTATAACATGAACCCACTGCATGTATGGAGGATCATGAATGAAGCTCAAAACCCACCAATTACTCTCCTTACAATTGAACACAATGGTGAGAGCATAATGCTTTGAGGATGTTTCGCTGCTATGAGACCAGGAGAACAAGCGAGTGTATAGGGTATCATAAATAAAGAGCGTTATTTTAGTATTATTAAAAATAATATAAAACAAAGTGTAGAATAACAAATTTCTGATTTGAATTATCCAAGCAGAACTCCTTGGAGAATTTAAATCATCAATTTCTTTTTGTAAAACAAGAAACCCCAATTTATAAATATCTGCTCTGAAGTGTAAAATAAAAAAAAGGCAATAAAACTAATTTATAAAGTTTTAAATCTTTTAAAATTCTGTACATATTTGTAACGGTTAGGTAATATTGTTATTAAGTAAATATACTTACTAATCATAAAACGAAAAGCTTATTACAATTTAGTTACCCCCCCCCCCAGTATTTTAAAAAGAATTTTGAATTTTTTGTATGTGTACAAATGTGCCGATTTTTGTAGGTACGGATACACAACATTATCAGAAAATAACAGTGATAGCAATAGTAAATGTAAAGCCAAAGTATCTAAAATTCAATAAAACATTAGATTACAGAATATTATCATGAATTTTAAAGATTACTGAGTCCTTAAAAATTACATAAAAAAGGCGCTCACGTTATATTCCACAATTATTTTTATATATATATTTTATATATATCCACTGTAGGAAAACTTTAAACTTCCATCTGTCATTTAAGCTGTCAAAATGTCAACACCTTAAATAAACAGTAACTGCCACATGAAAAAAATGAATTTCTGCAATATTTTAAACTTAAAGTAATATTTGTTTAAAATCAGATTAAACTTTAAATCAGCTAATATACCTCAAATAAAATTTCAGAAAAGTATATTTTATTTTTGGAAGATTTTTTGTAAAGAGAACTACATTCTGAATAAAGATGGCTAAAAATGATGCCTAATTCAAAAATTCAAGAAATTTCAAAATAAAATCTTCCAGTCAATTTAAATTAGTTTTGAAATACATCAAAGTATTTTGTTTATTATGAATATTAAATTTAATCTATTAGCTAGAAATTAAAACTAAAATAAAAGCTTCAAGAACATTATTTTTAGGTATCGCGAAGCTTTGGAGGTTTCTATCTCTCTCTCTCTCTCTCTCTCTCTCTCTCTCTCTCTCTCTCTCTATATATATATATATATATATATATATATATATATATATGTATACCGGGTGTAATATCAAAATTGTTCAAATCATATAACAGCAAAATTGTCCAATTGTTAGATGAATCTTTGAACTGTTGTTAGATAATACATACATACATACATATATAAATATGTATCTAAATAAACATATATATATATATATATATGTGTGTATGTATGCACATATATATATATATATATATATATATATATATATATATATATGTATATATATATATATAAAAGGAAGAGGTTATAGTGGTTCCAACGAGAGAAAAGTGTGTATATTAAAAAGAAGTGAGAAACCGCAAACGTTTTTGGTTGTAATGTGGACTTTTAAAAAAATATTATGCTTTATTTTCCATCATTTTGCTACACGTGTTTCCGGTCTCGCGACCGTCATCAGGCAAAGGGTGGAATTTTCCACATGTTATTAAAAATAATTAATTTTTTCTTTATGTTTTTCGAT
>OZ038485.1:118929999-118939999 GCA_964036315.1 Acanthosepion esculentum | reverse complement strand
TATTAAAGTGGACTGTTTGATGAAACAAACTACCGCCTCTAGATGTTGATTTCAATGCCCATATATATATATATATATATATATATATATATATATATATATATATATATATATATATATATATATGTATATATATATATATATATATTATAAAGAGGTAATAATATAATGAATCAATTAGTAATACTAATGTAATTAATGGGGAATTCTCTTCGCTAACAGACTTAATATAAGCATTAACTTACTAAAAATGCTTTGAATGGCGCGATCTTTATGCATAAAATTGTTGTCAGATGGATCTGGTGGATTTTTAGAGCAGCAGTTACCTTCGAAAATTTTAGGTTTTCATTGACATGCTATTCTTTTTTCATGAGAAATAAAACTCCAAGACAAAATAAATGTATTGAGGACTGAAAGATATTTTTTTAAGAATGTGTTATTTATAAACGTTTATATAATATTGGAATATTCGTCTGCGTGGATGTGTGTATGTGTAAGGTGTCGTGATTATTTATTCTTCGTTTTTTTTTTCCATTTTACACTCACTCCTAAACTTTTTCTCTCCATTTTTTTCTTCCTTTTCCACATTTCTTTTAATTGTTGCTATTTGTTTCCGCTAATATCTCTAGACATGTTATCGTTTTTAATTTTTGAGCATTCTAATCTTTTCTTGAGTTAGGAAAATTGTAATTCGTTTTGTTATATAAATTATTGATTTTAATGCTTAAATGATAAACACTTGGTTATTATTGCGTTTTCTTATTTGTTTTGGTGATATATTCACTATATATATATAAATATATATATATATATATATATATATATATATATATATATATATATATATATATATATATATATATATGTACAAGACTATATATATATATATATATATATATATATATATATATATATATATGATCAAAATACATACAATATGTGTATGTGAGTGTGAGTGTGACTGAGTATATAGTTTGCATTTTCTTGTTTCTATATTTAATACAATATATGTCTCTCTCTCTCTCTCTCTCTCTCTCTCTCTATCTATCTATATATATATATATATATATATATATATATATATATATATATCAATCCCTATATATATATAATTATTTATTCGAAAATTATAACATAAATATGTTATAGAATCACTACAAAAATCGCCATTTTGTTTCAACACTTCTGGTGTCTTATCAAGTGATTGTGTTGAATGTAGAATAAATGGTTTTTAAAATAAAATCACTACAAAATGAAATAAAAAGACATAATGTGCCTATATTTTTCAAACATGCTAGAATGAAAATATGGTGCATATATATATATATATATATATATATATATATATATATGTATAAAAAAATAATAAACAGTATTAGTAACATTTACCGGCTTGAATGTCCGAGAAATTTTGATAGAAAATGTTAATCCTCGGACTGGAATCGAACCTGTATCCTATACGGAACCGTCATATAGCCTGACGTGCCTTCAGGCCGGTAAATATTATTAATACTGTTTATTATAAACAGAGCATTTACTTAAATATTTCTATCTATAAAAAGAATGTATAAACATAAAAGTGTCTTAAAAACTATTGTCGGACTTTGTCCATTTCATAATGTGTGACGGCATTTGTTTACATTTGTATACGCTCTGAGCAGATATGAATGCACGTGAGAGATTCATTGAAGATTGTAGTTTAAAGGCAGTAAAATCGACCATGCTAGCCGAACTCTCCTCTGTGGCTCAATCGGTTAAGGCACGTCCGACTATGTGACGGTTCCGTATAGGATACCGGTTCAAATCCTGTCGGAGGACGAATATTTTGTATAAAAATTTCTCGGACATTCAGGCCGGTAAATGTTAGTACTACTGTTTATTATAAACAGAGCATTTACTGAAATATTTGTATCTATAAAAAGACTGTATAAACATAAAAATGTCTTAAAATAATTGTCTGACTTTGTTCATTTCATAATATATATATATATATATATATATATATATATATATATATATATATATATATATATGAATGAAGAGAGCGGGAGAGAAAGTAAGAAACAGAAAGGTGAATATTGTTTGTGCGTGAGAACTAACTCATAACCATGCCTTGTTCGCATGTTTTTCAATTAAATTAATTTTTTAATTAATAGACTCTTAACTTTATTAATTATCACCCGACAGCAAGGCCTCTGATCGGAAGATTGGAGATTTTGAGGATCCTGAAACCACCTCTTAATTGCTGTAGTTCCCAGGTCCACCCTGTCTCGGGGCAGTTGTACCTCTTAGTGTTCCCGCTAGGGGTAAGTAGTGATCTAAGCAAAATATTATGGAAGTATAAAAACAAAAATTTAATTGTAAAAACACCAGCAATTCATTTTGTATAAAGAAAGATCCACAGTACATGACCAACAATACATTTTATCTGTAGCTGAAGGCATACAGTTGCATTAAAAATATATTTAGCTGAAGAGGGAAAATCGTGTTCAAATTATTTAGATTTCAGCATTAAATATCCAATAATGGTTGATAAGATTAAACAAAATCAACTGATCACCAAACAATGAACATCAACTTTCATGACATTAATCCATATAATATCCTAGAATTACTTAAATCAAACTGTATTCCAAAATATAACTTAAAAAAACACAAAACACACATATCACAGCTTGTAGTAATTATATCCACACAAACCTGTATATCCACAAAAGCTGAGTATCATCTACCATGTATTCAATTGTGAAAGCAGAATAACAGACCTGATAGGAAAATAAAATAAAATAAAATTTCACCATTAACCATAGGACACTAAACTTGAGCCCTGCGTTCCTGAAAATTTTAACCCTGAGCTCCTGAGTCAAAATTCGCAAATAATAGGTATGTCATGTTTCACGGTAGATATAAAAATTTCTCCAACGTGAATTTAGCATTGATCTGACCTTGTAGATGGCATTTGTTTTGTCAGTTTGTATCATCAGTTTCATCTATAACATGAAGAAAAGCCCAGATGGGAAAAACCTGTCTCTTGACATTACTTTTCGAAAATCCAATAGCAATGCCCACTGTTCAACCGGTGGCTGGGTATTATGTCATTTTTCTCTACCACCGGTAAAACGGTAGCCAGGGATCAAAGGGTTAAGATTAGTGTTATGATTGATGACAATGTGTTTCGTAAATTACTTTGCCTGACAAAAGCATAAAAAAATAATTTCCTGATGTTAATTAAGTTTGAACGTAATGTTTTTTTAATTACTTCATCGCAAGCAAGGCAATATGGCCACTGCTGAGAGTGAAAAAAATATTAGAAAAAGAAAAATATTATTAACCCGAGGACACTAACCATGGTACCCAGAACACTAACCATAGTACCCAGTGCAAATTTTCAGTACCTGATTTTCTTACCTAAATAATGTTTTTCAGTTCCTATTAATGTTAACTCAAAGTAAAAAGTTTGAAGTGCCTGCATGTAAAATATTTCAAATAAAGATTTATATTTAATATATTTTTTGATATTTTAAAAATCGGGTATGATATACCAATGGTTAGTAGTGGTGTAACTGTAATTTATGGTTAATGTTCTAGGGTTATATGACCCATAAGGAGATATGCCGTTAAAAATTCAACTTATTATTTATTATACTAATAATATCCTCATAACATGACCTCTCACCTCTTATTCTGTAACCCTTAACGCGAGTGGCTCTTGTGCCTTGGACAGGGTGAACTTTATTGTAAACTCTCTCTCTCTCTCTCTCTCTCTCTATATATATATATGTGTGTGTGTATAAATATGTATGTATGTATGTACGTATGTATGCATGTATGTATGTACATATGTATGTATGTATATATGTATGTATGTACATATGTCTGTACATATGTCTGTATATATGTATATATGTATGAATGTATACATGTATGTATGTATGTATATATGTATGTATGTATGTATGAATGTATATATGTATGTATGTATGTATATATGTATGTATGTATGTATGTATATATGTATGTATGTATGTATATATGTATGTATGAATGTATATATGTATGTATGTATATATGTATGTATGCATATATGTATGAATATAAATATATGTATGTATATATGTATGTATGTATATTTGTATGTATGTATGTGTGTATGCATATATGTATGAATGTATATATATATATGTATATATTTATGTATGTATATATGTATGTATGTATATATGTATGTATTTATGTATGTATGTATGTATATATGTATGTATTTATGTATGTATGTGCAGCTGCAATGGGTAAATTGGCGCCATTTTATATTTCTAATTTTCCGCATGCGCGTTGTTTTTATCGACTGCACAGTTTAGTAAGGTCGGCTGTACTGCTTGGCATTCTCGCCGGAAGCTCTATTACGAACACTTCAGAGTGTAGGGGGTGACAATATGTGTAGAGGATTCGGAAAGAGTTCGATGAGTCTAATTGTGATTACGGAGATGTTTGGTGTGACCAACAGTGATGGCGAAGTTATGTCTCCTTTCATCTTCCCACAGTGACTCAGACTCAACACGGAAGACTACATCCCTTCGAGAAGTAGTCCTGCCCTCGGTCAAGAGACTGTCTGCTGCAACACCCTATATAATGGCAGCGCATTTTGCACCACGCTACACAAACAGGAGAAACCAATCTTGGCTGTCAGACAATTTTTGCGACCACATCACCTCTCAATTCTGGCCACCTAACTCCTCAGACTACGACTTACTTGATTATTATGTGTCGGGTACAGTTGAACGAGAGACCAACAAAACCCATTATAACGCCAAAGATGAACTAACGGCAAGAATTATGGAAGCATTCACCAAGTTAAACAAGGAGACCGCCCAGAAGAGTTGCAAGAGTTTCCGAAGTTGTCTTAAAACCAATAGCGATTTTACTGATTTTCAAAGTCAGAATTTTAAGCGAAGGATGACGTTTTGCTTGTCATTATCACCATGACGGCTGCAATCGTCGTGGGAGGGACCTAAGTGTAGAAGAAACAGATAACCTCCTGCAGCATGATCTATTGGCGGTGACTCTCGGGAGGTTCGGAATTGTCATGATGTCTGCCCGTCTCCGCTTGCGTCCACCTACAACAGTGCCTTGTATGATGGTCGTGAAAGGGCTACTGTGTTCCTGACGCGAAAACAAGTTAAAATGGCCACATAAACATATGTCTAAAAAGGCCATCGTTGTACCTCAACACAGCAACTCATAACAAATGTTCTCCGCTTCTACACAGGCATGCACCCGTCGGATCATTGACTGGCGGACCCATTCAAATACTCCCACACAGTGTCGAATGGTTTCACAGGTCTCCATGATTTTATTGAATAAATTTAGTCTTTAGTTTTTCAAGATATTTTGGTGTAATTTTGGTAAGTATATGTTAAAATGAGATGTCAGTGTTATTTTCATTTCTGCACAATTGTGACGACAATTTATCCATCGCATCGATCAAGATGGGAGGCTGCCGGAAGACCCTGTGCTTGGCAACAGGACTGTGCACCACAAGCAAGAGAAACCAGTCATGGCGGCCTATCAGTCTGTCTCGCTATCTCTCTTCCTTCGCAAAATCCTACCTTCTCACTCTTTCTACCTCCATCCTCCTCCTTCTCTCCCCTCTCTCTGTCTTTATAAGCAGATTCCCTCTTCCGCCACCAAACATATTCAGACAAGCATAAATAGTCCCAATTTAAAAAGAAAATAAACCAGTTTGTCTGATGATCGCAAAAGCGTGAAAATCAGGGTCATAAATTCATATTCATAGCACTTATTATGTTAGCTATATCACTGATATTGAGCGCTTTTCACTGAGGACCGCATATATAGTAATATATATATATATATATATATATATATATATATATATATATATATATATATATATATATATATAAGAAGAAATTATTACCTATTTATTAAGCTATACTTATTAAGCTATTATTACCTTCCCAGACCAAAATAAATTACTAAATAAACGAACTGAGCTTATCTCAAAATACAGACATGAAAATAAATTTTTACTACTTGAAAATCGAAAACTGAAATGAATAAATATAAATAAACAAAATAATATAAAAAACAAGTAAAACAAATAATAAACAAATTAACAAACCACTCCCGTTAGAATAGACATAATAGAATAAATAAAAATAAAATACATAAAAAAATTAAAAGCAATCAACCCAAATAAATAAATGAAGTAAATAATAGTAAACAAATAAACAAACCAACCCAACTAAAATAACCGTCAGAATGGAATACAACAACCAATCCAAAAATTGGACATAAAAATAGCTATAACTGCTATATATAGATAAAAAACTACGTTACTCAAAAATTGAAAAACAAAAAGAATAAATAAAATTATACAAAATGAAATTAAGTAAATAAATAAAAAAACAAATAAAAATTAATCCAAATAAATAAATAAATTAACAAATCGTTCCCGCTAAAATAACTGTTGGGACTAATAAAAGTAAGCATAAATAAGCAAAAACAAGTAAAAATAATCAATCCAAGTAAATAAATAAATAAATAAATAAATAAGTAAATAAATTAAAAACTGTCCACCCGCCAAAATAACCTAATAGACTTCGGCAAGCAATCTAAATATTGGTCGAATAAATAACTTTAATTAACTTCCCAGACCAAAACAAACTATTAAATAAGCGACCTAAGCAAATCCCACGCAGAATTTTATACTACGTTAATAAAACATCAAAAAACGAAAAGAATAAATAATACAAAATGAAAATGAAAAACAAGTAAAATAAATTAGCCCAAACAAATAAATAAACAAGCCACTCCCGCAAAAATAACCGCCAGAATAGATTACCCACAAATCACCACTGACCCATATATACAAATAGTCGAGGAAAAACCCAGCATTCGCAGCCTGACAATTGTGTCTAGCATGAAACAGCCTGTCTCCTCTGAGTGTTGACTTCAATGTTCACTTTTATATATATATATATATATATATATATATATATATATATATATATATATATATATATATATATATATATATATATACTACCTGGATTCTATCCTCTTGGGAATTTATATATATATAACCGGAGTTATATTTCCCGTTTTATTTTTGAATTTCTAGGTCTGATGAATTGGATCGTGATTACGATTCCAATGTAATAAATTATAACCATGGAATATTAGTGTTTGAGCCATTTTATATTCTTACTTTGTCCTGGACATTGAGTTCTACCTGTATTCTATCCTCTTGGGAATATATATATATATATATATATATATATATATATATATATATATATATATATATATATATATAGATAGATAGATAGATAGTCAACGAAGAAATTATTGGTACACCCACCAGTTTTTAATATTTTCATCCATTTCTCGAAATCTAATGCCTGTATGATGCCAGTTTTTTTATATGTTAATAAGCACAAATAATGGAATTTAAAATATTATAAAATATTATAATTATCAAAGCCTCCTAATAATTTCTATCATTTATATATATATATATATATATATATATATATATATATATGCGCATACAAACACGTACAAAACCACACACGCACACAGATATATATATATAAGGATTAGATATAATGATAAGAAAAGGAAAACTGAGACACCCAGATATGAACACGCTGACAAGTGCATAGATAAATGTTTAAGGACAGACTGATATAGATAAAAAACAGTTATATATATATATATATATATATATATATATATATATATAGAGAGAGAGAGAGAGAGAGAGAGAGAGAGAGATCTAGATAGATAGATAGAGAGAGATTTGGCGATACTAAAGTTATCTAAATATGCCGAAAGAAAACTGAAAAGACAAAAAAAATTTAATATGAATTTGCTTTTTTATTTACAACGTAGCTCTACATTTCACAAAAAATATCCATTCGTAAAAAGTTACAATTCTGCATTTTTTAAAGATGAATAAATATAAAAATTATTTTTTGCTTTTTTTTTATTTATTATTTTTAGTTATTCGCTGATGTTTTTAACGGCCTCGTTTTAGATAAGCATTTTAAAATGGCGCGAAAGCTAGTGTCCGTTTTCCATTTTAAAACTTCGTCGGACATTTTTTTTTTTTGCTTTCCCGTTTCGATTTGCTTTTTTTTTTGCCGTTAATGCTGAAAATTTGCCTTCTCATTTTTGTTGACATTTTTAAATAGTGAAATAGCCAGTGAAGGAAAAGATGTCTCCCTCTGTCACTTTCTTTCTTATTTCTTTCTTTTTTCCTCTCTTTCTTTATCAATAAAACACACACACGCACATGCACACACACACTCACACGATCACGCACTCACAAAAACGCACACACACATTCAGACGTGAGTATATGTGTTTGCGTTTACACAAATACTTTCTGAATATATATATGTACGAATAAAAAGACAGTAATTCATGTGAATAAATTTGAACGTTTATATAATATAATTATGCTCACAAAATGTTTATCTATCTATCTATCTATCTATCTATTGTTGTTAATATTATTATTATCCTTCACATCTATCTATCACATTTTGTTTCATTTTTGCTATTTTCAAGCGAGCAAAATTTTGAATAGTTTTCCCGCAGCAGGTTGCCATTTCTTTCTGCTTGCCAACACACACACACACACACACACACACACACACACACACACACACACACACACACACATATATATATATATATATATATATATATATATATGGAGAGAGAGAGAGAGAGAGAGAGAGAGAGAGAGAGGAAGCACTGTGGAGTAGTAGATAGCGGCTTGGATTGAGGAATTGGAAAGCCGAGTTCGAATTCCAGTCGAATCCATTACATTCACTTACGTGCTAATACCCTTGGAAAAGGTGTGAATCCTCTTCTTCTCCCTCCAGCTATGGGTAAATACCAGGACTGGCTCTATACCCTTGGATGGCAAGTGGTCTAGGAGAAGGAAAACTCTGAATTCAAAACCAGCGGAGGGTCGTTTGGGGACCTTGTGGCACTTAGTGCACCAGGTCTCTGTATTCGGCCCTTCAAAAAGTGTGGATGGTCCTGCACGAAACATTCACCACTCTAATCAAATCTCATGTGCAGTTGTCGGGCTGTCGGTTTTCTAGGAACTGATCTGCCTGACCCTCATACGTCGAATTCGACGGGATAGTCGAGAGTGTGTGTATATATATATATCTATATATATATATATATTTGTATATATATATATATATATTCTTTGGTGTGAATCACATCTGCCGGATTCGAAAGACTGAATAAAGAAAAATTTTCTTTCCGGTAGGAACCAAACCTGCGCCCACACCCATTGCAGGATAAAACGGAAAGCACATTTTCTTAAGTAGTTTCGTGTGTATAAAAAACACGAACACAGTCTCTACTCAAGCATAATTATTCACAAAACGTTTGGAATAGAAGAATATCCATATATACTAACTTAAAAGCCGCCTGCGGAGGACTCTTGATTGGTCCTTCATCCCAATCGGTAGGGAAGAGGAGATGCGATAGGCAACAATAAACTACAGAAGAACTCAAAATTCATCAGTTACAGACAATAAATTTTTTTCAAAATCATTATTATTAAAAGTAAAGATCAAAGGTTTTTTGTTATAAAAATATTTTTTTTTAATCCTTCAAAATTTTGGTTAAAAATCATGTTTTTCTGTCATCAATGTGGTACCATAAACTAGTATGGGAAATTTTAATGTCTTTTCATGGTGCAAAAACATACTGATTTGGAAATTCTTGCAAAAATCAGATAATTGTCAGATTTTAATGAAATTTTCAGGACTTATTCACAAATGAATTAAATTATTTTTGAGAAGTTTCATTTTTAGAAAACTTTGTAATTTTTTTTCCTTTTTCTACATCTGTTAACTCCCACTTATTTAATCTAATGAAATTTTAAGAAATACTTTTTTGTAGCATTTAATATTTATATTATATAAAGACAGGTTCTCGGAGA
>OZ038485.1:118909999-118924999 GCA_964036315.1 Acanthosepion esculentum | reverse complement strand
CCGAGGCAGAGAGTTCGACAGTTACGAACAGTCTGGTCTCCTGTTAATATTTAACATCCCCTCCCCCACGAGGGTGGATGTGGCACAATGCCGGTTTATTGTGGGTACTCCGAGCCCGTAGGCTCGGCCAAAAATATTCTTTTTGAACCAGCCTAAACGGGTTCAGGGACTGTCTACCTCCCCGGAAGAAAGTTTTCCCTGCGGCAAAACTTCGTCCGACTTACTCTCTGCCGGGGTAGAGAGTTCGATAGAAATGAACAGTCTGGTCTGGTCGACTGTTCCCCCAAGGCCTTCTCTCCTATTAATTTTATAGTAGGCGGAAGAGTCCAACATAAACTCTTTAGAGGGAGGACACCACAACAGTTTCTTACTTCTTCGAGAGAAGAGTTCTGAGAAAAAATACCCAAAGGAAAATCGAACGCGTCCACTATACTATCCTATCGCTACAATATTTATCAACAAAGTGGACGATTCTTTCAACAGGTGAATCACCTGAGTGTATTGATTCACAACCTCGTATCAAAGACTGTTATTCCTGAGATGAATTCTATCCTTACTCCACTATCCGCGTTTATAACATAAAACAAGAATTTTGTTGACGGATACAGATTTTTTGAAAATTTGAGAAAGTTCGAGTCAGAAAAACAATTTCGATTTTTATTTATTCAGGCATTTATTTAATTATTAACTTCTCTTGTACAAATATCGTTCTCAGTTCTTTAAAAATGAGCTGATTTTTTTTTAATGAAAAGTTCTTTTTTTACTATACCGCAAAGCAACAGGAAGACGATATGTGTTCTATGTTGGTAAACAAAGCAAACTGAACACTGAAATCAACTGTTCGCATTGGAAAAATTAATTACCCAGGTTATGTCAGGAAGTTCAGGATTAACCACGCCCTCGTTCCGAATTGGGAATCATGTGTTTTTTATGCTTCTCTCGCATTTGTGTTGGAAGAAACGGATTAGTTCGTTTTTCAAGGGCATTAGCGTAAAATTAATGTTATAAAGCTAAGGCTTGGGTTGAACCATCGCTGTGTAAGTGACAGCCTCCAAGAAAAACAGCCCAATCAAAATGTCCAGCTCTCTCAAGCAGCTGTTAAAAAAAAATGAAATATAATAAAAAATCAAATCAAAATAAAAAATCAAATCAAATCAAAAATAAAATGTTGGATCATTTTCTATTAAATTTTACAAGAGAACACATTTTGTTTTCAGCGTTTATGGAAACATGTCACGTTCCATGTTCGTGAAGAATATTTTCTTATTGAAATCAAGTTTAAATGTTCTTCAATCCGAGCCGCTATCCATTACTCCACCGTGGTTCAAGGAGAGACGGCGGAGTATTGGATAGCGGATATGGATTGAGGAATCGGAGAGCCGAGTTCGAATTCCAGTCGAATCCATTGCATTCATTTACGTGCTGATACCCTTGGGAATAGTATGAAACCTCTTCTTCTCGCCTCAGTTATGGCTAAATAGCAGGACAGACTGACAACGGGTCTACTGCAGAAAAAATGGCAACCTACTGCGGGAAAAAAAATCTGCCTCGTCTATCGAAAGATACATGCTCTCCTAATCGTGTATCACGCATGGCACATAACTAAATGTCTCACACAGAAATGCCTTTCACTCCTGTTAAGTTACATTACTTGTACTGGAGGTCTTTACTAGAGGAAATTATTATGGCTGAAAATATTTTATTGCCTTTACAGGTTGTTATGGGGGAGTGGTTTTACTATATGCTCGATTCCCTTTCCTTTAATATTTTCTTGTTTTCTCTGTATATACAACTCTCTCTCTCTTTCTTTCGCTCGTAAGGTTAGGGTTACACCGGTAAATGCAATTAACACTGTTTAATTAAACACAGAGCATTTACGCAAATAAATTATATTCATATTGGTCGGATCTAATCCATTTAATCTCTTATATATATATATATATATATATATATATATATATATATGTACATAATATTAACCATAAATTTAACAATATAGATAGTATTAATATATATACCTCTGATATATATATATATATATATATATATATATATATATATATATATATATATATATATATATATATATATATAAACATAAATTTAATGATATAGATAGTATTAATATATATACCTCTTATATATATATATATATATATATATATATATATATATATATATATATATATATATATATATATATAATATTAACCATAAATTTAACAATATAGATAGTATTAATATATAACCCTACAAATCAAAACCTACCCACATTTCTCACCTACAGAAGACAGACATGCTTACGGAGGTGTTGAGGCCTCACACGTATACACGCACACCCATACGAATATACACACTTAAACATATCATACTCACTCACTCCCTAAGAACCAAATAACACACACATACTTAACAGAGACATATCCCCTTTCCAGGAAGCAATAAACCTGTCAAAATGACCATGGTTATAAATTATTACCTTGGAATCCTAATCACGATCCAATTCATCAGACCTACAAATTCATAAAGAAATCCGAAAATATAACTCCGGGTATATATATATATATATATATATATATATATATATATATATATATATATATATATATATATATATATATATATATATATATATATATTGACCACTAATATTATCTATCTATCTATCTATCTATCTATCTATCTATCTATCTGTATGTATGTGTGTGTGCGTGCGTGCGTGTGTCTTTATGTGTAGTAAACCTTTTACGGACTTGTATTACAAACACCATATTTCGATCATAGATGATTTTTTTCTTTTTATTCTTTCACTATTTTTGTTCCCTCCTTAATAAGATAATTGGAAGAGAATTGAAGTTAATTTTCTTTTTTTTAACATGTACTAATCTATATATCTATCTGTCTATCTCAGTCTATTCATATGTATCTATTTATTGTGCTAGGATTAAAGTATAGCATCTGTTCAATTCGTGAAATATTTTACATATGTTACATATCTATCTATCTATCTATCTATCTATCTATCTATCTATCTATCTATCTATCTATCTATCTATCTATGCTAACGGTTTCCTCTCCTATACATCTCGCTTGTTGATCTCTCTTCTGGATTCCTGCTTTACTGTGAAGGGTGATTTTCTGAACTACTTGCAACTAATTGTTCCCATATAGGAGTTTATCAAATTAGTTGAAAAAAAAAAAATTATTCATTATGTAATGATTTTCACATATTTGTTCATTTTTTCGTAATAAACTTTTAGATACTTTTAAAATTGTAAAGAGACTTTATGTACACCCTACACACACACACATATATACATATATACATATATATATATATATATATATATATATATATATATATATATATATATATATATATATATATATGATATCTTAGTGTTATCGGTCTGGGTAGCATCCATATGTTATCTTGGGAAAGTGCCAGAAGATCTTACCACATCTTGACACAAGTCATCGTGACCGAGGCTTTGAGCGTACCGGCATTGTTCAGACTGTTCATCACGCTCGAAAGCGCGCTGTCTCCCAGAAAATGTAACTACGCTTCGCTCAGTATACATTCCGTATAAACCACAGGTATGCTATTTGGATGTTGAACAAGCACAAATGTGACTGAGCAGGCGTCTGCAACAGGGATTGGTTTGCCGCCCTAGTAGACGGATGCGAGTGTCCAGCCATTATATATATATATATATTTATATGTTTATATATATATATATATATTATATATATATATATAATATATTTATATATATATATATATAATATATATATATATATATAATATATTTATATATATATATATAATATATTTATATATATAAATATATAATATATATATATATATATAAATATATAATATATATATATATATAATATATATATATATATATATATATATAAATATATAATATATATATATATAAAGAGTTGCCTGACGATTGCACTAGCATGAAACAGACTGTCGCCTCTAAGTGCTGACTTCCATGTCCACTTTTATATTTACATACGCTCTATCTCTGATATTGAGCACTTTATCCTATAAATATAGCACACTTTAAGATTATATTTCTTCATATATATATATATATATATATATATATATATATATATATATATATATATATATATATATATATATATATATATATATATATGAAATGGACAATTATTATTTTTATGTTTTTACAATCTTTTTATAGATACAAATATTTAACTAAATGCCCTGTTTATAATAAACAATATTCACAACATTTACCGGCCTGAATGTCCGAGAAATTTCATAGAAATTATATAGAAATATATGACCGTACCATATAGAATACAGGTTCGATTCCTGTCGGAGGAATGATATTTTCTATGAAATTTCTCGGACATTCAGGCCGGTAAATGTTGTTAATATTGTTTGTTATAAACAGAGCATTTACTTAAGTAATTGTATGTATAAAAAGAATGTATAAACATAAAATGTTTATATATATATATATATATATATATATATATATATATATATATATATATATATATATATATATATATATATATATATATATATATATATTAGATGAAATGTAACTAATGCAAAGTGATGACGGTTTTAAAATCTATTCATATATAATTTTTTATTTTTCAGAGTCATTCCTTTCGCCTCCAAGCTTCCTAAACATCTTGGAACAACTATGACACTGCCACCTGGCGTCACCAATGCAATGGAGATATGCCTTGTACAAGAAAAAAAGGTATATACACGACATTATAACCATATCAAAACATATTAAGTTGACAATATATGTAACCGTCATTTTCAGGTAGTACAACCTGGATAGTAAGTATGGGGAAGTGGTTTTTGCAGGTGTTCTCGAACCTGATCTTTGTTTTTCTCATCCACCGCAGGATAACGACGATGCTGCTTAAGGTATATAGGGATTAGACAGGGTAAAACTGATTCATGCCTTGCTAAATGGTAATAGCAGTAGGTAAAAATAAGCCAGCCGCAACTGAAATTCGATCTTCGATTGTCGATACCGTTTTTCCTTTTGCTCACTGTTACGACACGTCGAATCATTTATATTGTATTTGCAGCTACATCAATAAACATCGTAAAGCAGCACACCTGAATTTTTACCTTGCATTCATAATGTGTAATATAAGTAAATATGTGAATGCTATCTATCTATCCATCTATCTATCTATCTATCTATAATCTCTACATTATCTATCTATCTGTCTATCTGTCTATCGCAATCTCTACATTATCTATCTATCTATCTATCTATCTATCTATCTATGGCAATCTCTACATTATCTATCTATCTATCTATCTATCTATCTATCTATCTATCTATCTATCTATCTATCCACACATACATAAGTGGTGCTTACTGCGATGCGATTACAGTTACATAGGTAATACATACATGCATATATATAGAGAGAGAGGGAGGGAAAGAGAGAGAGAGAGTGAGACTTCCTGATGTTATCGATCTGTAGGGAGCGATCTCATCGTGCGTCCCTTTTGGGAAGTGTCTGGAAACCGTACCACGGGTTGACCCAACATGTCGAAAAACGCTACACAAATGCAGCCGTGTTTCGATTCGAATCAACGCATCCCATCAGGCGTTAGCAAATAACTGGTGAGTAGACAATTTATTGAGATTTCCTTCGAAATTATTTATTTCGATTTATTGAGATTTCGCATCGAAACACAACTGGATTTGTGTAGCGTTTTTTGACACGTTGTTGATGTAATATCCTAAAATGAAGTATATATATATATATATATATATATATATATATATATATATATATATATATATATATATATATATATATATATAATTTACCAGAAATATAGTCTTAAAGTGTGCTATATTTATGGGGTAAAGTGCTCAATATCAGAGATAGAGCGTGTGTAAATATAAAAGTGGACATGGAAGTCAGCACTTAGAGGCGACAGTCTGTTTCATGCTAGTGCAATCGTCAGGCGACTAGTGCTGTTATTTTTCTCGGCTGTTTATATAAGGGTCAGTGGTGCATTATGGGTAGTATATTTTGGCGGTTACTTTTACCGGAAGTCGCTTATTTGTTTATTTATTTATGTCAAATTATTTTGCTTGTTTTTTTGTTTGTTTTTTTATTTTTATTTTTATTTTTTATCTTATATATTTATTTATTTATTCTTTTATTTTGATCGGTGTTTTTGGTTAACGTAGTAAAATTTGTTTATATAGTTTATTGTTGGTAGTCTATAATGGCCGCCATTTACCGGAAATCGCTTGTTCGCTTATTTATTTGGGTCAAATTGTTTTGCTTATTATTTTTATTTTTATTTGTATAACATTATTATTTCACCATGAAGAAGCATGGATAAAGAAAGATGGGATATTTGACACTACAATGGGAAGCTTTGACGGTGCCGAGACATGCGAAATCGTAGGTATTTACTTACTACACGAAATAAGCAAAATAATAGATAGAAATGACACAGGGCTCTACAGAGATGACGGTCTCATAATCTTAAGAAACTGCAACAAACAAAAGACAGATAAAACTAAAAAAGCAATAATTAAAATTTTCAAAAATAACGGATTCGAGATAGATATAAAAACTAACCTAAACGAAGTAGATTTTCTAGATGTCACCTTCAACCTAAGAAAAGGCACACACAAACCATACAGAAAACCGAATGATAAACCACAGTACATACATATATACTCCAACCACCCGCCTTCTATAATCAAACAGATACCTAAATCAATTAACCGCAGGCTTTCCGACAATTCTTCCGATGAATCTATATTTAACAAAGCCAAGAAAGACTACGAAACAGCCCTAAAAGATAGCGGATTCCCAGCAACACTCACATACTCACCACAGAACACAAAAAAGACCAACAGAAAAAGAAACATCATATGGTTCAACCCACCGTACAGCAAAAACGTAAAAACAAACATAGGAAAAATATTCTTCAAGCTTTTACACAAACACTTCCCGGAATCAAGCACACTACACAAAATATTCAACAAAAATACAGTAAAAATCAGCTACAGTTGCACCGAGAACATGGCACAAATAATACAAAAGCACAACAGAAAAATTATTAACAAACCACACGAACAAATTAAACCCACGTGCAACTGCAGAATAAAAAACGAATGTCCCTTAAACGGTAATTGTTTACAAAACAACGTAATCTACCAAGCCACGACAAAATCAGCAGATAATGAAGAAAAAGTATACATAGGAGTAACCGAAGGACCATGGAAACAAAGAAATTATGTACACAAAATGTCTTTCACAAATAGTAAATATGCGAACAGCACAATGCTTTTTAAGTATATCTGGGAAATAAAAAACAAAACACACACCACACCAAAAATATCTTGGAAAATAAGGAAAAAATCATCAGCCTACAACAACCTATCAAAAACTTGCAAACTTTGCTTGGAGGAAAAAATAGCTATCATTACCTTCCCAGATCAAAATAAAATATTAAATAAAAGATCCGAGCTAATCTCAAAATGTAGACATGAAAACAAATTTTTACTACGTAACTTAAAATAGAAAAATAAATAAATATATAAACAAACAACAATAAAATAAGCAAAATAAACTACTCCAAACAAATCACAAAACCACACATGTTAGAATATGCGAAATAAAATCTAAACAAAAGAACGGACGAAAGTTATAACTGTTATACAAATAAAAATAAAAATAATAAGCAAAACAATTTGACCCAAATAAATAAGCGAACAAGCGATTTCCGGTAAATGGCGGCCATTATAGACTACCAACAATAAGCTATATAAACAAATTTTTACTACGTTAACCAAAACACCGATCAAAATAAAAGAATAAATAAATAAATATATAAGATAAAAAATAAAAATAAAAATAAAAAAACAAACAAAAAAACAAGCAAAATAACTTGACATAAATAAATAAACAAATAAGCGACTTCCGGTAAAAGTAACCGCCAAAATATACTACCCATAATGCACCACTGACCCTTATATAAACAGCCGAGAAAAATAACAGCACTAGTCGCCTGACGATTGCACTAGCATGAAACAGACTGTCGCCTCTAAGTGCTGACTTCCATGTCCACTTTTATATTTACACACGCTCTATCTCTGATATTGAGCACTTTACCCCATAAATATAGCACACTTTAAGACTATATTTCTGCATATATATATATATATATATATATATATATATATATATATTATTGGGCGATCAGATAATTATTCAAACATATATTGTTAAATATAGCAGACAACGAATGTCTATTATGTTTGAGCATGAGCCTTGCTAAGCTTCCTATAGTGGCTTTAGTTTTGTTTTAGATGATGGCTCATGTGAGCCGAAAGCTTAGAACCGGGAACAGCATAATAAAAAAGATAGTCAAATGTTGGACAGTTTTTATCTTTATTTTCTTCCGAAACTAAAGCCTTTATACGAAGCTTAGAACGGCTCATGATCAAACCTAATAGACATTCGTTTTCTGTTATATTTAACAATATCTGTTGATTATATATATATATATATATATATATATATATATATATATATATATATAGGTAACTCAAAAGATTCACTAAAAGTGAGCATACATAATGAAAAAATGCCACAAACATAATAAAAACAATGTTTTATTGCCAAACTGTTTGTGTTATTATCAAGAGGAAAGTCCAAAAATTATTTTATGTATTTTTATTCCCTTTTAGGACCTAGAAAATGTTACTTAAATAGCTTGTTTTCTGACGTCAACGTGGGGCTCATGAATTTGTATGTGAAATTTGAGCTGCAATTTGAGCTGCAATTTGCGGTGAAAAACACATTGTAAATTGGAAAAACACATAAGAATTCTTGTAAAAATCGGTTAACTTTCGGATTTTAATGTAACTTTTAGAACTGACTCAGAAATTAAATTATTTTTTAAATCATTCCTTTTTGTAAAATCTTGGCAAAAAATATTTTTTTACATAAGTTACCCCTCACTTGCTTAATTTTATGAAGCTTTGAGTAAAAAATCCGATGAGAATTTAAATCATGAATGTTTTATAGTCAAATAGGACCCACAATCACAGAAAATTTTCTCTGAATCGCAAAATTAAGATTAATTAAACTCTAAATCAGTTAATATTTCTCAAAGTTTCAGAAAATTGTATTTTATTTTTTAAAGACAGTTTCATAAAGAAAATTGCATTTTGCTGATAGATGGCTAAAAGTGGTGCTAAAATCAGCGATTTTTAGCGATAAAAAATAGGAAAAAAACTACTTCCAATCAATTTAAAACCGTTTTGAAATAGAGCTAATTATTTTGCTTATTGATAATGTAAAATTTAATCAATAAAATTGGAATTAAAATAAAAATGCTTCAAGAATGATTTTAAAAGGGATTTTAAATATTAAGGGATGCACATTTTGGGAGGCACCTGTCTCTCTCCCTCTCTCCCTCTTTCTCTCTTTCTCTCTCTCTCTTTCTCTCTTTCTCTCTCTCTCTTTCTCTCTCTCCCCCTTCTCTCTCTCTCTTTCTCTCTCTCTCTCTCTCTATATATATATATATATATATCAAATTCACGATTAGTCTTTTTATGTAAGGGTATAAATATGATATAGGTTAAAAGATTTTGTAGATTTATCTCAACCTAACGAGTGGTGTATCTGCGAAACTTGACTTAAGAAGATATGGTTTTTAAACGTCTGTCTCTTCGTATACACATATGCACACACACACACATATGCACACATACGCAAAAATACACACACATACATATATATATTTTGAATAATAAAAAATAGTAAAAAATAAAAATCTTCACACAGACTGGCTTGTGTATTAATACTCCTTCTTTTTTATTATTATTTCATTTAGATTCCTCGACTAGTTTCGGCCAACATGGCCATCATCAGGAGAAAAATAATTTTCTGCTTGCTGGAAGCAGTGAACGACAGAAATGAATGTCTTGATGGAGAAAATGAACTTTTGTCTGTAGTTTACATTTGTTTTTTTATTTTTTATATCATGAATTTTGGTCAGTCCCTGTGTTGGTCAAACAGACTCTTTTAAGTTGATATTTAAGATAAGAGCTGGATGGATTCATGCTGCTCTGAATTCCCTTGGTCATTTTGACAGGTTTACTGTTTCCTGGAAAGGGGATGTGTCTCGGTTAAGTGTTATTTGGTTCTTAGGGAATGAGTAAGTATGATGTGTGTAAGCGTGTATATTACTATTGGTGTGTGTTATCAGTTGGCTCATTACGGAGTGAGTGAGTATGATGTGTGTAAGTGTGTATATTCGTGTGGGTGTGTGTATAAGTGTGAGGCCTCAACACCTCCGTAAGCATGTCTGTCTTGTGTGGGTGAGAAATGTGGGTAGGCCCTGATTTGTGGGGTTATATATTAATACTATCTATATTGTTAAATTTGTGATTAAGCCCTTCTGGATAGTGCGTTTTTAGACGTTGTATCCACTTATTTTCATGGAACTCTAAAATCTTTCTAATGTTATGTGCTCTCGACTTTTCTATTCTCTCACTTATTGTGAATTTGGCATGGGTTTTAAAATCGTGTTTTTCT
The DNA here is from genome assembly GCA_964036315.1 of Acanthosepion esculentum. Taxonomy (NCBI): domain Eukaryota; kingdom Metazoa; phylum Mollusca; class Cephalopoda; order Sepiida; family Sepiidae; genus Acanthosepion; species Acanthosepion esculentum. The sequence goes on along the minus strand of OZ038485.1, from coordinate 118,914,391 downwards.
AGGTGGAAATGTTGCTCTACAGGTAATAATCTTTATAATATATATATATATATATATATATATATATATATATATATATATATATATATATATATATATATATATAATGTGCATATTTATATACATATATGCATATTAGTTTACAAGTAATGAGTTGACTGTGAAACGCTTGGTAGTCAAAGCAAACCGAATCAGACAGTGAATTCGACTGAGAAGAATCGTGCCAAAGAGCAAATTTTCTTTATTAAGCTTTCTCGAGCACTTCCTAAAAAAACGAAACGTCTACACAAATACGAGTATCCGCTAAAGATAACGTTAGAAGTAATGAAATATATCGGAATTAAAATAATATATATATATATATATGCTGGACGTGCTACAAGGTCCCCAAACGTCCCTCCGCAGGTTTTGAATTCAGAGTTGTTCTCCTAGACAAGTTGTCTGTCCTGTTAGGGAGAAAAAGAAGACGTAAGTGAATGGATTCACTGGAATAAGATTCCTCAAACTGTGCCTATATATATATATATATGTGTGTATATATATATGTGTGTGTGTGTATATGTATATATATATGTGTGTGTGTGTATATATATATATATATATATATGTGTGTGTGTGTGTATATATATATATATGTACACGCGAAGGTTCAGAATAATTGCTCCTATATATATATATATATATATATATATATATATATATATATATATATATGAAGGTAGATAATTTGCTATCTAAGGCCCTGCTAGAAGAAGATGAGAGAAGAAGAGGTTTTATTCAGTATTAGGACGTAAGTGAAGGTAATGGATTCAACTGGAATTCGAACTCGGCTCTCCCATTTTTCAATCTATCTTGCCGCTATCCATTACTCCACCGTGCCTCCCTTGCATCAGTACATTTTGAAAAACTCAAAATACAAAAATCTACATACTAAACAAAAATAAAATTGCAAAATAAATATCAAATTATTATCAGATTATTAATTTAATAAATTTAATAAATAAAAAAAAAAATCAACTGTAAACACAAAAGTCACAAATGGTTCCTTCATTTTAAATCATTCAATGTAAAATTATCCGAAGAAAATTGACAGAACGACCCCCGCTCAAACTGACGGACATATTTAATTAAATTTGCAATTGGTTATATTCATTTTAGGACTCCTTTCACAATTTTGATTTATACCTGGAAAACAAACAGGATGTGAGAAAGAAATTTTCAAATAACTAACTGGCAAAATAGCACAAGAAAGCTAACAGGAAATAAAGATATTACGTTATTATGATATATAGTATGACATACATTATGAAATGGAAAAAGTCCGACAGTTATTTAAGACATTTTTTTATATTTATACATTCTTTTTATAGATATAAATATTTGTATCTATAAAAAGAATGTATAAACATGAAAATATCTCTTAAAAGAACTGTCGGAGTTTGTCCATTTCATAATGTGTAACGTCATTTGTTTACATTTGGATACGCATTGAGCAGATATGAATGTACGTGAGAGAATCATGGAAAATTGTAGTTTAAAAGCAGTAAAATCGACTTTGCTAATCGAACGATCCTCCCTGGCTCGATCGGTCAAAGGCACGTCAGGGTATATGACGGTTACGTTTAAGATACAGGTTCGATTCCTGTCGGAGTACGAATATTTTCTATGAAAATTTCTCGGACATCTGAATATATATGAATGAATGATAAGAATATAGTTTTAAGGTATACTATATTAATGAGTTAAAGTGATCGCTAGAATATATATGATGTATATATATATGAATGATAAAAATATAGTTTTAAGGTATGCTATATTCATGAGTTAAAGTGACCGATATCAGGGCTAGAACGTATGTAAATATAAAAGTGGACATCGAGATCAACACACAGCGGCGACAGTCTGTTTCACGCTTAAACTTACAAGCTACATGGACGTAGAGCTTGAATTAATTACCAGTCGAGGAGTCTGTTAAAAGTTTTTTTTTTTTAATAAAAACTGCTCACGATTCCAGTCGTGCCCGGACACCGAAGGCGCAGAATAATCGCTTTTTTTTCACAAATCGCGACATCTATCAGAGAGATGAAAGTTTAATTTTTATTATTGAATTATTCCAAAATGTTAACATATCAGCAGATAGCTATTAGTGTCAACAACTCAGCACAAATAGTTAATAATTTTAAAAAAAGAGTAATTATCCATAACTACATGTACAAAAATGTTTTCGATAAAAGTGAAAAAATAACCATAAATACATAAAAAATGCGTATATTGTCGAAAATTCCTTCTTCCACAATATAGGTATTTGTGCTATGTTATAATGCTTATTACCTGAACAATAATAATAATGAATAATTTTTTTTAAAGCATTAATGTATATTTAATCACATCTTCCTAAACAGTAAAAATAAATAAATAAACTACTCCCCGCTCATCCTTGATAATGGCTAAAGAAGTGTCCGAAAGTAATTGGGAAAATGAAAATAATAGAAAACTTCTGTATTCCCTTACTCCTGCACAAACGGTAAAAATGAAGGATGCTGGCAAAACCAAATAAAAAATTATGTAAATCTTCCTTGTCTGCCATATTTAATGAAAGATGTTTATAAGAAAGGTTTCTACCCAAATATACATTAATATATATATATATATATATATATATATATATATATATATATATATATATATATATATATATATATATATATATATATATGTATATATATATATATATATATATATATATTGGCTTGAAGATTGCGTTGAAGAATGAAACAAACTGTCGTCGCTTGGAGTTGACTACTGATATATATATGTATATATATGTATGTATGTATGTATAATATAATATAATATATCCTAATATAATAAAACGCTGAATAGATTACTACTGCGGTTTCGAACCCCAAGGTATCAATAGGTGGCTAACTTTCGCTGAGTTATCCATCTGTCATCTGATGAGACGTTGTCGGTCGAAACCACGGCAGTATTCCATTCAGCGTTTTAGGATATTAAATCACTCTACAGGTTTGATTTTTCTAACTTGATATTGAGCACATACAACTTTAAACAACTATTTTACTGTTTTTTTTTTACTTCGTTACATACTTCGTTACACACACACACACACACACACACACACACACACACACACACACACACACACACACACACACAAATAAATATATATATTGTTTGAGCCTAGTTAATAATCAAAACCAACGTAATGTTTAGTTATAGACATTTTTTATAGACATTTCCCCTTTGGCGTCACACAGTTTCGCTGACGATATACAATTATTCGGCATTTACATTTTTCCACTCTGCCGAGAACAATTTGCAAAGTTTAACAAATGTTTTTTTTTTCTAAAAAGCAGAAATATTTGAAACCTTACAAGGTTATAGACACATATTTTATGACGAATATGAACATCCTGAAAGATAGGGAATTAGACCTTTTCACAATAACGCACGGACACGCACTTTCATTCAAATAGACGCCCTCCAAGACGAAACTGTTCTCATATAACCACCATAGAGAAACTTTACTGGCCGACATCAACATGGCGGATGTTAAACGCCAGCACACTGAGCTTTGTTGTTTTCAGCTGAATTGAAGTGGAACGAATGCATCGAATCAATAGATGCATCTATTGCAAGGAAAGTTGGGTCACTGTGTCGTGCCAGAACGTTTTTCTCGTCAGAGTCCATCTTGCATATTTGTAAAATTATAATTCGTCCGTGCATTGAATATTTTTGCCATATCTGGTCTGGTTTTCCTGCTAATCATCTCAAAAATCTTAACAAAATTCAAAGAAAGATCAACAATATATTCGATCCTGAATTAGCATCTCGTCTTCAGTCACTTTCTCACAGACGAGATGTGACTCCCCCCCACTGTCTTTATTACAACTATTTTCATTGCAACTGCTCCAACGAACTTTTTCCCCTGGTGCCCGGACTTCGTGAGTTTAAGTGTGTTACTAGATTGGCATCTAGGTCCCACCATTTTACTATTGAACTAGTTAAATATAACCGCCACAACAACACCAGCAGTTTATATTTCCGCACTTTTCACCTGTGGAATTCCCTTCCGTTTCCTTGCTTTCCTGATAAATACAATCTTCAAAAATTTAAATGCAACGTCAATCGCTATCTTCTATGTTCTCGAACCCCGTTCAGTTTTTATTCTTTCCTCGGTCCCCCTATACCGAGTCTTTTCTATTAATCCACTCCCTGTAACCTCCTGTTTATTAGTGGCATTCCCGGCTTGCTTGGTGTGGAAGGATTACCCCCACCAAAAAAAAAAAACAAACAAACAAAAAAAACAAACAAAAAAAACATAAGGGAAAAATCTACGACGAAAAGAACAGAAGAAATAGACACAAGAAT
>OZ038485.1:118877499-118892499 GCA_964036315.1 Acanthosepion esculentum | reverse complement strand
GAATTGAACCAGTTAAAACTGATACAAATAAAGAGATAGCACCTGCAGATGCGATATGTTTTCCTCAATGGAAATGCTTCATAATATACGAGAATAGAAAAAAGTATCTATATGTTCGCATGTCTCTTTCGAATGTGGAAACGCACATATTATATGACTTAAAGCACTGACAGCAATAATCACTTAACTAACAGTGATATAAAATTAATGATTTTATATTTTCACCAACATAAGAGTCGGTTAAGAGTCAAAAACAAAAATACTTTATAATTGTTCTATTTCACTTACTAAAAAAAATGAGAGAAACAACGTCACCGCCTCCGAAAGTATGGTCTGAATGGTTGGAAAGCCAATGCAAAGATTAAGATATATATTCCTGCCGGTTCCCGTTGCAGTGAGGGTTGCATTCAGTGCTAACATGTTTGTATTCGCAGTCTCTTGAGCGATGTCAGCTAGAAGTGCAGTAACAATCATAAAATAAAATTTGAGTGGATGCAAAGTGACAGTAATTTAAGTCTCAAAATTAGAAATGCACGAAATAAAACATCTGTGTTACACAAGATACCTATGCGAACACATACAACGTAAATAAAGCAATCGCACACGCAAACATTGTGTGTCTACATATCACAAAATATTAATTGACTATTATTACTTTTAATCAAAGGATTTTATAAGCGAAAATAAAAAATAGTTTATACCACTTGCTTACAACTTATATAACTTTTGTTCACATGTGCATGAATATTACTATATATTTTCACACACACATATATATATGTGTATATATATATATGTGTGTGTGTGTGTGTGTGTGTAGATAGATAGATAGATAGATAGTTATGTTTATATAAATTATATATACATCTATATATACAGATAAACGTATACACACAGATATATATGTGCGTATGTGTTTACGTGTGTGTGTGTGTGTGTGTGTGTGTGTGTGTGTGTACAAGCATTTTCTCCCAATCAAAATAATCTGCCCAATTATATCCAACAAAGCATATTTCATTTAAATTATAATACTGTATACAGTTTTTTATCAAAATATATTTACCATTGAATCAAATATGCATGGTCCTAAAAGAGGTGACTTTAATTACAAGGACATTCATTAGATGCATTTATAACTGCTAGTTCTATTAATAGAAATCTATACCTAGTTTTTTTTGTCAAATTCTAACATATAGTTTGTTTATAAACATTTACTATTTGTTCTTTTATCTTCAGTCTGATTCCGATGCATATGGGATCATTATTTGACCTTTAACTCATATATATATATGAGATATCAAGATACACCCACCTCGCCTCACCTGTGATAGCCATAACATAATCTACTATTTATTCTGCACAATATGCCCCAATAGTGGATATACTGGTGAATTTGGAAATAATTTTAGATTTCGCTTCAACAACCATAAACTAACCATACGTCAAAACAATCCTTATTCCCCCATAGCTGAACAGTTTAATCAACCAGGACACTCATTAGAAATCTGTAAATGTGTATTGATAGATTCTGATTTCAGTTCCACATTCACACGTAGAAAAAAAAGAAGAAAAATACTGGATTTTAAAATTAAATACATATAAACTAGGGTTAAATAAAGATTTGGGTATTTTAAATCTTTATAAATATTTCAATATTCAAACAAAAATTATTTGTTAGATATAGTTAAAAATTTGTTTAAACAACATCTAAAATATTACTACAGTTAGATTTACGTTAGAAATATTAAAACACAGTTGCATTCCTGATAACGAGACGTCCGCGTCTGGCGACGGACGCTACTTAATGTAAACAAACTTCTGAAAACAGCCATTTCTGAAGAAAGATCAGGGCCGATATGAAATATCAAATATATATATATATATATAAAATATAAATAAATACTTTCACAAAAAGAAATCATTCAATTGTTTTTAATTTGCAAATTTTCAGTTGTTTTATATATATATATATATATATATATATATATATATATATATATATATATACATATATATATATATATATATATATATACATATATATATATATATATATCTATATCTATATATATATATACATATATATATATATATATATATATATATATATATATATATATATATATATGATAGCCTCTCGTATTCGAGGATACCACATTACTAGGGCGGCTAGCCAATCCCTATTGCAGACGCTAGTTCAGGCACATTTTTGTTTGTTCAACTCCCACAGAGCCAAACTGTGGTTTATGTTGTAACTATGCTGAGCAGATCTTAGTTACAGTTTCTGGGAGAGAGCGTTTTATCTAGAGTGATTAACAATCTGAACAACACCAGAAAACTCAAACCCTCGGTCACGATGACTTGCGAATTCGTGCTAGCATAGCTATCGACGGCTCCCAATTTCACTCACAACCCGTGGTATGTTTTTCAGGTATATTCCAAAGATGCCGCACGCAGGGAACGTCGTCGTTCCAGACCGATAACATCTACTTCCTGATAAATCCACTATAGTGAGATACGAAACCGGGTCTCTTAGTCAGAAAGCGAACGTTCTAATATATATATATATATATATATATATATATATATATATATATATATATATATATAGTTTATGCAAAAGCAAAGTTAATGCAAATATATATATACATATAGTTAATGCAAAGCTCTTCAGTAAAAGGAATTAGAGCACTCCGGCTGATTGGCAATACGCTAGATTTTCTTGTTTCTCTCTGACGAATGAAGATAGCTCAGTTGTAAAACTCTGACTGATCGTTTGGGTTTTGATCCGGGCTTGAAGTATTCGGATGTCTAGTCGCATTGTGGAGATGCGATACAGTGAAACAGTACTGTCTGCAAATGACACATATATATATATATATATATATTGTAGACATATTAATCAGTATTGCATCGTGACTGTCAGTTTAACTCCCCAGATGATCTTCAGACCCTATTTATATCTATAACTGCTGCATTTTCGATATTGACCTCTCTTCCCACATAAATAAAGAACATTTCTATCTAGATATCTATATATATGTATATGCGTGTGTGCGTATATATATATATATATATATATATATATATATATATATATATATATATATATATATATATATATATATATATATATATATATATATATACGTGTCTGTGTGCGTATGTATGTGTGCGTAGGTGTTTCTTCATTTGCGTATGTACTTATATAGATGTGGGACAATTGTTCGCTTGCCCTACCCACGCCTTTCAAACGTCGTCGCCTTAAAGGTATGTACCTTTTCCTAAAGCCTTTATGATTCCTTCTCTCTATATTCTTGGCAGGGACGAAGTAGACCTCTCCGTCGCGGAATAAACGCCCCTGCTCTAACCCGTGCCTTCCGTCTGAGGTCTACACTTCAGTTTTATGAAATTATCAATTTGTCATCGTTTCACATTTTCTACATCGCTCGCAAAAGAAAAACAAAAAAAGAGAAAAAAAAGAAGCGATAAATTCTGTTCAAGGTGAGAGTGTGGTAGAAAAAGAATTAGCGTCTGTGATTGTCGGATGTCCCCTTCTTCGGTCAGGATGATAAATCTTTGCTCATTGAGAGATTGTTACGGCAAGGGGATAAATTTGGCTGCATTCACAATAGAGTTGATGATAATGACAATGATATAGTCTCTGCTGGGTCATGGAAACCCGAGACGAGACGAAACGAGACGAGACGAGACGGGACGAGATTCGGCGAGATTTGTGATGATTTGATATTATAGTGTTGATAACGGACGGAAATGAATTTAAAAAAAAAAAAAGGAAAAAAAAACACAGGCAAAATTTGAATAAATGTACAGTGCTGAAAGAAAGATATGGGGATATAGAAAGAAAAGGAGGGAGAAAGGGAGAAGGTAAGCGGGAAATGAGAAAGAAACGAGTGATGGAGATAGGTAGAGAAACGGAGAGAGAGGTGGAGGAGGAGAAGAAAGAAGGGGAGTATGGAGACTAGAATTTAAATTGTCAGGGCGAGATTATTTGTGGAAGGAAAAAAAAAACACTGAAACAGAGGAAATTCAGAGAAAATGCGACTGGTGATAAAAACACGTCGACGCCCATTTTGGAGAAAAGAAAAAGCGGGAAGTGGAAAACGATAGAAGGAAAGAGAAAGAAAGAAAAAAAACGACGAACCCGGGCAGATAAAATGGATAACAAATAATGAAGGTTAAAAAGATAAAGGAATAAAAAATAAATAGGAGAAATATCATTTAAAAGAACTTCAGGGTTAAGACGCCAATAGTGGATTAAAAAACGTTGGCATCGGAAATTTAGCGTCATTGTTACTATGAGTTTAATCCCCGAACTGGGTAGCATTGCCTTAGATTCAGTGGAAACAGAGTGAGCCGCAAGTAAGAAGGATTAAAAAGGACAGGACGAGATACAACGAGACATGGACAGCGAAACGAAAACAGTGTAATCAGACATTAAATAAATGCTTTAGTGTAAAAATCCTTGAAAGTAACCCGGATGTAGAGACACCTGAAGAAGGCTGGATCGTTGATAATAACAATAAAGATGGAGATAAAATTTGGAATGTAAATGACAGTTAAAAGACTCTACAGAAGTGTATAGTATATCTGGCCGCTGGTATTCGACGATACCCGTATACTCTAGCGAATCCCTATTGCAGACGCTTGCTCAGGCACATTTGTGTATATTCAACAGCCACAGAGCCCACTTGTGGTTTATACTGCAACTATACTGAGCAGACCTTATTTACAGTTACTGGGAAAGAGCGTGTTATCTAGCGTCATCAACAATTTGAACAAGGCCAGCACGCTCAAGCCCTCGGTCACGATGACTTTTGAATTCGTGCTAGCACAGCTATCGACGGCCCAATTTCACTCACAACCCGTGGGGTATGGTTTTTAGGCATTTTCCAAAGGTGCCGCGCGAGGGGAACGTCATCCCCCAGACCCCGATAACATCTACTTTCTGATAAATCAAACATGGTGAGATTCGAAACCAAGTCTCATGATCAGAAAGCGAACGTTCTAAACACTCGTTATCTATCTATCTATCTATCTATCTATCTATCTATCTATCTATCTATCTATCTATCTCTCTCTCTCTCTCTCTCTCTCTCTCTCTATATATATATATATATATATATATATATATATATATATTTATATATATATATATATATACATATAGATAGATAGATAGATAGATAGATAGAAAGCGAACGTTCTAACCACTCGTTATCTATCTATCTATCTATCTATCTATATATATATATATATATATATATATATATATATATATATATATTTATATATATATACATATAGATAGATAGATAGAAAGCGAACGTTCTAACCACTCGTTATCTATCTATCTATCTATCTATCTATCTATCTATCTATCTATATATATATATGTATATATATATGTATATATATATATATATATATATATATATATATATATATATATATATATATATATATATATAGATAAATAGATAGATAGAAAGCGAATGTTCTAACTACTCGTTATCTATCTATCTATCTATCTATCTATCTATATATATATATATATATATATATATATATATATATATATATATATATATGTGTGTGTGTGTGTATATTTCACTCACAAGGCTTGGTATGGTTTTCAGGCACTTTCCACGCTGGGATCGACCCCTCCAGTCCGATGTCCTTCCAGAGAAATAGACTATGGTGAGATTCGAACCCAGGACTCATGGTCAGAATGCGAACGTGCCCATAATTTCACATATATCATTTGCCTATTTACTTATGCATAGCTAGATGACAGTTGATAAATATCAAGAAATAAATGCTTATGAACATACATATTTCATGCAACAGAGATATACTTTTAATAATCTCCTTCCTAACAGTAACAATGTCGCAAGCAAAATATATACATTTGTTAAAGTTAGAAAAACAGAAAAAGTTTGATCAATAAAATTGTCCACAACATCAATGACGGCGTAAATATGGCCTCGGAAGCAACTATATACCCGCATCAGGTGGTTCTCGTTCATGTTGGCCACAGCACTCGCAATAGTGGCCTTTATTGAGTCCTTGGTATTGTGGTGCAACTGGTTGGTCTCTCGTTTGACGACACCCTAGACACAGTAGTCTGGGGGATGCAATACAATTTATATACACGTTCAATGTGAAAAAACAGAAGGTTAGTTCAATAAAATCGACCTCAACCTCACTGACGGCATCAATATGGCCTCAGAAGAAACTGTATACCCAAATCAGGTGATTTTCTCCTCATGTTGGTCACTGCATTCACAATAGTGGCCTTCATTGTGTCCTTGGTATTGTGGGGCAACTGGTTGGTCTCTCGTTTGACGACACCCTAGACACAGTAGTCTGGGGGATGCAATACAATTTATATACACGTTCAATGTGAAAAAACAGAAGGTTAGTTCAATAAAATCGACCTCAACCTCACTGACGGCATCAATATGGCCTCAGAAGAAACTGTATACCCAAATCAGGTGATTTTCTCCTCATGTTGGTCACTGCATTCACAATAGTGGCCTTCATTGTGTCCTTGGTATTGTGGGGCAACTGGTTGGTCTCTCGTTTGACGACACCCTAGACACAGTAGTCTGGGGGATGCAATACAATTTATATACACGTTCAATGTGAAAAAACAGAAGGTTAGTTCAATAAAATCGACCTCAACCTCACTGACGGCATCAATATGGCCTCAGAAGAAACTGTATACCCAAATCAGGTGATTTTCTCCTCATGTTGGTCACTGCATTCACAATAGTGGCCTTCATTGTGTCCTTGGTATTGTGGGGCAACTGGTTGGTCTCTCGTTTGACGACACCCTAGACACAGTAGTCTGGGGGATGCAATACAATTTATATACACGTTCAATGTGAAAAAACAGAAGGTTAGTTCAATAAAATCGACCTCAACCTCACTGACGGCATCAATATGGCCTCAGAAGAAACTGTATACCCAAATCAGGTGATTTTCTCCTCATGTTGGTCACTGCATTCACAATAGTGGCCTTCATTGTGTCCTTGGTATTGTGGTGCAGCTGGTTGGCCTCTCGTCTGATGACACCCTAGACACAGTAGTCTGGGGGATGCAATACAACATATATTTATATACGCATTTAATGTAGAAAAACAGAAAAAGTTATTTTAGTAAAATCGTCCTCAACCTCAGTATGGCTTCGGTATCAAATATATACTTCTATCAAGATGTTCTCGTTCATGTTGACCATCGCATTCACAGTGTTGGCCTTAAGAGAGACCTGCAGGTGATGCAAATCAAGAGAGCTATGGGGACATGTGTTGGTATTGACATGATCCTGAAAATCTTGTTCAGGCACTATTGGGTCACGTGGAACATGTGGGAAGGTGTGGAGTGTCGCTGAAACACGTACGGTCATTACCTTGGTCTAGGGCTTGACCACCATGTCCATCATGTCGATGTAAGTTAGTACTGACTTTCATCAACTTGCTTGGGCTGTAGTTGATGATGTCTTGTAGTTCCTGGATCAACTCAGCAGTCTTTACAACATCTAGCCACTTAGAGCGCTTATTTCCTTTGACCACGGATGACACGTCCTCGTCAGATGTTTCCAGCTTACTCCTAACCAACTGCTCTTGGTTTGCGTGGGCCATGTTAGAGGGAACAAGAATCCTTCTGAAACACGGACTATCTCCCATCGGTCACTTACTCAATCCATGAGTTGGGTGCATTATCTAATACTTTGATGTGGACAGTAGTATTGATCCCAGCTTTGATAACTGGGGTAGGACGGCATGACATGGATTTTGACACCCAAGATCATCATGAAATTTCTGTGCATCAGATGAGTACTTGCGCTTTCGTCTTTTGCTCGATTGAAGTTGCATTCGATGCGTCCAAAAGGGAAAGTACATATGACAAAATTGGCGCATGTCGCGAAACACTGCGTTAAGTCGTTTTCCATTTAGGACGTGCAAAATTTGGGTTCACAAGTATCTAGCCCTTTCTATACACACATCCACACACACACAGACACATAGATAGATAGATAGATAGATAGATAGATAGATAATGAACAATATATAACACCAAATCAATGAAATAGCTTCCAGCCTCTCTAGATAGATAGATAGATAGATATGAAGATAATGATAGATAGATAGATATGAAGATAATGATAGATAGATAGATAGATATGAACATATAGATAGATAGATATGAAGATAATGATAGATAGATAGATAGATATGAAGATAATGATAGATAGATAGATATGAACATATAGATAGATAGATACATATGAACATAATGATAGATAGATATGAACATAATGATGATAGATAGATAGATATGAAGATAATGATGATAGTTAGATAGATAGATATGAAGATAATGATAGATAGATAGATATGAACATATAGATAGATAGATAGATATGAACATAATGATGATAGATAGATAGATATGAAGATAATGATAGATCGATAGATAGATAGATATGAACATATAGATAGATAGACAGATATGAACACAATGATAGATAGATAGATAGATATGAACATAATAATAGATAGATAGATATGAAGATAATGATAGATATATAGATAGATATGAAGATATTGATAGATACATACATAGATAGATATGAACATATAGATAGATAGATATGAACATACTGATAAATAGATAGATAGATATGAACATATAGATAGATAAATAGATAGATAGATAGATAATGAACAATCTAAAACACCAAATTAATAAAATAGCTTCCAGCCTCTCTAGATAGATAGATAGATAGATAGATAGATAGATAGATAGATAGATAGATATGAACAGTCTAACACAGACATGAACAGACTAAAATTGATATGAACGGACTAAGTTAGATAGGCTGATATGAACAGATTAAGACAGATATATATAGATAGGAATAGACTGATAGATAGATATGAACAGAAACATAACGAAATGCATAGATATGAACACACTACGTGAGATAGAAAGAAAGAAATGTATGAGATAGATAGATAGATAGATAGATAGATAGATAGATAGATAGATAGATAGATAGATAGATATGTGACAGATAGGGAGATAGGTATGGACAGTCTAACACAGGTAGATATGAAGAGACTAAGATTGATACGAACAGATTAAGATAGATATATAGATATGAATAGACTGTGATAGATAGACAGATATATATGGACAGTCTAACGCAAATAGATATGAACAGCCTAAAATAGATAGATAGATATGAACGGACTTAGATAGACTGATAGCAGCAAACTCATATAAATATATAGATAGGAACAAACTGTGATAGATAGATCTAAAATATGTGTGCATAATTATGTTATATAAATGTGCAATTCTATTCATGTTAAATAAATTGTCTCACCAAGTTACAGTTATTTTCCAAGTGTAGCTTAGATGAGGCACAAGGCCGATAGTATGGGGCACGCAGTGTGGATCGAACTCACTACTCAGTTGTAATTGTTCTAACGAGACAAACTTGCTAACAATTACACCGCCTCGAGTTGCCCTAATTGATTTTCTAAGCACAACATAGATGTGGCACATGGCCGAAAGTATGAGGCACCCAGTGTGGATCGAACTCACTACTCAGTTGTAATTGTTCTAGCGAGACAAGATTGCTAACCATTACCCCACCTGGAGGTGCACATTTTCATCCAGTTACATGGAATAAGTGAACACATCTACTTAAGTTATCATTATTTTATTCTCATGATTGTGTGTGTGTGTGTGTGTGTGTGTGTGTGTGTGTGTGTGTGTGTGTCTGTGTGTCGTCGATGGTTAAATTCGCAGATAGACACAAGTCGTAGTGACCGAGGTTTTAACTTGTTCAACTACTGATCACACCAGAATCTGAACTCCCTCTATCTCTCTCTATATCTATCTATCTATCTCTCCCTCCCCCCTCTCCCCCAAAAACTGTAACTAAGGTCTGCCCAGCATAGTTGCAGTATAAACCACAGTTGGGCACTGTGGGTGTTGAACAAAAAGACAAAGTTGACTGAGCGAGAACTTCTAACATGAATTAGATAGCGACCCTTGCCAAATCAACGTGGTTTCCTTCCAGTTATATTGCAAACTATTCAATATATATATATATATATACCGCCTGTAACAGTAAAATTGTCCAAATCATGTAACAGCATAGGGTAATTGGCCATGTCACAAAATGTTTAACATCTAAAAAAAAAATAGACAAAATTAATTGAGTTTCTTTTTTCCAGCTTTTCAGATAAGACATTTAGCCATCTTGACACCATTTGTTGTAAGAATCTCTGAAAAACCCTTTGTGTTATTCAGCTAAAAATAGACCAGGTTAAAATCGTTTTGTGACAGACCACTGTCTTCCCAAGTAAGCAATGGTGAGAGGAAAATAATCATTCAAGCCTTCAGTAATGGTACGAACATTCATACTCTGGCTTCCATCTTTAAATTCCATTTAAGAACCATCCATTATTCATGAATCTGACTTATGTTTATCTAATACATAAAACAATGAAGCACACTTATACACTTACATGAATCAACGTTACCATCCTACATACACCTAAACACACATGCATTTCTTTACATACATATTCTTGCACTATCACAAATTTTAAAGTCCAAACTGTTCCTCACACATATTTATATATTATCTATTGCGTTTATATACGTGACACTTACCTGACCAAGAAGAACTAACAAAATATTTGAACATACTAGTTTTCTGTCTCTTTGCTTTTTACATTTCTATCTCGGTCTCTGACGAAGATTTAATAAAAGGGGAAAAACATGTTAGATTGAGATACGTTTCCTATTTGTTCTTTATTTTATTTTATCATGTATATATATATATATATATATATATATATATATATATATATATATATGTATATATATACATTTCGCCTTTCTCTCTGACTGGTGTCGATTGCCTAGGGGTAAGAATATCCGAGTGATACCAAATCGGGTTTCGGTCGCGGCCTGAAGCGATCGGATGTCTAGCCACACTGATGAGCTGTGATACAGCGAAACAGTCGTATGGTAGATTGTATTAAGAGGATTAACTTGTGGATCTGTTTGTGTGTGGTACTATATATTAGGGTTCTTACCTTGTGGATGTGTTTGCGTATGGTAGAATGTATTAGGGTTCTTACCTGGTGGATCTGTTTGTGCGTGGTATCATATATTAGTGTTCTTACCTCTGTTTTGTGGTTTTCTCTGGATTTGCTGATGTCGCATGTAGTTGTTTTGTGTTTGGTATTGTGTTTTACTGTGAATTATCAACATATTCTAGATAGGTATCAACCAAGCACTAAACAACAAAGTTCCCCTTCACAAGAGCAGCATCAAATTACCAGGCAACAGAAAACTCTGTGTATCACAACACATTTACAATTGTAATCAAGGTAAATTAAAAATTATGCCAATATATCAAACAGACAAGTATTCTTACATAGAAGTACAAGAAAAAATAAACTTTAGAAAGAAATTTAAACCAGCACTAAACAGATCATAACCCCGCACACATAAACACACAGCATACACACATATTAGCCAAATACACTGGTCGGACCACACACACACACAAGTATCTATGGAGAACGAATATATATATATATATATATATATATATATATATATATATTTGTGTATTTAGGCAGCAATCATTCTTTCATACACGTTTTATTAAAAACGACTGACAAGGTGCTTTTATTTAGTTTTTTATATAATTTCTTGTGCGATCTAATAAAGTTTTTCTTTTCAGAAGATAAATTATATAAAAAACTATCCGAATGTTCTTATTATCCGAGCGCTTTCGGCTACACATTTAGCCAATTTCAAGGATTATATTTCAACTGTTAGAATTAGAAATAGAAATAGTTTGTTATATGTATGTTATTCATGGAGACCTACCGGACACTATTCGGAATATACTTGTCAACAACACTAATATAATAGCATCATCCACTTGCAAAAAAAGGCTAAAAATAATGGAAGCCTTACTGATAAAAACAACCAAACCAACACTTAATAATATTAACTTTGAACATGGACATAATATCTTGACCGTGTTTTGAAACAAAAAAAATGAATCACTTTATAAAACATACATACAACAAACTATTTCTATTTCTAATTCTAACAGTTGAAATATAATCCTTGAAAATGGCTAAATGTATAGCCGAAAGCGCTCGGATAAAAAGAACATTCGGACAGTTTTTATATAATTTATCCTCTGAAAAGAAAAACTTTATTAGATCGCACGAGAAATTATATAAAAAACTAAATAAAAGCACCTTGTCAGTCGTTTTTAATGAAACGTGTAATTATATATATATATATATATATATATATATATATATATATATATACTGGCAAAAACAAACACACAACACAGACCACACGCACACACAAACACACACACGGACCCTACACACCATAGGGACTGTGTATATATGTGTACATATATATACTGTTTCCTTATAATAAAATTATATATATATATATATATATATATATATATATATATATATATATATATATATATATATATATATATGAGGAACATGTTTACACATAATAGCAAAAACACACAGGTACACACAATACACAAAAATGGAGATAGGTTTAAAAAGTTACAGAGGTCATTAAAAGATCAGAACAAAGACCTCCACCCTTCACCCTTTCTTCGACCAACCTTTATTGTTTTATTACTCCTTAAGCAGAAGAATATTTTTCCACAAGTCCAAGAAAATTTGGATTACTACTACAGAAAAAAGACAATGGTTAAACATCGGAAAATATAAAGAAAAATTAATTCCTTTAAATAATATGTGGAATTAACCACCTAAAGAAACTTGAAAGATCAGAAACGCGTGTACATATATAATCCACATTAAAACCCTTTATATATATATATATATATATATATATATATATATGAAACAACCTATATTTATATATAATTTTTATTCAAAACAATCTAACGATGAGTCAACACAAGGAAATTATGTAATATTTTTTACTTTTATTCGATGTATAAACTGCGTAAAAAAAGTTGTAAAAGATTACGAAGCTCACAAGAGTTGTTAGATCATTTTTGGGATCATAATTAATAAAACTAAAAAATAGATAAAAGTGTATATAACGCCATGATACTGCTGGGAACAAATTATAAGGCATATTCTTTTTAAATTTAATTAATTGTTTATTGGAAATCGTACCAAAACTATTGCGCTCTGTCACATTATAATATAACTAAGTTGTTCAGTATAATTTCTTTTGATGTAAATGAAGGTCTTATTTGATGGCACAATGACCGTAATAACGTGATTATGCCATGAATCTTGTCCATATAAAATATGTAAAGCCGTTCATTGATTACCGGAATGAAATTCCAACGTTAAGATTTTGTACCTAAACTTATTCATTTCCTAAAAAAAACCTTAGCGATTTGGAAAAAAACAAAAAACAAAAAAAAACAGTCATTATTTATTATGTCAAACCGCAACTTTCAAATAATGCAATACCACGGTTCCAAAATCGACCTGCCTTAATGTTATACCCTTCTTCTTCCAGTGAGTCTTTTAGTCCTCACAGATGCTTGTCTCGGTACCTGAGATCTCAGCCCGCTACGGTTATTTCTAACTCGAGGTGTTATCCTGCCTTGATTTCTGGGTAGACGAGATATATGCAGTGGGTTGCAAAAGTAGATATACAGTAATAAAAACCAAAACGTATAGTGTTAATTATACAAACATATCAATAAAATATCAATAACTATATACCTACTTTTGCAACCATTATCCTACTGATTGCCAGTGGATCCCAAAGTAAGTTCGAAGGAGCCTCTCCTATTTATTTGGTGTGTAATATCCGAGTTTATGGTCGAGTGGTTAGAACGTTCGCTTTCTGACCGTTAGACACGGGTTCGAATCTAAGAATAAAAGATGGAGGGAGCGATCCAGCGTGTGGCCTGAAAACCATATCACTTCTGGGTGAAATTGGGTAGACGGCAACCATTACTTCACCGTGTCGCTATTCATTACTCCATTCTCCTATTGTTTCGCTGACAGCGTTTATTCTCTCTGCTCTGTCTGGCTTCTTAAGAAGCTAGAATGTAAAGCCGCTTTCGGCGAAATGCGTTGTTTATAGCTTTTCGACTGTTTTGTCTCATATTCAGTTTTCTTTCTTATACTATCATGCATCCTAAAAACATACAAAAACATACTAGGAATATCTGTGACGTATTTTGTTGAATATCTCATCGTGTCGAATAATTCGGTTGATGTCCGGTGGTAAAATTATGCCGAAATTATGTGTTATATATTGAATACATTTGATTTGATTAGCGTTGCATAGTTTTCAATGGAAGGCGAGTAGAACGTTACGCCATCATCTGTGTATCGTTTTTGCGTCGTTAACGCTCGGAAATCAGAAAAGAACGTCTGTTAACATGCTCTACTTCCGACAGACATCAAACAATTTATCTGAATCAGATGAAACTCATCAACTTGGTGACCATATAGTTCGTGTGCACATTAAAAAATTTATAACTTTATTTGTATTTGCGGTAGAAATAATCTGTAAAAAAGGTTATGAAGTTTAATGTGCCTAGTTTTAAGTATAGCTAAAATAACTAATGTGATTTCAGGCATTACTGTAACTCAGTTGGCAAATGTTTTCCGTGAACTGCAAAATCGTATTACTCTTTGTATTGCTAATGATGGAGGACATGTGGAAAACTTAAATAAAATTTCAATAAAACATTAAAAAATATAGATTTTCTTCTTTCTAATCCTTTTTACAGATTATATCTATCGCAAATACAAATAAAGTTATAAATTTTTGAATGTGCACACGAACTTTATGGACACCCTGTATATTCCCGCGTCCGCTCTATCTGTGCATACATATATCATCAGGGAGGAAAATATATTTGTTTTTTACATCCAGGTAATA
>OZ038485.1:118859999-118872499 GCA_964036315.1 Acanthosepion esculentum | reverse complement strand
TTAGGCTTGCCATTGTCTTCGTGCAGCGTTACTATTTTCGTACGCTTCCTTATAGTAACGTCCATCACAGACAATGGCCGTAGGACAACTAATCGACAGTCGAGACAATAGGGATGACCAATATTTTTCAAGGCCAAACAAATTTCATCCTACACCCCGAAAATAGATTTATATTACTGCATACCACTTCAAATGATCTAGTCTAAGGAAAAAATAGAAACCGATTGCACCCTGTCACTCCAGTTGGTCTAAAACTGACCGTATAGTGAAAGAAAGGAAACTAAAGTGATTGTTTCAATTTGCCCAAGGGTGTATGTCAGTGTGTGTAATGTAAGAAATTTTTAGTAATGACCTGTCTTCTGAACATCATGTTATGAAATATGTTTTCTCTTTATTGATCTTTAGTATTTAACAGGATAAACTAACACTGATACAAGGCATTACTTCAGTAGATAAGGTGAATTTATTCAGTACTTTATCCTTGAGGACAGATACAACTTTTTTGCTGCTTCTACATGTCCATAACTCTTCTTCCTAATTAAATCATTATACTATTTACTTCAAAGTTATCGAAGTCATTGCTACTGTTGGAAAATTTTGAAGTGATAAGATTTGCTTAAACTTTTAATATTTCATTTGAATACTTGTAATTTTTTACATGTTTTTTTAATCAACATTCAGAAGAGAAAGGCTCTTAATATATTCATTCTTTTCTGATATAAAGATCTGTGATTAATTGGAATAAATAGTTTAAAATTAATAATGCACATGGTCAAAAAGTTCATAGGCAAATTAATATAATCAAAATGGAACTTTTGAATTTAAGTGATCTACAGAGTTAATTTTTTACATCCTATGAGTCTTCAGTATTAATAGAACAAACAAACAATTTCATCTTTTTTTTTAAAATTTTTTAAAAATTATTTTGGTATTGCATTGACTAGTTCTTGTTTCTATTTTGGTATTGCATTTACTATTTCTTTTTGTTTCTAATCATGCTTAGTGTTGATAATAAGGCTGAAAGGTATCAACAAATTTATCATTAAACAAAATAACAAAAACATTGATTTGTTTTTTGTTTGTTTTTTGTTTTTTCAAATAGCTAAAAAAGATTCTACAATCCACTTTCATTCGTTCGTCATTCAATATTTAATTTGCTTATGCTCATCTGAATTTATATATATATATATATATATATATATATATATATATATATATATATAGAGAGAGAGAGAGAGAGAGAGAGAGAGAAAGAGAGAGAGAGAGAGAGAGCAGCGAAAAAAAGTTGCATAAACAATTGAGTAACTCGAAATCCGAGGATGATATGAAATAAAATAAAACTAAGAAAAATAAATTGGTCAAAATAAATTGGCAAGAGTAGTCGGAAGAAAATTGAGGGTTGTAGAATGCACCTAAAAATCTCTTCTCACCTATGACATTGCATGATAAATAGTCTCCCTGACTCTCCTTTGTAGGTACATAATTGTTGTAACCTAGGGAAGGTTAGTGAATAAAATAATCAAAGGTTGATAATGAACGATAATACTTAGGACAAGAACAACACATACAAGATTCACCAGCGGCGCGTAGGAGTTGTAGTCAAAGTGAGTCAAGTGTATTCAACAATTAATCTCCGACTGCAGGATACCTACCAACCGCCTCACGCGGTCAGATGTGGCACAAGGCCGAATTTAATGAGGAAAACCCAAGGCCGTAAGCTCGGCCAATAATTCCCGTGGACCCCGTATAAAACCGGATCGGGTAGCTGTTTCCCGAGACGAGACTCTGCCCTTCGACATAGCCTCGTCTGCGGATCCTCTCTACCCCGAGGTTCAGAAAGTTTGATCGGCACAGTCGGAGACGAATCTCCAACTGTAGGATATCTACCAACCGCCGACGCGGTCAGATGTGGTACATGGCCGAATTTAATGTAGGGTATCCGAGCCCGTAGGCTCGGCCAAAATTTCCCCGTAGAACGTGTATAATATGAGGTAGCTGTTTCCCGAGACGAGAGACTCCCCTTCGACATAGCCTCGTCTGCGGATCCTGGAGGCATAGATTTTGACTAGCACACCTGGAGACTAATCTCCGACTGCAGGATATCTAACAACCGCCACACAGATGTAGCACAAGACCAAATTTAATGTGGGGTATCCAAGCCCGTAATCTCGGCCCAAAATTCCCGTAGACACTGTATAAAACCGGATCGGGTAGTTGTTTCCCGAGACAAGACTCTGCCCTTCGACATAGCCTCGTCTGGGGATCCTCTTTGCCCGGAGACGGAGAGTTTGACCAGCACAGCTGCAGACGAATATCCAACTGCAGACCAACATACAGTATTTACTACTGTATTTATATGAATAGGGACATACCCATTATCGTCCGTACAACAATAAGTATATATCTTTTTATAATCATTTTATATAGAGCCACTAAGATGCAAGGGGTTAATGATTGTCAGAGAATATGAGAATAAAAATACTATTAAGTAGAGAAAACATTAAAAGAATAAGATAGAAGATATCGATTGATATTGCATTTACGTTTTTAAAGATCAAAGTTGACTGGAAAACAAGAAGACAGGAGAGTCTCACACAAGCGATAGAAGAAACTGTTAGCATAGAACTTACGGTTCACCAATTCAATACTCCGCTTAATTTTATAAATCTATGTACCATAGAGAAAAGTTCATCAGAAGAATTACCATACAAATATTTATAGAAAAGGCACAGGGAAGCTACATTACAGCGGTGGGAAAGTGACTGAAGGCGAGTTGCCAGATCAGAAAGAATAACATTGCAGATACTTCTTTGGATTTTATCAAGAATCTCTAAATATATCGCAGTATCAGGCCTGATGTAGCAGAAGTATTCAAAGAATGGAAGAATGGTAAACTTAGAAATATGCAAGTTTAGCACAACGCAGGGAACCATCATTCCTAGCAGCAGACCTAACAACTCGATATAATCTTTCCATTTCATGTCATCGGAAAACATTGGTCAGGGAAAACGCAATGAGTCATTGAGTACAGTAGGTTAGCATCAGCCATGTTGATTGAAGGTAAAATGGGTTCTCTCAGACGATAAAAGTGAGCTGTTTTGGAGGCGTTCAAATTAACAAGTCATTTCTTGCCCAGTTAACAACAGAAAGTAGATCTTTTTTTTTTAGACCAGCCGCTAATTTGACTTTATCGAACCGTTCAAACTTACTATTAAGACAGGAATAAATGATTATGCTGTCAGCATAGATGCCGAGTTGAGACCTGATGGCGCCAGAAATGTCGCTGATGAGAATTGGGAACAACGTGGGTTGACAGTTCGAGCCCTGATGCAAAACGATAGAGAAGAGTTGCCATTCAAGAAGACATTCATTTCCCGATTCGATTAGAAAGACTGAATCAGTTCCAAAATTTCTCCAGATTAAATAAAAATGGGTATATCCTGTTCGGGGATGTTCATGATCTATCGTAGATCTTTTATACCTGTGGGTATTGCTTGGCACAGCGTAACTTTTACAATAAAGTAGCTTGACTCGAATGACCCTACCTTTACACAAGCCAGATTCAACAGGCCGAAAATGGAG
Source organism: Acanthosepion esculentum (assembly GCA_964036315.1). NCBI lineage: Eukaryota > Metazoa > Mollusca > Cephalopoda > Sepiida > Sepiidae > Acanthosepion > Acanthosepion esculentum. The sequence continues at coordinate 118,868,917 of OZ038485.1, read as the reverse complement.
TACTGCTTCCGTATACTGGCAGGAGTTGCCGAGTCTTCAGGCTTGATAGAGTCCAAAAGCGTCTCCGCGTCCTTGCGGTTGATGAATTATTTTCCACCCTACAAGTGTTCAGATGAACTACAATACTTGATTCTGTCAGTTCTAACCTTCACGGCTAAGACCCGTCATGCCACGCACATAGCGAACCACTCTAATTCCCTTCGTATTCCATTGGTGAGATGTAACTTCCACTCTAGCAGCTTCCACCTAGGAACAGCTGTTTTGCGGAACTGACTCCCATGAGAATGCTTCCCCGATCACTACAATCTTAATCTGTTCAAGTCTAGGGTTAACCGTTATCTTCCTCGCATATCCCCATAAACTGTGCCTTTTACTCTGTAACCATTTACCTCGAGTGGCTCTTGGGCCTTGTACAGGGTGAACATTATTGTAAAAAAAAAAGAAGACTGAGCGGTTATGCCGACAATACTGGGAACAAATTTGAGTTTTTTGTTTATTGAATTAGATTTGACAGTCCTATGTAATCTGCGTCTGCTGAGAACGAATTTTCAATCAGTTTTGCTGTATCAGATCCGAAACTTGCTTAATTATCTTTCGTCGTATTCATAAAAATGTTGTTTTTTTCTCAATACTAATGTCATGAATGAACCCGAACGAAATGTTTCGTTATCATTAGCAGACTTGATAGAAATTATTTTTAGGGAATTGTAGAACAGGTAACTACGAAGAAATCATAAAAAATTGTAACGAGTCAGTTTGCAATATATATATTTAATTTTAAATTCCTTGAGGAACATAGGGCCGAAAGGTATCGTTGCGGTTTCTATAACAAGCCAGTTTTTAAATGAGTAGGATCAAGTTGTTGAGTTTTCCTTCACCTAGACCAGTTGCCACCCAAGGCTATAGAGCCCGGTCTGTCCTGCTATTTCTCTTGGGGAGAGAAGAAGAGAATTTATATCTTTCCCAAGGGTATTAACACGTAAGTGAATGTAATGGATTCGACTGGAATTCGAACTCGGCTCTCTGATTCCTCAATCTGCTCTCCATTACTCCGCCGTGCCTCCTTCTGCACTTCAAGTAATTATATATATATATATATATATATATATATATATATATATATATATGAAGAAATATAGTCTTAAAGTGTGCTATATTTATGGGATAAAGTGCTCAATATCAGAGATAGAGCGTCTGTAAATATAAAAGTGAACATAGAAGTCAACACAGGCGACAGTCTGTTTTCATGCTAGACGCAATCGTGGCCTGACGATTGCATCTAGTATGAAACAGACTGTCGCCTCTAAGTGTTGACTTCTATGTTCACTTTTATATATATATATATATATATATATATATATATATATATATATATATATATATATATATATATAATACCTTTAAATTTCTTGAAGAACATAGGGCCACAAGAAATCGTTGCGGTTTCTATAACAAACCATTTTTTTGAGTGAGTAGGTTGTTCGCCTACTTCACAACCCCCAACCTGGAAGGTCAACTTTTGAATTTAGAGTTTTCCTTCACCTAAACCAGTTGCCACCCAAGGCTATAGAACACGGTCTGTCCTGTTATTTACTCGTAGCTGGGGGAGAAGAAGAAGATTCATACGTTTCCCAAGGGTATTAGCACGTAAGTGAAAGTAATGGATTCATTTGTCTGTAATTCGAACTTGGCTCTCCGATTCCTCAATCCGAGCCGCTATAGGGCCTGGAGAATCTGATACTCACAGGCCGAATAGAGGGAAAGCGAGACAAGGGAAAGCAGCGCATGACATACCTGGCGGGCTTAAGCAAGTGGATGACAGAACGCGATCTGGGGGAGCTGGCATAGGGACGAAACTTATTGAGAGCTACAAGGTTAGGTTGCAATATGAGCTTAATTTATTTATTTATGTATTTATTTATTATTATTGACCAGTTTACCAGTAATTTAAGTAATGTAAGTGGAGAACAAGGAGAGAGATTATGGAGGAACGGTTTCAAGTCGCTGGAATTCCAATATGATAGCTAATTACTGCTGGTTATTGAAAAGAGACCTGTTATCAACAAGGAAATACACCAGAAATTCTTGTAAAAGTACGTTTTTGCCACAGTGAAACCTTCACATTTGTTTTTTGTTGTGGATTCCGGGATGAATTCGATATCAATGAATAATAAATGCCAGGAATGGATAAGGAAAATAAATGTATTAACGTAATAATACAAACTGGTAATACGGGTTAGTAGATCCAGGAATGCGGGTTAGTAGCAATAATATATATACAGTCTTGGTATTGAAGTATCGCGGTATGACTCCTTACTGAGTCTACGTACTCGCTAACTGTGACGCTTGCCGCCGTCTCTGTGTGTGACTTACTCTGCTACTACTGAACTCTACTACTCTTCTGTCGTTCCGTGTCGACTCCTTAAATGTTCGGTTATTCACTGGTAGTAGTATATGTATACCTTGGGTGAGTCCATTTGTGTGAAAAAGGGGAGACCCTTAACATTTTTTTTTTAAATTTAAGTCATTTCTATCGTTATAATGTAATTTTAATGTCGCTTGAACGGCTTGTATTCATGAAACTTAAAAAATATTTTAACGCATGACTTAATTTTTCAGTCCTACTTTGAAAAGTCTGGAAAACAGTACATAGGGTGTTTACAAGAATCAAGACCTGATAGCGCCAAACCAGATGAAAATTAGTATTCGGCGTATCCAAATTACCTAGAATCAAGCGTCTGATATCATCCAATAAAATACGTGTTCCACAGTATCTTCTATATTTCTGAGATGAGGTATTATGTACATTATTTACATTATTCGGACTATTGTCCTCATCTTTGTCGCCATATTTATCACCCTTCACCAGTAAGAAAAAAAAGGGTTCAGTTCGACATTCCAACCAACTGAAGAAGGTCGGGGCGAACAACGGCCGAAACTTTGTAATAAATATGGCGACAAAGATGAGGACAATAGTCCGAATAATATAAATAATGTACATAATACCTCATCTCAGAAATATAGACAGATACTGAAGGGTGATAAATATGGCGACAAAGATGAAGACAATAGTCCGAATAATATAAATAATGTACATAATACCTCATCTCAGAAATATAGACAGATACTGAAGGGTGATAAATATGGCGACAAAGATGAGGACAATAGTCCGAATGATGTAAATAGTGTTCGTGTTTACCAGTGTAATAGTTGGCGCACTTTACATGAGGTTAAAGAAATGAGATATTTGCAGAGATTGCAGAGACGACGGCGTTGCTGGTGTATGCGAGGATACAGAAAAAAAAACCTGCTGCGTAATTGAAGACCCTTGTTGCCACATGATCTCTAGCGATAACACAAGAGTCATCTGATTTGAACGTGCAGGTAATAAAATAAAAAAAAATACCCACAGGAAAGGGGTTGGAGAAGAAAAAGAAAATCGCTACTTTAAAAAAAATAAATAAAGTATAGGTGGGAGGGTGGATTTGTTAAAGGAGAAAAAACACTGAATAAATGAAAGTTTCCCGCCATCAGCTGTATCACGTGATAATATCTATGACGTCATCGATTCTCCCAAGACTGCATGTAAACAACATCCTTACCGTTCTTTCGTCTGTTTCCTGCCTCCGCCAGCACCTCGTTCTCTTGACGGGAGTAAACAACAAGGCAAGTGATCTCCCACCCAACGCCGACGCCATCCGATCCACTTTTCCGATTTTTCTATTTATCTCCTGGTGTCTGTCTGTCTGTCTGTCCGTTGGACTGTCTTTGCCGAAGCGTTCTTCACCTTCCGAGGTTAGTATAACGTAAACAACAAATTTGAGAGAGAAAACCTAAATGAGAAACAGGATGGCTTTTTGGTGGATGTTGACATTGACAAACAGAGAGATAAAAAGACAGATACACAGAAAGATAGTGAGAGTATATATATATATATATATATATATATATATATATATATATATATATATATATGTATATGTGTATATATATATATATGTGTGTATATATATATGTGTGTGTATATATATATGTGTATATATATAACTGTGTATATATATATATATACATGTATATATATATATATATATATATATATGTATATATATATATATGTGTATATATATATGTGTGTGTGTATATATATGTATGTGTATATATATATATGCGTATATATATAACTGTGTATATATATATATATATATATATATATATATATATATATATATATATATATATATATAAAGCATATTGCAGGAATGTTCACGGTTAGCCTCACTTCTGATATCTGACCAGATAATCAAAAATCATGATTTATGTATATATAAAGAGAGAGAAGGATATATATAGAGAGACTGGTAATAGAGAGAGAGAGAGAGGGGGGGAGCAAATGCATAGAGAGAGACCAAGAGAGAGATGGAATAAATATAGAACTGTATATTGGACGGCAACTGGTCTAGGAGAAGGACAACTCTGAATTCAAAACCTGCGGACGGTCGTTTGGGGACCTTGTGGCATTCGTTGCACCAGGTCCCTGTATTCGTCCCTCCAAAAAGTGTGGATGGCCCTACACAAAGCCTTCACCACTATAATCAATTCTTGTGTGGCTGTCCGGCTTTCAGTTTCTGGGAACTGATCTGTCTGACCCTCATACGTCGAGTTCGACGGGAGAAGCATTATTATATATATAAATAGATAGATGGGGAGAGAGAACGATAGATATAGATAGAAACAGGGTCATGCATATAAGACCGATGAATATATATATATATATATATATATATATATATATATATATATATATATATATAAAGTTTCATCTTTATCTCTCTATATATATTAGATGTAAATTTCATATCTTCTGTTATAACGTAATGTGTGTGCATACACATACACATACACACACACATATATATATATTGAAAGAGACAGTAAGAGAAGCATACAGATATTACATATATGTACATAGAGACCGAGAATGAGAGTGAGTGAGTGAGTGAGTGAGTGAGAGAAATAAATGTTTATAGAGGAAAATAACGTCTGCATGTATGTATCGAAATGGAATGATATATATAGTGGGAAAAATAAATATCTAATGTTATGATTGATAGATAGAATTGAGGGGTCTCCCCTTTTTACACAAATGGACTCACTTTTACACAAATGGACTCACCCAGTGAATGGTAGTAGTCAAGTCGGACAGGAGTAGTAGTGGAACGTTGAGTCGGTCGGTCGGCAAGAGTCACAATCACGAGCCCTTAGACTCAGTAAGAAGTCATACAGCGATACGTCGATACCAAAGACTTTATATATATTTGTCAACTAACCCCTGGAACTACTAACCTGTATTACCAGTTTGTATTATTACGTTAATACATTTATTTCCTATATTCATTCTTGGCGTTTGTTATTATTTGATACCGGATTTCATCCCGGAATCCACAACAACTTGGCGACGAGGCATTCGAACTCACACGGGAAAGGAAAAAGAAAAAAGAAAAAATCTCCCTTGCCGACCACAACAACTTGGTGACGAGAAATTGGGACCTACACGGAAAGAAAAAAATTCTCTCTTGTCGCCACAACAGCTTGGGTGACAAGAATTTGCAATTCTCGGAGACTCAAAAGAAAAAAATTGCTGATTTTTGCCAGTATCCACAACTTGGCGACAAAGATTTACTAGGATTAAAATACGGAAAATCGAGTTTTTCGTAATACTCTTATCATGGAGGATTTTAAAAGTATTTTAGTAGAACTTGTAAAATACCAAAATGAACAGCAATTACAACTTCAAGAAAGACAAAATGAACAGCAATTATAATTCCAAGAAAGAATGGAAGAGAAGTGGCAAAAGCAATTACTACAAACGCAGAAGGAAAATGAAGAAAGGCAAATGCAAAATGAAGAAAGACAAATGCAACTCCAGGAACTAATATTAAAGGTAGCGGGTAACAAACAACAAAATATTGAAAAAGAGGCCACTTTTTCCCAAGACGCAGTGTGGAATACGATAGAAACATTCAATAAAAATTTCGGGGATTATTTCAGACGTTATGAAGATATCTACAACATCGATTGTCAAAACTGGACAGAAGCAAAGAAGCTACATCTGTTACTCAGAAAATTAGGAACAGAAGAGTACACAAGATTTGTAGATTACATCTTGCCAAAAAAGACAAATGAGTTAACGTTTGACAAAGCAGTTACATGCCTTAAAGAACTTTTCAGTCCAAAGACGTCACTATTTCACAGAAGGTGGAAATGTCTTAACCTCGTAAAAGACGAAAAGGAGGACTACTCCACGTTCGCCGAAATCGTCAACAAACATTGCGACGACTTCAAGTTGGCAGAATGAACTCCGGACAATTTCACGTGTCTTATTTTTGTACAAGGGTTAGTCTCAGCTAAGGATAGTGAAATGCGCAAAAGAATACTTTCAAAACTGCAAAATGAGCCTGGATTAACACTACAAAAAATATCAGAAGACTGCCAAAAATGCCTAAGTATAAAGAAAGACTCGAAGGATATCGAGGAGTCAGGAGTAGCACATATACGTAAGTTAAACAAAAGTTTACGTTTTTCATCCTCCCCGGAAAGAAAACAATTCTATAATAATGAAAAAAGATTTTCACCCTCCCCGGAAAGAAAACAAAAATAATAATGGAAAAAGTACAACGTATAGGGCAAATAATGACAAAAATTTAAGCAAATATAACCCCCCCATCTGCATGTTATCGATGTGGAGGACTACAATGGAATAAGGATTGTCATTTTAAATATAAAAATTGTGGAAAAATGGGTCGCAAGGCATCCCAATGTAGGAACAGAACATTTACTAGTAAGATAAGGGCTACTAGAATGCACGACGAAGACAATATTAACATAAGAAAATATGTGAAACTTGAAATTTTAAATAAAAAGATAAAATTACAACTAGATACGGGTTCAGATCTAACGATAATTAACCTACAGACATGGAGAAAGCTTAATAGACCGACCATAATACATACGCAGAAAATTGCTAAGTCAGTGACAGGGAAGCGTATAAAATTCGAAGGAGAATTGATCCTAAAGGTTAAATTACACGGAAAAAAAAACAACTCAAGATATTCGTAATGAAAGAAACCGAAAATCTGGTAGGCGCAGACTGGATACAGAAGTTCGACGTATGGGATTTACCTATCAGTTCTTTTTGTAAAAAGATAAAGTGCGAACCATCAGAAGCGACAAAGTTAAAGGAAGAATTACATAATCAATTCCCAGAAGTATTTTCGAGCGGGTTGGGACGAGGTAACAAGTTTGCCGTTAGAATTGAATTAAAAGAAAATGTCCAATCAGCAGTAAAAAAGAAGCGAAACGTGCCGTTTGCCCGCAGCATACGGTCTGTGTGTGATAAGTTATTGGCGAACAAGAATAAAAACAGGCATACACCTATAGTACTCAAGAGATCATTCGAAACTGGTACAATAATTGACGGACTAGGAAATGTGATGTACACAGTACAAGGCGAAAAGTCTACCCACAGAAGATATATTGACCAAATACGAAATGAGATTCAAAGACCTCAGGAAGACACAGAAATTAGAAGGTCAAACAGGGAGAGAAAATCTACCGAACCTCTGATTATCGGCCATAAGAGAAAAATATACTATCTCCCCCCGAAAGGGATTTAAGGAGGGGGGTTTTGAGGGGTTCTCCCCTTTTTACACAAATGGACTCACCCAAGGTATACATATACTACTACCAGTGAATACCCGGATGGTAGTAGTCAAGTCGGACAGGAGTAGTAGTGGAACGTTGAGTCGGTCGGTAGAATAACGTAGCGGCAAGAGTCACAGTCACGAGCCCTTAGATTCAGTAAGAAGTCATACAGCGATACGTCGATACCAAAGACTTTATATATATTTGTCAACTAACCCCGCATTCCTGGAACTACTAACCTGTATTTTTTTTAAAGCTTTTCACACCAAGCAAGGCCGGACGCCACTAGCACGCAAGGGGTTACAGAAGGTTTGGAGGAAGAGCAGATAGGAGTGGTAAAGGAGAGGACGTGGAGAAAGATAGTGGATCGATCAAGGCAAGGGGGTTACAGAAGATTTGGAGCGAGAGCAGATAGGAATGAAAGGGGGAAAGGATGTGGAGAAGGGAAGTGGATAGATCAAGGCAACTGGAGATGTCGATTGATGTTACACTTAAATAGTTGGAGATTATATTTGTCAGGAAAACAAGAATAAGGAAGGGAGTTCCACAGGCGAGATGTGCGAGATCTGAAGCTATTGGAGTAGAAGAGACGTCTACATCTAACAGTTTCAACGGTGAAGGGGTGGGAACGGGATGCCAGCCTCGTAATACGCTTAAATTCATGAGGCCTGGGAACCAGCGAAAGCAGCTCATCGGAGCAATTACCGTGAAAGTATTTGTAAAAATGACAAAGCGCGGCAACGGCGAGTCTGTGAGAGAGAGACTGCAGACGAGATGACAGATCAGGGCCAATTACGTTGCATATCCGTCTCTTGATCTTATCAAGAACCCTGAGGCAAACAGCAGGGGCTCCAGACCATATATGTCAGCAATACTCCATGTAGGGCGAATGGTTGATTTATAAATTTGGAGGATCGATTCCGGGGAGAAAAATTTCCTTGCCCGGCACAGGGAGCCAACTTTCCTTGCGGTGGATGAAGCAATTGACTCGATGTATTTGTTCCATCTCAGGTCAGCGGACAGCGTGAGACCGAGCAGCCGCAGAGAGGAGCTCTCGAGAAGTTGGGTCAGACATTCTAATGGGATGCAGGGATGGATCCCTGAGGTGGTTAATAGAGAGCAGTTTTGTTTTAGAGGCGTTAAAGTTAACCAACCAATTCTTGCCCCAGTTCACAACCGATTGTAGGTCCTTTTCGAGACGAACTGCCAGGTTAACT
>OZ038485.1:118839999-118854999 GCA_964036315.1 Acanthosepion esculentum | reverse complement strand
TGTGAGTTTGTAAACAGTTACTGTTAGTGCTGCTAATGCTAGACTCTTCGGTAAAGCGAATCGAGTTCTCTCAGGCACTGTGTGTTTATCTAAAAATAAATACTCTTAAATTCACTCTCATACAGTATAAAAATAGCTTTAAAATAGCCACTCAGGTCACTAACCAGATGAAAGGGTACAAACATGCATCAGAAACATTTAAGGCATCTATTATTGCCCTCTCAAAAACAGGCATGTCTACGGGATAAATTGCAGAAATTGCTATGACCTCGCAATCAACTGTCTATCGAGTGCTTAGGGCACATAATGATGCCACTCCTGCTCCAAGGAAGGAAACAAGGGGTCGAAAGAAAAAGATTGATGATAGAACTGGCAGGGTAATCAAGAGAGAAGTTGTGAAGAATAGGACTATAACTAGCCAAGAAATTGCAGCCAGTCTAAGCGAAGAGCAAGGTGTTAGTCTTGCCTCTTCAACAGTCCGTCGGTGGGTGTTAGAAGAATGGCTACAAATCTTGTACACGAAGGTTTAAGCCGCTAATAAACAAAGCCAAGAGATTTGAATGGGCTCACTATTACAAAACTTTAACTGTAGAAGATTGGAAAATGTTCTCTTCGCCGATGAAACGAAAGTTGAGCTAAATACAAAGGATAAGGTGAGTCACTTTTATCTAGCAACACTGTATATATGTATGTGTGTGTGCGTGTGTGTTGTAAAAGATGCTTTTGCGTCCTTATAATATTTTATTTTATTTTCTTGGTGTAATATTTGTGCTAATCTTTACAGGTAACAGAGTAAATTCTTGTGAAACACAAGGCTTATATATATATATAATTATTTCGCCAATAATTGCATTTTGATTCAAGGTATGATTAATTCTTTGTAATATAAAATTATATGCTGCCTATTTTATTATGTTCATGAAAAACAATTGATCCGCAGTAAAGAATTCCTGAGAAAAAAACTACTAAGACATATCACTCTGTTAATTGAACTGTCTACTTAGTTCATGTCATGTTTAACTGAAAAACACTTGTAATAAAAAAATTGTGGATTTACCAAGTTACCAAATTCAAAAAAATTCTCACTTGTACTATTTGAACTTTAGCGTTGCGATTTGCACGCTCCAACACTAATAAATAAATAAAGCCTGAAGATGAATGCGCGAAGCATTTGAAAGTACTAGCTGAATTAAAAAATACACCATATCCATTTTCTACATAAGTATCTCATCATTCAGTGAATTAATTAGTAGTATAATACTTATAATTATATCTACTAGCGAAGGGATTTCGCCAATAAATGCATTAATATTGCTAATTGATTCAAGGTAGGATTAACTTTGTAATATATATATATATATATATATATATATATATATATATATATATATATATATATAATTGGTGCGATGGGTAAATTGTTGTCATGTTATATTTTTACTTTCGCGCAAAATTTTTTACAATTAACAATAACACAATTTTAAAAACATATTTCAGATTACATCTATTGTTTCGCTGTCCTGTTATTACCTGGATATAAAAAACAAATATATTTTCATACCTGATGATGTCTGTATGCACAGATGAAAGCTTGTCAAAAAATAAAAAAAGACCTTATGCAACTGGAATTTATAAACAGGGATCATAACATTCATCTACAGGTTCGGGGTTAATGTCATTTATTAAATTTGTTTGTGAAGATGTCTTCTCGCCATTTATATCATTAACTTCAATATCTGTTTTTTGTATGAATGATTCATTTAATGAAAATTGAACTGCACCACATACTTTATATATATATATATATATATATATATATATATATATATAGTGAGAGATGATATTTGTAATTTGGTCAGATACTGGGATGTAAGTAGGTAGGAGAATTTTCCAATGCCCTCTCCTATATGCTTGTCTGTGTTTCCATAAAGCATTCCAGAGATGTGTGGGCGTGTATTTTATCAATGAAAAACAGGAAATTTGATGCGTAATTCTGAAAAAAAAAAGCCAAAAAAACACATGAAAACGTTCAGGGAAAAAATAAACATAAAAATAAAGAAAATAAATATACTCACTGTAGACGGAAATACATGATTATAAAAGATTAGAATAAGTAAACAAGCTCTCTCCCCCCTCTCTCTCTCTCTCTCTCTCTCTCTCTCTATATATATATATATATATATATATATATATATATATATATATATATATATATATAAATATAACACATACATAATCAGAAAAGTATGAACGAAGAAGTGCTGAAAATTTTACGATTTAACCAACATGCTATCACCCATAAACTTTCAGCTCGTAATAATTTAGAAAGCAGTTTTGGTCAAGAAAATTTGTCAGTTACATTACGTATATATATATATATATATATATATATATTGTCAGTTACATTACGTTTTATATATATATATATATATATATATATATATATATATATATATATATATGTAAAACCATATTTTAAGAAATTTTTATGGGACAAATGACATATTTGTTACTGAACCCTCCTGTAGTTGTATATCTAAAGAAAATTGAGTGTAAATGCAAATCTATTAGGTTTATATATCAAGCGATCATTTCCCCCAAAGAAAATATTAAAAATTATAATGTTTACATTGGAATTTCCGCGGGGGAATGGAAACAGAGATTTTCTAACCATAGGCACTCATTTTCTAACCCTAGGCTAAAACACCAACCAAAAAAAAAAAAAAAAAAAAAAAAAAACAACAACAAAATCGGAATTGGAGGAGAAAGGTTTGAGCCCACAAATTGTTTGGAAAATTATAGGTTCCGCATGTATTCCTAATAGTCTTAGAGATAGGTGTGACTTATGTTTAGAAGAAACAAATAGAATAATAAAATTGAATAATGAAAGCCAACTATTGAATCAGAGAAATGAATTAGTTCTAAAATGTCGACATAAAAACCATTTCAAATTTCAAAATTATAGCTTTAACTTTATTAGCTACCATATTTCCATAATAATCCCTCCCCTTTAACTCTTCGAATCTCGACAGTATAACTAATTCTAATTTCTATATTTTATTTTCCCCTCTATAACCTATTTATACTATATTATAATTTATAGACTTCCCCCTACTATAATATCTCCTCAATTCTATTTCCATTAATAACTTACATCCTTTTATCTTTATCTATATATTTTAAATTTAATTTTTATCCATTTTTACTCCTATTTTAAATTTATATTTCATTCTTCATATAACCCAAATAAGGTTAAAATTCGGGTTTTATTTTATAAAATATCTTCCATTAAGACAAATATCTTCCACACTCCCCTGGCTCCTACCTCGTGCCTTTCGTCGGACTGAAACATTGAAGTGGATAAATTCTGTATTAGGTTTTCGCATTCACAGTTAAATTCTACTGCCTGCTCCCCCCCACCTATCTGTATAGACACGAACTCAGTTCACACCGGGGTCAAGACCGACGACCAATATCTTCGTCTGCCGAAATAGTCTATTCCCCATATGAGGTAATTTTGGATTTTATTGTTTATTAATTATTTGCTCTGTATTAATAAATACACTGAGTTCTTTTTGTGGATCAGTTTTAATATATTACTAGGATCCACTTGGATTATATACCAACGGATTTTTTACCTTTACTATATATATATAGTAATATATATATATATATATATATATATATATATATATATATATATATATATATATATATATATATATATATATATATATATATATATATGTATGTGTGTGTGTGTGTGTGTGTGTGTGTGTGTGTGTGAGAGTGATAGATGGAGAGAGAGAGAGAGAGGGTGAGAGAGTGAGATAAAAGTATAGTTTTTATGTGTAGTATATTCATGGCTGAAAATGCGCATTTCAGTAGTATTTTTATAGATCAACGAAAGGAATTTTTTATCTATTTTTTCTATATCTTTGACCATTTTCCTGGTTTTTGCGTGGAAGCACTGTTTCTCGTGCGATCATCGAAGTTAAGCAACGTCGTGCCACGTCAGTTCCATGGGTAACCGCTTGGGCATACCAAGTGTTGTAAACTCGTATGAGCTAGTGGTATAATGGGTAACATGTCGGAATTGGAAAGCTGAGTTCCGATTCCAGTGGGGATCGTTGCATTCAGCAGAATGTTTGAAGAGTTGTCCTTTTTGTTATTTTTATTTCATTTCATATCATCCTATAATTCCAAGTTATTCAACTTTTTTAAGCATTTTGCGGAGCTCTCTCCCAGCTTCTTGATTTCCAGTCAGCTTTGATCTTCAAAAATTTAAATGCAACGACATTCGTTATCTTTTGCCTTCTTAATTTCTGCTTTTTTGTTCTATCTTCTTAGTCTCTAACACCCAGTAACCGCTTGCGTCTTACTGTCTTTATTGCCTTGTTTGGGGTGAAATGATTTATACACACACACACACACACACACACACACACACACACACACACACACACATATATATATATAAATATATATATATATATATATATATATATATATATAATATGTTTAACGTTCTTTTTATAGATACAAGTATTTAAGCAAATGCTCTGTTTTATAATAAACAGTATTAAATAACATTTACCGGCCTGAATAAATACTTGTATCTATAAAATGAACGTTAAACATATTATAAATGTCTTTAAATAAATTGTCGGACCTTGTCCAATTCAAATATATATATATATATATATATATATATATATATATATATATATATATATATATGTGTGTGTGTGTGTGTGTGTGTGTGTGTGTGTGTGTGTGTGTGTATGTGTGTGTGTGTGTGTGTGTGAAGGGGAGAGGTTATAGTAGTTCCAGCGAGAGAAAAGTGTATATATTAAAAATAAACAGAGAAACCGCAAACGTTTTTGGTTGTAATGTGTATTTTTTTTCCAATATATATTATGCTTTATTTTCTATAATTTGGCAACACGTGTTTCGGGTCTCGCGACCTTCTTCAGGCAAAGAGTGGATATTTCCACATATTATTAAAATGAATTAATTTTCCTTTTCTTTTTGTGTGTGTAGTAGTGACTCAAATGACTTTCTTGAACTGCCAGTGAGAAAATACTTCTGCGTAAAGGGTAATAAAACAATTAAGATTGGTCCGAGAAAGGGTGAGGAAAGATGTCTGTATTCTGATCTTTTAATGACTCCTGTGTGTTCTTAGATCTATTTCCATTTTCTTGCATTGTGTGTGTTTTTGTTAGGATGTGTATGTACATATATATTCCCTCTTCATATAGACATACTGTCTTATTATAAGAAATTAGTATACACATATATACATACATACATACACACACACATATACATACATATATACATACATATACATGCACACACTTCCTATGTTGTGTAGGGTTCGTGTGTGTGTTTGTATGTAGTCTATTTGTCTTTCCCAATATGTGCTCCACAAATACCCGCGTGTGAACAAATACAGTGGTCGAACCACTCACACACAATCGTTCTTGATATATATATATATATAACAATAACTGATCTTGTTATCCATAATGTGTCAATCACAAACTTATATAAATTGTTGAGCTATAACCAAACCCACATGGCCTGAAGATTGCGTTCGACCATGAAACAGATTTTCCCCACTCACTGTTGGCATGAGTTCCCACACACACACACTATATATATATATATATATATATATATATATATATATATATATATATATATATATATATATATATAATTATTGTCATCCACAGACAGATTGTTTCGCTGTTTCACAGCTTTTCAGTGTGGCTAGACATCCGGTTGCTAGGATCGAAGCCGGACTGAAATTCTACCACTAAGCCGTCGGCGCAATGCAGGGATGAAGGTGAATTTAAACGTATTTATTTTTAGATAAGCACACAGTGACCGACAGGACTCAATTCGCTTTACCGAAGAGTCTTGCTATATCAGCCTTAATAGTCACTGTTTACAAACCCACACTTTCTTCCCCAGAGAGCTCAACCGAAATTAATTTTTCAGGAGCCTATATTATTGTCATCCACAGACAGACTGTTTCGCTGTTTCACAGGTCTTCAGTGTGGTTAGACGTCCGGTTGCCTTTAGCTAGGATCGAAACCCGACTGAATTGGCGTCAGTTGGAAATACATACTTACATACATATATACATACATACATATATATATATATATATATGAAATGAGAATGAATTGAATATAAATTCCAACGTTCATAACTCTAATTTAAAAGAGAGCTCAATCCAATCCAATAGTAGAGCAATATTTTTTATTATAGGTTATTACATTCAAACAACGCTACATAAATGCAATCATGTTTTGATGTGTATCATCACATCTCATCAGGTGTTGGTGAATGACTGATTAATACAATTATTAGGATTTACTTACAAACAACCTCTTTTCCTGTGAAAGAAAAAGAGCAAGAAAGAAAGACAGAAGATATCATCTCTTTTGCAGAGAAAAAGAAGAGAAAAAAGAAAATATAAGGAAAGTATAGAAATGTAAATTTGCAAGACACGTTATGTTCATAATCGGTTCAACCAATCAAAATGGCTTATGCTAAGTAAGAGGTCATGAAACACAGATTTAAAATTGCAATGAATACAGACATATTTGAAACAAAAGTTCGCTAAAAAGTTGACATTCAATGGCTGATATTTCCTATGAGGAAGAAAACGTAATTTAACAAAACTTGATTTTTTTTCCATTATTAGTGAAGAATTTTCTGTAATGTCTCATTGAATCTGAAGAAAATAAACCAACAAACTTTCTAAGCATAAAAAAGAAAAACTTAAAATGATTCTTTATTTTTTTGTTTTTATATTCCTGGGGGAAACAGTATATAATTTTTTATATATAAAGAACAATTTTAGGGAAATCTATGACAAAGTGAAAATTTTTGTGTAACGCATTTCATCCTTTTGTCTAATGAAATCCTAAAGGATGAAACAATTCACATCAAAACATTTTCTACTTTGTTATAGATTTCCATAAAATTGTTCTTGATATATATATATATAACAATAACTGATCTTGCTACCCATCATGTACCAATGACTAACATATATAAATTCTTGAGTTATAACCAAACCCACATGGCCTGAAGATTGCGTTCGAGCATGAAACAGATTTCACCTACTCAGTGTTGCTATGAGCGCCCACGCTTCTACACTTCACACACACACACACACACACACATATATATATATATATATATATATATATATATATATATATATATATATATATATATATTTCACGAGCGCTTAGCCTTGGAGCGAGTAGAATGGAGATCAACGTGTTTTAGTGGACTGAGTAGGTTTTAATCAACTTGTCTGAATCAACTTCAAGAAGGGAGAGCAAGAGCTAAAAGGTCAGCCAATCTAAAAGTGATCTCATCCCACAATCCTCACCCTTGCTTCATATGTGACCTCCTTTGTAAGTCACTAGCGGGTCTTAAGTGCCACTTAAGATTATCGTACAAAATTTCATAACAGTATCAATTCAGTTGTCAGATACGTTGAAAACGACGGGAGAGTCCATTATTTTTATTATTATTATTATTATTATTATTTTTATTATTATATAATTCTATTATTATATATATATAATCCCAATGTTCGTATAATTATTATCATATATATATATATTATTCCAATGTTCATATATATATATATATATATATATATATATATATATATATATATATATATATATATATGTAATTCCAATGTTCATAACAGTAATTTAAAAGAGGGCTCAATCCAATCCAATAGTAGAGTAATATTTTTTATTACAGGATATTCAAACATGTAGATACACTCACACATACACACACACACGCACATGCACACACACACACACACACACACACACACACACTTTATTATAGGATATATTACATTCAAAGATGTAGATAAACGCTACACAAATGCACATGTATCGATGTGTATCGACACATCTCACCAGGCATTAGTAATTGACTGATTATTACAATTATTAGAGTTTACTTACAAACAACCTCTTTTCTCATGAAAAAAGAAGAAACTCTTCGATCAACTTTTCGTATCATTTCAAGGGATCAAGAATTTGCCAAATACCTGCGATTATGAGCGGAAATATTATTATGAATAAATCTATCAATTAAGGCCCAAGAAGCATTTGTCTTGTTTCCATCTTCAAGAGCGACAGAACTTTCTTTCCAAACTAATATATTACGTTGATTATTTACATTATTCGGACTATTGTCCTCATCTTTGTCGTCATATTTATTATAACGTTTCGGCCATCTTCAGGTAGTTGGAATGTCGAACTGAACCCTTTATTTCCCTCACTGGGGTAGACTGTTCTAGTTCCACGTGCCATATTTAATGGATGTCAGTTATCTCCTGTTAATTTCCCTCTGAAAGTTTTCCACTGCCTTAACCGGGTATTGAACTCACACTCTTTGGGTCCTGTCACTGGATCTAACTAACGCCTTTATCCACTGTGCCATGTGTCCTTGAGGGAAATTAACAGGAGATAACTCATAACTGACATCCATTAAACATGGTACGTGGAACTAGAAAAGTCTACCCCAGTGAGCGAAATAAAGTGTTCAGTTCGACATTCCAACCACCTGAAGAAGGTCGGAGCGTACAACGGCCGAAACGTTGTAATAAATATGGCAACAAAGATGAGGACAATAGTTCGAATAATGTAAATAGTGTACATAATACATCATCTCAGAAATATAGACAGATACTGAAGGGTGATAAATATGGCGACAAAGATGAGGACAATAGTCCTAATAATGTAAATAGTGTACATAATACCTCATCTCAGAAATATAGACAGATACTGAAGGGTGATAAATATTGCGACAAAGATGAGGAGAATAGTTCGAATGATGTAAATAATCTACATAATAACTCATCTCAGAAATATAGACTGACACTGAAGGGTGATAACTATGGCGACAAAGATGAGGACAATAGTCCGAATAATATAGTGTACATTATACCTTATCTCAAAAATATAGACAGATCCTACAACCGGTGGCTGGGCATTAAATCATTTTTCTCTACCACCGGTAAAGCGTTAGTCAAGGCCTTGGGTTAAGGCCCAAGAAACATTCGCTTTGTTTCCATCTTCAAATGCGACAGGATTTTATTTCCAAGCTAATATATTAGATTGAGTCACAAATAATTTCCACTTTATCAATTTTATTCATCCAAAGAACAAAAAAAAGTACAATTACATTTTATCCAATTTGAGACTGGCTTTGAGATCTCATTAATCTACAGTTGAGCTAGCTAGATGCAACCCTAAGTTCTATGCTCACAGTTTCTTTTCCCCGCACTTCTCACACGTGGAACTTCCTTTCCGGCTCCATGCTTTCCAGCCCACATTAATCTGCAAAAATTTAAATGTAATGTCAACCGCTATTTGCAGTTCTTCGGATTATTCATTCCTCTGTCTGTTCTTTATTAATGTTTCTGTTCCTAATTCTTTTACATCCAGTAACCCCTCGTGTGTTTGTGGCTTTTCTGCTTTGTATGGGTTAAAACCGATTAAAAAATTAAAATAAAATATTAAGATCGAAAGAAAGTCCTGTCGCATTAAATGGGTGTCCAGCGGACTTGCTCTACCTGTCAAATATGACATAAATATAAATTCTGTATACGTGTGCGCTCACGTGCTTTTGTATCAGTATATAAATGTAAGTATATTCACATATAGGTGTGTGCATGTTAATGTATGTGTTTTCGTTTTTACATTTATATGCAACAGTATAAAACATTTATCGTACACGTACACCATTTGTGTGTATACATACAGCTGAACGCGAGAGATAACTAATTTTATCATTGTTTAACATGTTCAAATATGTTACTGTAAAGGCTGCATTATTAACGACTTCATATTCTTTATCCAAATATTGAAGGAATACGAACTGAAAGCAAAAGCTTAAATTGTTGAATGATGGTTTGTCTTCCCACTACGTTCTGAGTTTAGAGTTTTTAAATAGGTTGTAAAGATTATGTGACAGATAAAGATGAATCTTTAATAACTACAGAACTTACAGAAAAGTAAAACCACTCAAGAAATCACAAAGAAATAAAAAAAGGTACATCATATCTTTGAAGATATGCATTAGAATTGTGGAGGATTCCCATGTGTCTCTGATGAGCACAAATTGATGACTTTTACTTTGATTTTATGTACTGAAGCTTCAAAATCCAAGTTCAGAATTTGGACCTTTAAAATGGACCAAAAGGATTATTTGACAGAAACGTTTAATATCTTCAAATCTTGGGAAAATATAAAACAACTCAAGATATCACAAAGAAAATGATCACTGCTACAACAGAAAAAATATGGCGGCTGCTACAACAGAAGAAATATGGCGGATAGTGCAAAAACTGGAGGATTTCGATACAGAGCTGTCTGAGAGCAAATTTTACTTTGATTTCTGTCCCGTTATGAAAATCCGTCTGAACAAATGAAAGCTGTGAGTATTGCCGCATCTAAATGCAAGCAAAACATGTTAAACTGACCACTCAGTATCCTTTAAAAGATATTCATATTGAAAAATCGAACGAACTAAGCAATACAATTAAAACACGATTTTATTCAACAGTCCTTTTCATCGGAGAATGCTGTGAAACATTTGATCGGCCAGAATCTATGGAGAATTCTGGAGGCTCGCGTTCTGTAGGAACATGGCATTATCTTTTAAAATATACATAGCTACATCAATATGTCTATGGCCCATTGTTTAGAAAAGCAATCGATTTTTACAGATATTTTTTTCAAATGTTTATGTCCTTTGTCAATGCACTTAATTCGTTGGTAAATGTTGCTCATATTGATCAAACAGTGAGAAATTGAAACGGAAACGCCGATAATAAACGATTCAGGAGATGAATGTTTCAATCCAATCTTATATATGTATATGGGTATATGTGTGTGCGTGTATATATATATATATATATATATATATATATATATATATATATATATATATATACACACACACACACACACACACACACACATATATATATATGTGTGTGTGTGTGTGCAAATACATAGAAAAATAGGGAAGAACACATTAGGTAAATAATCCGAAGTTCTTTAATATTTTTGTTTTTATTTTAAAAAAATAGTGCTCAATACAAAAGTGGAGGCTAAATTATAATTATTTTTGAAAAATATTATTCCTTCGCTACATAAGAGTTCACATGTTAAAATTTCGCTTGAGGATGAAACAGAGATTGATACTTTAATTCAATTTAATTATAATAATTATATTGAAGTTTTTGGCTCCTGTTTTTGAAACATGAGAACTCTTATGTAGCGAAGGAATCATATTTTTAAATAATATATACATACATATATATGTATATGTGTATATGTGTGTGTGTGTGTCTGTGTGTGTGTGTGTGTGGTTAGAACGTTCGCATTTTGAAAAGTGCCTGAAAACCATACCACGGGTTGACCCAAGTCTTTTGAAGAAAATTGGGTAGACATTGGGGGCGTCGATAGCCGTGGCTGAACAACAAATTTTTGATCACGATAGATCATGCTAGTTGCAGTATAAACCAGAGCAAGCATCTGCAATACGGATTGGCTAGCGGCTCTAGTAGACGGGTATCCTCGAATACGAGTGGCCAGCTACTATATATATATATATATATATATATATATATATATATATATATGTATGATAATAGACTATATACTTATATATATATCAAAAAGAAAAACGTTTGTGGTTGTAATGTTGATTTTTTTAAAAATTGTACTTTATTTTCCATAATTTTGCTACACGGGTTTCCGGTCTCGCGACCGTCATCATGCAAAGGGTGGAGATTTTCACATATTATTAAAAATAATTAATTTTTTCTTTATGTTTTTCGATGTTAAATATTCTCGACGTGAGACATTCTCTTTTTTTGTGTTAGCGATCCAACCGCCTTTCTTATATATATATATATATATATATATATATATATATATATATATATATATATATACATAAATGTGTGTGTGTCTCTGCAAAGCGGGACGCACGATCGAGTATTGGATACTGTATCGTAAAGTTCATCTATCTATCTATCTATCTATCTATCTATCTATCTATCTATATATATATATATATATATATATATATATATATATATATATATATTCTAGCATAAACACACACACACACATGTATATATAGTTTACTTGGAAATCTATACATTTTAGTTGAAATTGTTCGTTTTATTATATATATCACCCCTTGTTGTATTATTTAATGCTGAATTTGCTATGGGGGTACCCAGTGAGGACTGACCTCTCTACTCATGGTGAGTCAGACTAACCTCACTAACCATTCCTCCGCGCCTATATACAATTTGCATCATTGTATGTATTGTATGCAAAATTGTATGCAAAATTGTATTAATATATATATATATATATATATATATATATATATATATATATATATATATACATACGTATTTGATCGATCAACGCCAAATAGTTTTAGAGATCCTTTTAGAATTATTATGTTTACGTTGGGGATTATTTCAAAATAACATCTGAAATTGGAATGAATTTATGGTTTCTTTGACAGAATTTGGAAATTATCATGAATATTTTGCAAAACAAAAAAGAGAGAGAGAGAGAGAGTGTGTCTTCATGGAGTGTGGAAGGGGTGTCAGAGGTAGATGGACGTCGGGTTGTTTGTTCTTTTCACGCTTACCGAAAATGGCTTCCTTCCTACCCAACTACCCTCGCAGCCTCCACCCTTATTTATCCCCCGCAGGAATTAAACAAAAATTATTTTGAACCTTGTTCAACGAATAAACAACAGGGGCGTAAAAACAAAATCCCCCCCCCGCCACAAAAATAAATAAATACATAAATAAACTTGAAGCCACCCATGTTCAAAAAACATTTCCAGGCCTCAGAATTGGTTTAAAAATAAAGTGAAAGGTACATTTCATACACTGTCACAAATTGCTATGTGGCTGAGTTAGTTGAGCCTTTCTCACAAATGCCAATGTCTGGTGTTAGATCTGTGGTAGAATGTAAGAAATTTTAACAGATTTCCAAGGTAGGTTGACAAGCTGTTCACGTTGTAATGATTTGCAAAACGCCAGATACCCTGTTATTGAGAGACCCTCGTCGTTTTGCCTTGTCCCAAACTATCGTAAAATCTTAGACAGCTCATACATACTTATATATATATATATATATATATATATATATATATATATATATATATATATATATATATATATATATATATATAAAATTGAACATAGAAGTCAACACTTAGAGGCAACAGTCTGTTTCAAGCTAGATGCAATAGTCAGGCCACCCTAGATTGCATCTAGCATGAAACAGACTGTCGCCTCTAAGTTTTGACTTCTATGTTCACTTTTATACTTACACACGCTCTATCTCTGATACTGAGCACTTTATCCCACAAATATAGCACACTTTAAGACTATATTTCTTCATATATATATATATATATATATATATATATATATACCTGACCTGAACAAAATAATCTACGACATCTCCAAAAATATTCTTAAATGCCTATAATTGATAACAGAAGCCATTGGTTTATACCAACGGCTTCCCATACTTAATACTTCTCGTTTTCACTCACGCGTGGTCATGTGTGACGTCACGAGCTGCGATGCGATCTTCGCTTCCGTGTCTCCTATACACGAGTTTGTCGTTGCTTTGAAATTTTTCATGCAACAAATACCGACTATCAATATTGTTTCGTCTGTGTATTGTTTGATATATTGAAATATAATTGTCATCTTTGATAATGGATTATGCAAGCCGAAAGCTTAGATAGGATTAAAACATGGATCAATATGGGGATTTCCTTTCGTCTATCAATGATAATGTTATTAAGCTTATCAGGCAATATGAAAGACCGAACAGGAGTGTGAAGCAGTAAAGAATATATATATATATATATATATATATATATATATATATATATATATGAAACTCAGGTTACAACTAGGGACATCCTGTCATAGGAACTAATGTTGTCATGTGTTTTTGTTCAATCAAGATAATCTAGGCATTGAGCACTTTACTAAGTAGTCAGGTGTTTGATTTAGGTCATTTTGCTTATTGCTGTCCTTGTTCAAGATTTTATCTTCCTTAAGGTTATTTAGGTCTCTTGGCAAGTTGTTTATTGTCTCCACCTATAGTTTTAGTTTTTGTTTAATATATATATATATATATATATATATATATATATATATATATATATATATATATATATATATATATATATATATATATTATGAAATGGACAAAGTACGACAATTATTTTAAGACATTTTTATGTTTATACATAAAAAAATGTCTTAAAATAATTGTCTGTCTTTGTCCATTTCATAATATATATATATATATGTGTAACGTCATTTGTTTACATTTGGATAGGCTTTGAGTAGATATGAATGTACGTGAGAGATTCATGGAAGATTGAAGTTTAAAAGCAGTAAAATCGACCTTACTAAGCGAACGATTCTCTGTGGCTCGATCGGTTAAGGCACGTCAGGCTAAATGACCGTTCTGTATAGGATACATGTTCGATTCCTGTCCGGGGATAAATATTTTCTATGTAAATTTCTCGGATATTCAGGCCGGTAAATGTTATTAATACCGTTTATTATAAAAGAGAGCATTTACTTAAATATTTGTATCTATAAAAAGAATATATAAAAATGTCGTAAATATATATATATTCCCCCTCTTTTTCTTTTCTTTTTTATCAGGCTTTGTCTGGTCTTTTTTTGAGTGTATTATTTGTGGAATTATCTGGCTGAATTTATTTATTAAAATGTATCGGTCTGAAGAGGCAGGTAAAAATTTTCTGTTGAAATAACTTTATTGCCATTATTAATGTGATTTTAAGTGTGTTTTTTTTTACTGGGAATTATATTGCTCTGTATACTCTATACATTGAGCT
>OZ038485.1:118747499-118837499 GCA_964036315.1 Acanthosepion esculentum | reverse complement strand
CGTTCTTATCTAGAGATTGATATGCAAATTCAGTCATAGCCGTTAACACGTCAACAGGAGACCTGGCGAAACGGAAGCCATCTTGTTTGTCTAAGAGGAGGTCGTACAGGGTAAGACGCTTAACCACTTTAGCATTGATTAGGCCCTCGAATACTTTGCCGAAAAACTGTAAGAGACTAAATCTCTTTTATAAATTTTAAACCTTCCACTGCGTTCAATAATAAAAAATTTAGAGATGCTTGACTATCCCATGCTGTAACAATGTAAAATCTACCAAGAATAGTGATATAATGTAAGAGTCTGAACGCAAATTTTTTTTGTGTCTGAACTAGCGATCAAGGTACTTTACAGACATTTTCTTCTCAGTAGACTATTTTCTCTTTTAATCAAAATTGCATTCGCTATATCAAAATTGTGGTCTGTTTTGTTTCGGTAAACAACCAATGCGTTTTGTGTGCTGTTATTTTCTATTGAGATTAGTGTAATCTGCGTAAAAACCGGGCAGGGAACTCATGACACCGGGGAGATCATTTATGTAGATCGGAAACAGCGTAGGACTCAGGATATAGCGTATGAAAGCTCTGGAAGTGAACCCGTTTAACACGACCTACATTTCACAATTTTATAAGAATGATTGTATTGAAACAAGTATTTGTTCCACGACGCCATATCTCTGGAGATTGCGTAAAAGCCAGCATGCCAAAACATGTCGAACGCCTTCGAGATATCTAAAGCCACAGCCTGAGCCTCGCCGTTCTTATCTAGAGATTGATATGAAAATTCAGTCATGGCCGTTAACACATCAGCGGTAGACCTGGCGAAACAGAAGCCATCTTGTTTGCCCAAGAGGAGGTCGTACATAGATGCTTAACCACTTCAGCATTGATTAGACCCTCGAATACTTTGCCGAAAAACTGTAAGAGACTATATCTCTTTGCTAAATTTAAATTTGAAATTTTGAGTGCATACTTTCTGATCCCTGTAATTAATATTAATTCTTAAAAGTGATTTGTTTATAAAAATATTTGTGTAAAGCAAATACATTTTTATCATTAGGCTACGAAACTATTGTTACTAGGATAATACTCTCTCTACCATAAATATATATCTGCTACCGTTACCCGCCCATGGGTCATAAGACTAGAAAGCTTAAGTCTTCAAGCTGGAGAACATTGGCTGTGGTTTCACCTGGAGAGGGATAAGCTCCGCCAGGTTTGTTTGTCCAAGACACGTTATGCATGAATGAATATCTCTCTGGCTTTCAACTCAGATATGTAGAAAGAACAGGTCAGGTGTTCAGCTGCGCAGTGACCCTATGACCAAACCCGGAACTGATGATGTTGATGATTCTCGGGTAACTTCAAATCTCTCATAATGTCGTGTAGTTCACCTTAGGTCATGTGTCAAATGTGTCAGAATTTGGGTCATGATGCAAAATTTGAACTTTCATCACCTTCCAACATACGAGAATGGTTCTGGTGCACCGAGTACTGGATACCCCCACTTTTTAAATTTTTGTACATCCACTATGTCACAAGAGCCACTCAAGGTAGAGGGTTACTATAACAGTTGACCCTAGACTTGAAGAGGTTATGATTATAGTTAACAGGAGAGCTTCCTCTCGGGAGTCTGTTTCAAACAGTAACGCTTCTTGGCAAGATGCCGTCTGAATTAAACTTCATTCTTAGTAATGGAATACATAGGGACTCAGGACGTTTCGACCAATCCATAATGTGTACTTCAGATAGCTGACGAAATGTTTCGATACTGAACAGTATGTGTTTTCTTCCTTGACGAACTTTTATCAAACTGGAGAAAGCATGCAGAAGTAACAGTTACTGATATGATTCTGTTCTTTCAAATTCATTGGTAAAGCAAAAGGTGTCCATTTTCTTTTCATATTGAAACACGTGTAAAGATTCCTTACACAATGATTATGATGATGATGATTATGATGATGATGATGATGATGATGTGATGCAAAAGTTCCCAGCATCATGGCTTTCGCAGTATTATGGAAATATTTAAAGCGTCATTGAAGTTTACACAGGGAATTAATGCTTGTGTATCGGTAATGTTTTAAGCAGCATTTGGAAATCTGATTATTTTATTTCCTTTAAAATCATTATTTTATTTCCTTTAAAATTATTTATTTTATTTCCTTTAAAATCATTATTTCATTTCCTTTAAAATTATTATTTTATTTCCTTTAAAATCATTATTTTATTTCCTTTAAAATTATTATTTTATTTCCTTTAAAATTATCATTTCATTTCCTTTAAAATTATTATTTTATTTCCTTTAAAATCATTATTTTATTTCCTTTAAAATTATTATTTTATTTCCTTTAAAATCATTATTTTATTTCCTTTAAAATCATCATTTTATTTCCTTTAAAATCATTATTTTATTTCCTTTAAAATTATTATTTTATTTCCTTTAAAATTATCATATAATTTCCTTTAAAATGGTTATTTTATTTCTTTTAAAATCATTATTTTATTTCTTTAAAAAATATTATTTTATTTCCTTTAAAATCATTATCTTATTTCTATTAAAATCATTATTTCATTTCCATTAAAATTATTATTTTATTTCCTTTAAAATCCTTATTTTATTTCGTTTCAAATCCTTATTTTATTTCCTTTAAGATCATTATTTTATTTCCTTTAAAATAATTATTTTATTTCGTTTAAAATTATTATTTTATTTCCTTAAAATTATTATTTTATTCCCTTTAAAATTATTATTTTATTTCCTTTAAAATCATTATTTTATTTCCTTTAAAATTATTATTTTATTTCCTTTAAAATCATTATTTTATTTTATGTAAAATCATTATTTTATTTCCTTTAAAATTATTATTTTATTTCCTTTAAAATCATTATTTTATTTCCTTTAAAATTATCATATAATTTCCTTTAAAATGATTATTTTATTTCTTTTAAAATCATTATTTAATTTCTTTAAAAAATATTATTTTATTTCCTTTGAAATCATTATTTTATTTCTTTTAAAATCATTATTTCATTTCCATTAAAATTATTATTTTATTTCCTTTAAAATCCTTATTTTATTTCGTTTCAAATCCTTATTTTATTTCCTTTAAGATCATTAATTTATTTCCTTTAAAATAATTATTTTATTTCGTTTAAAATTATTATTTTATTTCCTTAAAATTATTATTTTATTTCCTTTAAAATCATTATTTTATTTCCTTTAAAATCATTAATTTATTTCTTTTAAAATTTTTCTTTTCTTTCCTTTAAAATCGTTATTTTATTTTTTTAAAATCATTATTTTATTTTATTTAAAATCATTATTTTATTTGTTTTAAAATTATTATTTTATTTCCTTTAAAATCATTATTTCATTTTATGTAAAATCATTATATTATTTACTTTAAAATAATTATTTTATTTCCTTTAAAATCATTATTTTATTTACATTAAAATTATTATTTTCTTTTCTTTAAAATAATTTTTTATTTACTTTAAAATTATTATTTTATTTCCTTTAAAATCATTATTTTATTTACTTTAAAATAATTATTTTATTTCCTTTAAAATCATTATTTTATTTTATTTAAAATCATTATTTTATTTACTTTAAAATTATTATTTTCTTTTCCTTAAAATCATTATTTTATTTACTTTAAAATTATTATTTTTTCCTTTAAAATCCTTATTTAATTTCCTTTAAAATCATTATTTTATTTCCTTTAAAATTATTCTTTTTTTTTCTTAAAATTATTATTTTATTCCCTTTAAAACCATTATTTTATTTCCTTTAAAATCATTATTTTATTTCCTTTACAATTATTATTTTATTTCTTTTAAAATTATCGTTTTATTTCCTTTAACATCATTATTTTATTACCTTTAAGATCATTATTTTATTTCCTTTAAAATAATTATTTTATTTCCTTTAAAATAAATATTTTATTTCCTTAAAATTATTATTTATTTCCTTTAAAATCATTATTTTATTTCCTTTAAAATCATTATTTTATTTCCTTTAAAATTTTTCTCTTCTTTTCTTTAAAATCGTTATTTTATTTCCTTTAAAATCATTATTTTATTTTATTTAAAATCATTATATTATTTACTTTAAAATAATTATTTTATTTCCTTTAAAATCATTATTTTATTTACTTTAAAATTATTATTTTATTTTCTTTAAAATCATTATTTTATTTATTTCAAAATTATTATTTTCTTTTCTTTAAAATATTTTTTGTATTTACTTTAAAATTATTATTTTATTTCCTTTAAAATCATTATTTTATTTACTTTAAAATAATAATTTTATTTCCTTTAAAATCATTATTTTATTTCCTTAAAATAATTATTTTATTTCCTTTAAAATCATTATTTTATTTTATTTAAAATCATTATTTTATTTCCTTTAAAATCATTATTTTATTTCCTTTAAAATTATTATTTTATTTCCTTTAAAATTATTATTTTATTTCCTTAAAATCATTATTTTATTTCTTTTAAAATCATTATTTTATTTCCTTAAAAATTATTATTTTATTTTCATTAAAATTATTATTTTATTTGGTATATTATTTTATTTGGAACAGAAAAGACAATTTTCTATGCAAAGATTTGCGATTTTATGGCATCTTAAAAAAGGCCGAACCGATGCAAAAAAAGAAAAAAAGATATATCGAAGCTATGAAGGGATATGAATAAAAGATTTTATAAGAATGCATTACAGACACACACACACACACACACACACACACACACACACACACACACACACACACACACACACACACACACAATAAAGTTTCGTAAGTAAATGAGACATGGACAAAAAAAAAGTATAAACCAGATTCCACGTGCATTGTAAAGCAGCGTTCGTATTTAAATTTATATGTGTAAGTGTATTCCGATCTAGATTTGATCAAAATTCATATATATATATATATATATATATATATATATATATATATATATATATATATATATTTCTGTAGTTCACTGCTACCAGCAAGCAGAAAATTATTTTTCTCCTGATGATGGCCATGTTGGCCGAAACTAGTCAGTCAAGGAACGAAGTAATATTAATATACAACCCTGTGTATCTGAAGATTTTACGTTTTTAATATTTTTTATTGTTCAAGATATATATATATATATATATATATATATATATATATATATATATATATATATATATATATATATATATATATATATATATTCTCTGGGGAGAAACTGTGAGTTTGTAAACAGTGACTCTTACTGCTACTAATGCAATACTCTCCGATAAAACGAATCCAGTTCTCTCAGTCACTGGCGTGTTTATCTAAAAATAAATACGCTTAAATTCACCTTCATCCCAGCTGTGCGCCAACTGCTTAGGTGTAGATTCTCTGATTGACGCCAATTCAGTCGGGTTTCGATCTTAGCTAGAGGCAAGCGGACGTATAGCCACACTGACGAATTGTGATACAGCGAAACAGTCTAACTGTGGATCCCAATATAAACACACACACACACACACACACACACACACACACACATATATATATATATATATATGTGTGTGTGTGTGTGTGTGTGCGTGTGTGTGAACATTTCGGATAAAGTACTTGTGTAAAAGGACAAAATGAATAAACACAAAACGAACATTTATCTTAGCTGACCCCTATCGTCTGGTGAGGGACTTTCTGAAGGGAAATGTAAGAATTTAATTTTGTGACAAGCATGTTTTGTATATAAATAAATGTCACAGAATAAAATCCTTAAATTGTCTTGATACATTCCGCCAGAGATAGAAAACGCGTCGGCTAAGATAAATTTTCCTTTTGTTTTTATTCATATATATATATATATATATATATATATATATATATATATATATATATATATATATATATATATATATATATATTTCTGTATATATATATATATATAACGTCAAACAATACGAAATAAACAAAGGTCCCACAATTATTTTAATATATTATTATTTTAATATATATATATATATATATATATATATATATATATATATATATATATATATTTATGTATATATATATATATATATATATAATGTCACACAATACGAAATAAACAAAGGTCCCACAATTATTTTAATATATTATTATTTTAATATATATATATATATATATATATATATATATAATATCTGGATAAAATAAATGAAACAAAATTGGGTGCTTTTTTTAAGTATTTATTTCTGTGTTTTTTTTATATATTTAGTATTTCAGACCACCTCGGTCTTTCCTCAGAAATCAAATGAGATACTGTGTTTGTGTGTTTGTTTACAGCGTTTGTCGTGAAGCGTCGGTGTCACGTGATGTGGAATGCGACTGTGTTTGAATTTTTGGCGGAAGACTGATGATAGTGTCTTAAATGTTGTTTAAATGTTTTTTGACCATATCTCAAGAAATATTTTTAACTGTTGAAATACTTATGTAGATTTAAAATACCCACGTTTATATATATATATATATATATATATATATATATATATATATATATATATATATATATATGGGAGTCAAAATGCAAAGGAGACGAAAAATTCCGGTATACCTTGAAAAGAAAGATAACCTGGTTGAAAACATTACGAAGAAAGGAAAAATTGGATAATGAGACAAAACCAACAAAAAAACGATTCGAACTCAGAGTAAAAGACAGCACTCAACGCTAAACAAGTGCATGCAACATCAGAAAATACAGAGAAAACCACACAAGAACCCTACCACACATAAGCAGACCCACAAAGTAAGCAGCCCAATACATAATACTATACGCAAACACATCCACCATGTAAGAAACCTAATGCCTTCTACCACTCACAAAGACACGCCCATACAATAGTAACGAAAGTATACTAAACATCGCACAAACCTGCACAACAGGCTATCACACCATAACACAACCAGACAAAAGGTCAGAATACACGCATTCACAAAGCCAACATTTACAGATACCACCTCGCATAACAAACCAAACTGCACAACTACTACCCATAACAAGAAATACAATCAAAATTCCCCGAATATCTCTACATACAATCCACATACAATCCACATAGAAAGAACATATCTAGAAACATCTGGAACAACCCTTATAACAACAACAGATACACTTATATAGAGCTATCTAGAAACAACAACCCCAATTTTACCAAGAGAAACTCTCACTGGCTAGAAAACCCAAAACCTGTAGAGAGAAGTTATCTTTTAGAAAATCCGAAATATGTGGAAAGAAACAATCAATTATTTTTTAGAAGCCCCTGTCCGAAAAAGAAGACCAGTTTAGATGGCACGAAACCCCAAATAATAAACCTATCGACCTATAAAAATTAGGCCTAAAATTCTGCCCTGCTCCTAAAAGCAATATAACAGACCTAAAAAAGACTTTAGAGAATTTGAACGCAAATTCAGACTAAAAGAAACATTAAATAATAACGAAAATATTACAGATGAGTCATCAGTAAAAAAACAAATCCAATTTCTTCCCAAGCAAAAATAATAATACTAATGAGCTAAACATATTTTTTGAAAAACTCTGGAACCTCAACCTACAAGAAAAATCAAAACCATTCAACAAACTTACATACAGACAAAGACTAGCCTTAGAGAGTATCCGCAGAAATAATAACATAATTATAAAAGAAGCAGATAAAGGCAGCGCTATAGTGATCATGGACAAAACAAAAATTCTAGAGACACTGGGGGACAAGAACAACTACAAATTAATCGACACCAACATCGACAAAAATATTATATCAAAATTTACAAAACTCTGCGCAACACATAATAAGATATTAACAAAAAAAGAAAAGGATTTCCTAATACACTTTGTACCAAAACAACAAACAATTTCTACGGATTTCGAAAAATTCACAAATCGAGTAAAATAAAAGCAGCTATTCAGACACAAAAATTTGAATACATTAACACCCCAAACCCCAGTGACCCTAAATTCAGAACCATAGTAGCAGGAACAGCCTGTGCAACTAGCAGACTCAGTAACAACCATTTACTAAGCAGATTAAAAGCTACATCAGAGACGATATTCACTTCCTTAGCTTCATACCACAAAAAGTAGATCCGGGAACGATCATGGCAAATTTTGACGTCAAGTAGGCTATATAGCAACATACCCCTTGAATTAGGTAAACAGAAAATCTCATTCTGGATTGAAAAACATCCAGAAACACTACATTCCAGGTTCACTAAGTAATTCATTATCGATAACATAGACGTAATTCTAAACAATAACGTTTTTTAATTTGACAACAAAAACTATATCCAAACCCTAGGTACCGCAAGGGGAACAAAAATGGTACCAACATATGCCACGCTAACATTAGCTTACCTTGAAGAACACATTTATGAAATGATAGAATAAATATATGGGGAAAATATAAAAACCCACTTCACTAAATCTTGGAGGCGATACTTAAATGATTGCTTCATTTTCTGAAAATCCTCATGGGGTGATATTAACCAATTCCACACTCTACTTCAGAACTTACACCCAAAAATCCAATTCAACCAAGAATATAAGTTCAACGAATTATCATTTTCAGATATACTCATTAGAAAAAAAACCAGCTAAATAATTACAGATATCTACCACAAACCTACAGATACCTAACGATATTTTCATTTCAAGAGCCATCACCCAAAAAGCTGTCTGAAATCCAGCACGTAGGGTTTGTACTATAGTGACTGACAAACGCCTCCGAAAAACCGGACTGGAAGAACTACATAGAACTCTAAAAAATGAGGCTACCCCACAACACTAATTAACATAGCCTTTGAACTCGCAAAAAAAAAATCCTTTAGACCAACTACGAAATCCAAAGAAATGTAATGTCAAACAAACTGTAGTATATGTCTCAACATACAACAAGAAGAATCCAGACCTATTTACAGAAATTACAAAAAATCTAGACCTACTTAGCAAGAACGACAAACTGAAAAATATACTAAAAACAACCAAAATAATTAAAAGCAAATGCCAATCTAAAAACCTGAAACACATATTAATCTCATCCAAATTTAGCCAACATACAATACAGGGAGTCGCAAAATGCAACAAAAAAGATGTGGGGTTTGTGATATCATTATGGAAGGAAACGCCTTCACTTTTTAAAACCACAAAACAACATTCATAATAAATAAAAATTTAAACTGCAACTCCAAAAATGTGATTTATGTACTCAAATGCACAAAATGCAAGAAGTCATATATAAGTATCAGTCAACAACTAAACAACAGAAATTCCCTCCACAAAAGCAACATTAAATTATCAGACAACAGAAAACTCTTTGTATCACAATACATCTATAAATGTAACCAGGCTGAATTTAAAATTATGCCAGTATATCAAACAGATAATTATTATTACCTACAAATACAAGAAAAATAACTTCATAAACAAATTTAAACCAGCACTAAATAGATCATAACCCCACACGCAAAAACATACAACATGCACACATAATGGCTAAATACAGCGGTCGAAGAATTGGTATGCATGTGCACAAACTCACACGCGTCTACCTGTGGACCACGAATATGTATAGACATATTGGCCAAAACAAATAGCTACTCACAAGCACACATACGATCCCTACACAAGATTGAAAGTATGTGTATGTGTATGTATGTATGTATATATGTGTGTATATATATATGTGTGTGTTTGTGTGTGTATGCATGCGTATACTAATTTCTAATAATAAGACAGTATGTATATATGGAGAAGGAATATACGTGTACATACGCATACTAATATATATATATATATATATATATATATATATATATATATATATATATGTATGCATGTATATATATGTGTGTGTGTGTATGTATGTGAGTATATATGTGCGTACTAATTCCTTATAAGAAAGTTTGTATGTATGGAGAAGGAATATACGTATACATACGATTGCTAACAAAAACACACACAATAATAAAAATGGAAATAGATCTAAAATACACAGGGGTCATTAAAACATAAGAATACAAATATCTTTCCTCACTCTTTCTCGGACGAATCTTAATTGTTTTATTACCCTTCACGCAGAAGACCTTTCTCACTGCCAGTTTAAGAAAGAGATTTGCGTCACTACCATACAAAAGGAGAATGTTTAACATCGAGAACGTTTAATATCGAAAAAATAAGGAAAATTAATTCATTTTAATAATATGTGGAAATATCCACTCTTTGGCAGAAGAAGGTCGCGAGAGCCGAAACACGTGTTGCAAAATTGTGAAAAATAAAGCATAATATGTATTTTTTTTTATCCACATTACAACCAAAAACGTTTGCAGTTTCTCTGTTCTTTTTAATATATACACATTTCTCTCATTGGAACAACTATAACCTCTTCCCTTTATATATATATATATATATATATATATATATATATATATATATATATATATATATATATTTCTGAGATGAGGTATTATGTACACTATTTACATTATTCGGACTATTGTCGTCATCTATGTCGCCATAGTTATTACAGCGTTCCGGCCGTTGTACCATCCGGCCTTCTTCAGGTGGTTGGAATGTCAAAATGATAACAGCAAAAATTGCAATATGAGCACTGGTAAAAGTGATTGCTGAAGAAATTAGGTTTATAATACCCGGAAATTCATACACAGACGTCCTCAAGGACACATGGCACAGTGGATAAAGGTGTTGGTTTGATCCAGTGACCCAAAGAATGTGAGTTCAATACCCGGTTAAGGCAGTGGAGAACTTGGAGAGCTGACAAAGCAACGCAATAAAATCAACATTTTCTGGGAAAACTTTCCTGCTTCACAGGGCGTTGTAGATAATAGTGGCCTCCCGGAAAGGTTCTTGGGTACATCGGGTACAGTAGCATCTACTTCAAACTTATCTTTAATTCGTGAGATTTCGTGGGTGGATCTGAATAAAAAGCTCTTCTATACCACCTTTGATGTATGCTCGCATATATATATATATATATATATATATATATATATATATATATATATATATATATATATATAGACTCTTCGGTAAAGCGAACCGAGTCCTCTCAGTCACTGAGTGTTTATCTAAAAATAAATACGCTAAAATTCATCTTCATCCCTGCCGTGCGCTGACGGCTTAGTGACTCCAATTCAGCCGGGTTTCGATCCTAGCTAGAGGCAACCACACTGAAGAGCTGTGATACAGCGAAACAGTCTGTGAATGCCAATATATATATATATATATATATATATATATATATATATATATACAGAATGATGGTTATTTGATTAAATCTCCCTTGTCTTCCACAAATACTGCACTATTATAGCAGCCTGTTGGGATCGAACTCTCAACATCTGAAATAATGTGCAACGCATGCTTGCTCACTATAGCTCAACGGTCGGCGCCCAAGTTAATTTTATACTAATGCCCACCTATTACAAAGGCCCAAGAGCCACTCGAGGTAGAGGATTACTCTATGCTGTTGTATGAACATAAGAAAAAACAAGAAGTACACCGTCAAAATGTGTTCCGTTTATGTGTCATTATGTTTTCTACAAGAGCTGTGTGCTTTGCTTTTATATTTTTAAGATTGCAAGTCATTTCAAACCATGTTTATTTCCAGTGTACTTGCGTGTGTGTGCGTGTGTATATGTGTGTGCGTGTGAGAACGAGAGAGAGAGAGATAGAGAGAGAGAGATAGAGAGAGAGAGAGAGAGAGAGAGAGAAAGCGTGAGGTAAAGGAGAAAGAGAGCGCGTGTTTGGCGATTAGTACAAATTATGGGAAACCGTTTTGTGTTCCTTTTGTTATTGCATGGGCGAAAGGAAGTCTGTTTACGTCGGTCTGTTTACAACCAAAGAACGATCATAGAAAAGCGCCAATAATACGTAAACAATATGTTATTATGTAAAATATTATTGCTGAACCGATACTATACAGCATATAAATCAACACATATCAACATATAAATCAACATATATCACATAAATCATATATCACTGTGAAAAACAAAACGTAAGCAAAAGTAGCTGAAATAAAAAAATAAAAAATACGTAATATATATATAGGTTGTTTCATTAAGACGAATTATATAGAAGGGTGTTTCATTAAGACGGATCAAAGTCAGCAGTAAATAAATCAGTGTAATTGGAGAAAATGTATTTATTTCTATTGGATTCTGTTATTTAAGTCATGGCAATTATGTGTGAAAAATAATATCGCCCAAATATCAGCCAAATCTAAGGAAAAAGAAAAAAAATCATTAGACGCTTAAACTTAATTCACATTAAAATTATATATATATATATATATATATATATATATATATATATATATATATATATATATATATATAAAGGGTGTTCCAATAACTTGGACCGATTTTAATGAGAATTAAGTTTAAGCATCTAATGATTTTTTCTTTTTCTTTAGATTTTGCGGTTGTGTATATATATATATATATATATATATATATATATATATATATATATATATATATGTACATATGTAAATTTAAAAAAATAAGTTACTCCAAAATTCGCTTGACGAGGAAATGGAACTAATGTCTTTAATTTATTAACAAAATTAAAAAATGTAACGTTAATTTGAAAGACTGTTTTTGAAGCCCAAATTTCTGTTTTTTCTGTGGTTTGCTGATGAGTAGGAATTTAATGCAGGCTGGCTTTGCGGTAACAAGTTCAGTATCGAAAACAGAGATAGAGCATTAATAGATTTAATATGAAATAGTATTTGTCACTTAACTCATATTTACTTCGAAGTTTCGTGGTTTTTTATAGATGCAACCACTCGTCATAACAAAGTTAAATTGCTGATATTTCCCGATTCTTTTCTACTTTTATTTTGGTATGAGTGTGCTACTCTCCTTTTCGCCTGATGGGTATTGATTGGTTGCTGACTTCTCCTCGACTCTCTTCCCTTTTTTCTTTCCTTTTTCTTCTTTTAGTCTTTCCTCACCTTCACCGTTGATCTCTGGTTTATTGTTTTGACCATTATAGATATTTAATTTTGGTATATTGATGGGAAAAGATTACTCAGTATCGGAGATATAGTGTTTATAGATATGTGTGGATATAGAAATCGTGACTATCATTGTGACTATCAAATTTCTGCCATAGTCTATCTTCTGACCTTCCGATACTCACTTACGTTTAGCCATTATCAAGGATGGTTTTATTTTTACTTTCAACTGAATGCATAGATTGTTTTATGTATGCATCTAGACTTATAGTGATGATTTATTTTCCAAACACGGTCAGCACATTCTGGCCGTGTTCATGGTTGATATTATCGAGTGCTGCCTTTTACATTTTTATTAATAATTCTTCCATTATTTTCAGCCTCTAAATTTTCTATTAACTTGTACAGGTTATGGGATATTGTTATTAAGTAAACACTATATTTATTAATCATAAATGGAAAGGCTTACAACAATTCAGCGACTACCAGTATTTAAAAAAAAAGTTCTTTTGTCTGTGCATGAACGTACCAATTTTTTAAAAATACAAACGGCCATGTACGAAACTATCAGAAAATAAGGGCGGTAAAGTTGAAGCTAAAGTTACCTAAAATTCAATAAAACATTAGATTACGGAGATTATTTTCATAGATTTTTAAGATTACTGGGTAGTTAAAAATAATATAAAAAGGCGCTCACGTTATATTCTTCAATAATTTTTACAGATATTGCCCCCCCCCAGTAGAAAAGAATTGCATCAACTTCCGGATGTTGTTAATCGAGCTGTCAACACCTAATTAAAACATCTACCACTGCGTTAAAAATGCATTTCTGAGGAGTTTTAAACTCACAGTAAATAATAATTTAAAATCAGATTAATTAAACTTTAAATCTGCTAATATTCCTCAAATAAAGATTTAGAAAAGTATATTTTATATTCAAATAATTTTTTTAATAAAGATATTTACATTGTGCTGATGGATGGCTAAAATCAGCGATTTTTAGCGATTAAAAAACTCCTTCAGTGAATTTAAAGCGGTTTCGAAATATCGAGTAAGTTTGTTACTTATTGGAAATTAGCATGAAATTAAAACTAAAATAAAAGCTGCAAGGAAAAGACTTTCATTTTTAAAAATTCATTTGAAACCTTAGGTATCGCATTTCTTTAGGCATTTGTTTTAATCGCAAATCTGTTTTAGATGCGTTCCAGACTTATCTCCAAGAATTGTCCCGCATATTTACAGACTAATTCTTATTGCTGTACCAAAGATCGGTCCCTAAAGAAGCCTTGGTCAAAATGTTGCCTAGGTCCTCAGCCACAAAAGAGGTGAGCATAAAATTGTGTTTATTCAAGTATATCTATTTATTCGGTGGCATCAAAGCTTTATTCCATATATATATATATATATATATATATATATATATATATATATATATATGTGTGTGTGTGTGTGTGTGTGTGTATTGAGCATATATATATATTGAGCATAGATATATATATATATATATATATTGAGCATATATATATAAGGTTGTAAATATATATATATATATATATATATATATATATATATATATATATATATAACAGTGAACATAGAAGTCAACACTTAGAGGCGACGGTCTGTTTCATGCTAGACGCAATCGTCGGACCAAAAGAACATAACTCGTGGCTTGACTATATTTCTTCATATATATATATATATATATATATATATATATATATATATATATATATATATATATGTGTGTGTGGGGGGGGTGAGTGTGTGTGTTTTGAACAATAAAATTATTAAAAAATTAAAATTTTCAGACACACTGCGTCGTATATTAATTTTCTTTTGGTTTTATTATTTAAATTAGGTTCCTCGACTAGCTTCATCTAGCATGGCCATCATCAGGAGATAAAAAATCTTGCTTGTTAGTAGCAGTGAACTACTGGAATGAATGACCTTCTGAAGAAAATGAACTCTATGTGTAGTTTTCATTTGCTAGATATATATATATCTATATCTATCTATCTATCTATCTATCTATCTATCTATATATCTATATATATATATATGAAGGGTCGTTCTAGTCGCCTAAAGATCGCGATAGCGTGGAACGTGAATAACGACTCGAGCTGTCCTTTGTTGAGTGTTGACTTTGTGAAACTTTTTTATTCTGTCTGGGTAGCGTGGTTCCTGGGTACGTTACTCTGCGTAGGTACTTTTTGTGTAGTTTTCATTTGTTATCTATCTATCTATCTATCTATCTATCTATCTATCTATCTATCTATCTATATGTATATATCCAAGTATAGGATTGGTGTATACGGAATAAATTCCAATAACCAACAAATACTATTCTTAAAAGAGTGCCCAATACAGAGTAGAGCAAATATAATTATTTATTCGAAAATTATAACATAAATATGTTATAAAATCACTACAAAAATAGCCATTTTGTTTCAACACTTCTGGTGTCTTATCAAGTGATGGTGTTGAATGTAGAATGAAGGATTTTAAAAGGTTCAAATCAATCAAACATCCCTCGCTAAGGAGAAACGTTGTTACATAAGCTGGAATGACCAATCAAAATACAAGTATATGAAAATTCCAAAAACTTGATAACGGACTTTAAGGTTATAATAATTATTTAATGCTTTAATGTTGGGGTTAGACTAAAGTAGAATTCATTCTAACTAATAAATATTAAATCATACTATAAAATTTAAAATTACCAATTTTAAAATTTAAATGTAATCTATATTAAGTTTAAAATTATAAAGTTATTTAAAGAAGAAACCGAAGAGAAAAATATATATGTTTTTCTATTTATTTGGTTTTTATTGAAATTAAGCTTGAATAAGCGTTAAGATCAACTGTTGCTCTGAACTTCATGACAACGTAGATACATTTGAAGCAAGAACATGGGCAGGGGAGGATGATATATATATACATTTTACACTTATTGATATGTATAAATTGATGTAATTTAACGTATATTAAGTTGAACAGAATACAAGAGATTGTATTTAAAAATGCGTATAACACATTTAATATACGATTGAAGAATGTTGTCAAGTTCTGTGAAACCGTTTTAGATGCAAAGTTACATATACAATTTGAAACGTAACTTTAAAAAAAATGCCAAGATTTAGTTAATAATCTCTTGTCTATGATCCTGATGAATTCGGTTCTTGATAATAACTCGTACGGTTGAAAATATGAAAAGAGAACAAAAAATAAACTTTCGATAGATTAACTAAAATTCTGATTTTGATTTAAAAGTCTAGAAGTGTAAAAAGCAGTAAACATTAAACATACAGACATTGTCAGCAAAATTTGAGAAAAGTTATAGAAAAGAGTTCCTGTTCACTGAATATACCGGAAGACGTTGAATTACACTGTTTAAAAATCAGTAACGGATACTCAAATATGTGTATCCATAAATACAGGGTGTCCATAAAGTCCGTGTGCACTTTAAAAAATTTATAACTTTATTTGTATTTGCGATAGAAATAACCTGTAAAAAACGTTATAAAGTTTAATGTACCTAGTTTTAAGTATAGCTAAAATAACTAATGTGATTTCAGGCATTACTGTAAATCAGTTGGCAAATGTTTTCCGTGAACTGCAAAATCGTATTACCCTTTGTATTGCTAATGATGGAGGACATGTGGAAACTTAAATAAAATTTCAATAAAACCTTAAAAAATATAGATTTACTTCTTTCTAATCCTTTTTACAAATTATTTCTAGCGCAAATACAAATAAATTTATACATTTTTAAAGTGCACACGAACTTTATCGACACCCTGTATGTTGTTTACAGAAATAAGAAATATTTAACGTTTAAAGTAAAAATCATATTATTAATAATAATAATATGTAACGGAATACATACAAATCATATATACATAAATACATAGAGGGTGCGATGGATAAATTGTCGTACGATTTGAGCAAAAAGAAAATAACACTGACATAGCATTTTGACAGAAATATTTACCAAAATTACACAAATATATCTAGAAATACTAAAGAGTAAATTTATTCAATAAAATCACTATTTTCTTCAACCACGGCCTCCAGACGATTTCGGAATCTCCTGCATCTGGACGGTCTCCTTGCCTCCAGTTCCTCTTTGGTGTTACAAAGAGGCTTCTCGCTCAACTGCGTCCCCCATAATAATCAAGGGGGTTACACTCTGGGGAGTTAGGTGGACAGATGTAAGGAGCGATGTGGTCGCAGATATTGTCTGACAGCCATGATTCGGTTCTATTGTTTGTGTTGCATTGTGCAGACTCCTGTTTCCAGACATAGGCTCTTCCAGCAGACACCCTTTTGACCCAGGGCAGCACTACCTTCTCAAAGCACTTGATGCAGGCCTCCGTGTTGAGTCTGAGGCCCTGTTGGAAGATGAATGGAGGCATGACGTCGTCATCACTAGTGATCTCTTCAAACACCTTCGTAATCACCATTAGACTCCTCGAAATCTTTCCGAATCCTCTGCACTGTCCTCAGATTGCTGCCCAAATGAAATGTTCGTATTGGAGCTTCCGGCACTACTGCCAAGGAATACAGAATGCCGTTTCTAAATTTCTGGTGGCGTAGAGAATCTGACAACTTAACCAATTGATTCAGTTATGAATTTTGTGCGATAATCTTAAATGGCACTGAAGACCCACTAGTGATTTACAAAGGAGGCCGCATATGGAGCAAGAATGAGGATTGTGGGATGAGCTCACTGTTAGATTGGTTGACCTTTTAGATCTTGCTCTGGCTTCTTGAAGGCGATTCAGACTAGCAGATTGAAAAACTGCTGAGTTCACTAAAACACGTTGATCTCCACTCTACCCGCTCCAAGGCTAAGCGCTCGAGCGTCTTATATATATATATATATATATATATATATATATATATATATATATATATATATATATATATATATATATACTATGTTTCATATGAATGCGTATTAATTAATAGATAAAAAATGGAATATGTGGAGAGACATGATCGCAACATGGCAATAAAAGCAATATATCAAGATGCCACAAGTACAAGGTTTTCAGCTTTCTATGGATTTTAAATTCTAAAACCCTAACGTATTAGTGGTCACAGTACCTCGGGAGGAAGAAATTATGTCAAAAATATTTAAACATTTTAATATGACTTCCTGTCTGGAGGAAGTTATAGGGTTTAATTCGGGATTTGGTTGGTGCTTTATAAGAATAGCTTCAAGTATTTGAAGTCTTTCTTTACAGTTAGTGTTATATGACACCTGAAATGATAGCACACCTTCCTTTGCCCTATGGCGTGTTGGTATCCACAGTATTCTGGGTAATCACTCTGTAGTGGGATTTTACGTATTTGTCGAATTCAACTGTGTTTTGTTTTACAGACACGGTAACTCCACCCCATGTCTAATAAATATGGTACACATTCAGATGATTTTGAGGTCAGAGTTGTTGTTCTCCTACACAGGTGGGCAAACACGGCTAGAGATTATTTATGTGAGTATTAATTTGAAAGGGAATAAACTCAACTGGAATTTGAACCCGATTTTCCGATATGCAGTTCCGAGGCACTAACTAGGGAAGTGCCGGCACTTCGAAAAAGTTAACAGGTAAACTTATCTTAGCTGACGCGTTTCGTCCTGTGAAGGAGTTTATCAAGGCATATTTTGTCCTTTGAGGGACTTAAAAAAGCCTTGATAAAGTTCCTCAGAGGACGAAGCGCGTCGTCTAAGATAAGTTTTTCTCGTAGCCAGACATTTGGCCGACGGACATTTGGCCGACGGACATTTGGCCGACGGACATTTGGCCGACGGACATTTGGCCGACGGACATTTGGACGAACGGACATTTTGTCGACAGACATTTGGTCGACAGACATTTGGCCGAATGGACATTTGGCAGACGGACATTTCACCGAAAAAGTACAAGTAAAAAAAGTAACAAGCAATACTGTAGGTATTTTAATTAGCAGTATTATAAGGTAGAAGAGGACTAATAATTACCAGTGAATTTCAAGTGATTAAATTACTAAATCTAAATTTAAAGTTAAAAGTTTTCTTATTTCAATATTTGTTTATAGAAATTAGTATTTTTATTTGGGTAAAAAGTAGCACCTAATTATTTAAATTCGTATTTAACAGTAACATAAAAACTAGTTCAGATAATGAACATTAAAAGCGAAACTGAAAGATCTTTCATATCGTAAAAGCTTAAGATTTTTGCTGTAGTAGAATGTGCTTTTTCTCAAAATGCTTATCATCTTACAGTAAGATTTGAAGTAAAATATAATATATACAGAATAGATTTAAAATTAAGCTTGTAAAAAAACCCCAAAAAAACCCGGAAAATTATAAATTGATACAGTAAATAAATATAAATCTATGTAGCACATTACGATAAAGAGTGTGACAGACACATGTAAGTACGCCGCGAAATGTTCCTCGGTCAAATGTTCGAGTACTGTTCTCCTTTTAACTTTATACTTACTTAAAGTGTTTCTATGTCTTATATTAATGTTCAGTTTTTTTTTTTAACTGATTGATTTTTTTACATCTTATTAACACTTTGTTGGTTACTTAAAAACAAAACATAGTTTGGATGGTAAGAAAATTCACTATTTACATTATTCGGACTGTTGTCTTCACCTTTGTCGCCATATGTATTACAACGTTTCGGCCGTTGTATGCTCCGGCTTTCTTCAGGTAGTTGGAATGTCGAACTGAACCCTTTATTTCGCTCACTGGAGTAGATTGTTCTAGTTCCACGTGCCATGTTTTTAATGGAAGTCAATTATCAGTTATCTCCTGTTAATTTCCCTCTCCAAGTTCTCCACTGCCTTAACCGGGTATTGAACTCACACTCTTCGGGTCCTGTCACTGGATCTAACCTACGCCTTTATCCACTGTGCCATGTGTGGCGATAAAGATGAGGAGAATAGTCCGAATAATGTAAATAGTGTACATAATACCTCATCTCAGAAATATAGACAGATACTGAAGGGTGATAAATATGGCGACAATGATGATGACAATAGTCCGAATAATGTAAATAGTGTACATAATACCTCATCTCAGAAATATTGACTGATATTGAAGGGTGATAAATATGGCGACAATAATGATGACAATAGTCCGAATAATGTAAATAGTGTACATAATACCTCATCTCGGAAATATAGACACACACTGAAGAGTGATAAATAATGGCGACAAAGATGAGGACAATAGTCCGAATAATGTAAATAGTGTACATAATACCTCATCTCAGAAATATCGACAGATACTGAAAGACCGAAACGTTGTAATAAATATGGCGACAAAGATGAAGGCAATAGTCCAAATAATGTAAATAATGTACATAATACCTCATCTCAGAAATATCGACAGATACTGAAAGACCAAAATGTTGTAATAAATATGGTGACAAAGATGAAGGCAATAGTCCGAATAATGTAAATAATGTACATAATACCTCATCTCAGAAATATAGACAGATACTGAAGAGTGATAAATATGGCGACAAAGATGAGGAGAATAGTCCGAATAATGTAAATAGTGTACATAATACCTCATCTCAGAAATATAGACAGATACAGGTAAGAAAATTCTTTTCTTTTTGCTAGTAAATTTTGTTTTTTTAAACTGACATATTTCGTTCGTTGTGTTGATCAATTTTTTCCTTATGTAGTAGCATATCCCGAGAGTGTCTTTTGTTAAATACAGAGAAACAAGTGAAAACACACACACACTTCATTATATATATATATATATATATATATATATATATATATATATATATGAGGAAATATAGTCTTAAGATGTGCTATATTTATGGGATAAAGTGCTCAATATCAGAGATAGAGCGTGTGTAAATATAAAAGTGAACATAGAAGTCAACACTTAGAGGCGACAGTCTGTTTGATATATATCGGTAATTATATGAAGATAACGCCAATTCTTCGTCTCAGAACTTCAAACAATATCGGCAAAAGCTGAGTG
The DNA here is from genome assembly GCA_964036315.1 of Acanthosepion esculentum. Lineage (NCBI taxonomy): Eukaryota > Metazoa > Mollusca > Cephalopoda > Sepiida > Sepiidae > Acanthosepion > Acanthosepion esculentum. The sequence continues at coordinate 118,816,498 of OZ038485.1, read as the reverse complement.
TGAAATGTTCGAAACGGTAATCGAGAGAAAGCAAGATAATAACGCTCATCCAAATAATCAATTGAATTCTTTGAATTTCACACACTAATTATTGAACTCATTCATAGCCCCAGCTTGTTTGCCATTGCTTTCATTCTAAGTTGTGTATCACAACTAAACGTTGACATCATTTCCGCCATTTTCATTTCCCGACTAAACTTCGACAAAACAACAAACGACCTTCAAACTCAAAACTCGCAGAAATTCCTTTCTCTTCCTTGAAAAAAGCCAGTCGGTATGACTTTCAGTTTGTTTTTAGCACAAGCAATATTTAAATTGTCCTTGCGACATACAGATTTCAAAGGATTTCACTTTTTGTTTTGAGGTTCGTTATAAAGTCACGATAACCTTGTCTCGATGACACCTATTCTGCTCTGAGATATCACATGACATCAAACTCTTCGTTTTGTTTTTCTTTTGCTTGTTCTTTAAATAATCATCTCCCTTCCTTTCTTTCTTTCTTTCTTTCTTTATTTCTTTCTTTGTTTTCCAATTATCATCGTTCCTCTACCTTTTCTTTTTTCTTCTATTTGTATTCTTGAATTCATCGTCTTTCATTTATAATTTCTATATTTTTCTTCTTTTCTTCTTCTTCTTTCTTCTTCTTCTTCTTCTTCTTCTTCTTCTTCTTCTTCTTCTTCTTCTTCTTCATCATCGTCCCCTTTTTCTATTCTTGCCATCATATTTCATTATTTCTTTTCTTCTTCTTATCAAATATTTTCTCTTTTTTTCCGTATATTTCACCACATCTTTCTTTCTTTTCTTTCTTTCTTTCTTTCTTTCTCCTACCATCTCTCTCTCTCTTGTCTTTCGATCCTTCTCTTTCAAGCCTTACTTCGTTTTTCATTCGTCCAAATTCTCCTTCCCTTTTCCTTCCATTTAACTCGCCTGTTTCTGTCGCCGTTCATTTCTTTTCATTTTCTCTTTCCTCCTGAAAAGTTCCTCTTCCTTCTCTTGTTTGAGGCCTTTTATCTTTTCTCACTACTAACCTCACTTTTCCTCCTCATCCTCTTCCTCCTTCTTCTCCTCTCCTCCTCCTTTCTTCTTCCTCTTCTTCTTCTTCTTCTTCTTCTTCTTCTTCTTCTTCTTCTTCTTCTTCTTCTTGCTATCATATTTCACTATTTCTTTTCTTTTTTTATCAAATATTTTGTCTTTTCTTTTCCTTCTATCTCACCACGTTTCTTTCTTTCTTTCTTTTTCTACGTTCTTTCTTGCCTTGTCTATCGGACCTTCTCTTTCAAGCCTTATATCTTTTTTCATTCGTCCACATTTTCATGGTTCCCCCTTTTCTTTCATTTAACTATCTTTTTTCTGTCACTTCCAAACCTATCTCAACCCGTCTCTCACTCTCTCTTCCAAAAACCAAGTCACTTCTCCTCCTCCTCCTCTTTCTTCTTCTTCGTTGTCTTCTTCCTCTTCTTCTCCTCCTCCTTGATTCTTCCTCTTGTTGTCGTTGTTGTTGTTGTTGTTGTTGTTGTTCTTCTTCTTCTTCTTCTTCTTCTTCTTCTTCTTCTTCTTCTTCTTCTTCTTCTTCTTCTTCTTCTTCTTCTTTGTTGGGCTTTCATTGGAACTCAAGTGAGAACAATTTACCCCAATACTCCAGAATTTTCCAAAAGATGTTTTGTCCTAAATTTCACCCGATACAATACACAAGAGCCACTCGAGGCAGATGGTTACTGAGTGAGGTGCTGGATATGAACATAAGAAGAAATGATAGGAAATGATAATTGTGAGGATATGACGGACAGATAACTATAGATCCAAGAGCTTAAGATTTTAGTGTTCATGGAAATTTCCACACCGGAGCCTGTCCGACAAAGTAGCGTTTCTTGGGAAGAAACATTCGGAGTGGAACGCCTTCTTATCAAAGGATTATATAGAGGAATAGAAATGATTGAACACCATGGACGTAGCAAGACGGTTGTTGGCTATCAAGAACTGAGGCGCTGGCACTACAGAATAGTTTGATCAGTTTGAGCTGACTCTTGTAACGGTAAAGCGTGACATAAAAAAAAAATAGTTACTTTCTGATTTTCAAAAAAAAGTCGAACATTTTCCAGCATTTTTAGCGATAGATCTCGTTGATATTCTTAAAGAACGGTTCTAAGTAATTTTTGAAATGGATCAATTTTCTCTTCGACACTCCTGAATCTCGTAAGGGCACCACATGTGCTCCAGTCGTAGCAGCAGTTGTCTGTCTTCGGTAAGATGCGCAACCCACTCCGGGATGATTTGAATGTGGTTTCCCTTCTTCTAGTCTTGCTGCCAACCATGGCTATATGGCCAAGTCCGCCCTGCTATTTACTTATTGCTGGCAGAGCAAGAGTATTTGCGAGTAAATGTAATGATCTAAACCGGAATTCAAACTCGGTTCTCCAATTTCTCATTCCTAGCCGCTATCCACCATATTTCTCATTCCTAGCCGCTATCCACCAAGCACCGAAATTAAATAAATCTTTCCTTTGTTTGCTTTTGAAATATCAGAGGATGTTACCTTCCGATTTTTTTGATTTCTCGTTTTTGGACATAACAACATTTCTTCTCTCAGAAAATTTCAGCTGTCAAAATTAACCTTTCTTCAATATGATTAGTGTAAACCCAATTCCTTAAATAGTTGAGTCGACACAATACTCAACGCTGATCTTTTTCTACTTTTACTTTTCATATACATATCAACCTTACAGTATAAAGGATTTTACATGCTTTGATTACTTCGCAGTTTGCGGCAAAACTTGTCAAGTCTTTCTTGACCATTTTAGGAAAGGTCCTGAATATTTCGCAAATGGTAGTATTCATGAATTAATATTTTGGTCGTGTTTCTGTCTGGTTTCCAAAATCCTCATAAGTTTTCTGAGCCATTCTTTCGTGATCTTTTTTTTATTCAAATACATTTTTTAATTTAGTCAGTATTCGATTGTGTCAGACAAATAATTAGTCTCAGATGAACCTGCCTAGTACAATAAAGCCTTACCCTAAAAAATGCAATTTGGGACATCGCTCACTTATTCCAGTCTCGCTTTCTTTTACTTTTGATTTATTTCATGACGATCCTTCAACCTTATAAATCTAATTGTTTTTTTAATTTTTTTATGGAACGCAAAATTATTTTACAAATATTCTTTTCTTTCAGAACACAGAAGACATTCTGTTCAACTCAATAGGTAAGTACGTTTTACGCTATTATTAATTATGTTCTGTCGTTGATATTTATTTCATTGGATGGTGGGGTAAAAACGACAGATGAAGGGACAGAAAACATTGACAGAAAAGAAAAACAAACACCACCCAAGGCTATAACTCAAAGTGCTCAATGTCTATAGCAAATAGACCAAGACAGAGTAGTAACCTAACCAATATATATATATATATATATATATATATATATATATATATATATATATATATATATTAAGACATTTTTATGTTTATACATTTTTTTTTGTTAGGTACAAATATTTTAGTAAATGCTCTGTTTATAATAAACAGTATTAACAACATTTACCGGCCTGGATGTCCGGGAAATTGTCATAGAAAATATGCGTCCTCCGACAGGAATCGAACCTGTATCCTATACGGAACCGTCATATAGCCTGACGTGCTTTTACCGATTTCGCCACAGAGGTCGATTTTACTGTTTTTAAACTACAATCTTCCATGATTCTCTCACGTACATTCATATCTGCACAATACGTATCCAAATGTAAACAAATGACGTCACATATTATGAAATGGACAATTATTTAAAGACATTTTTATGTTTATACATTCATTTTTATAGTCTATTTCATAATGAGAGAGAGAGAGAGAGAGAGAGAGAGAGAGGGGGAAAGAGAGAGAGATAGAGAGAGATAAATTAAATATGAGAAATAAAAAAACATGTATAGCTATAAGAATTGCTTTGCAAGGTTTGCTAACACCAAGGAGTTTTGTGTTGACATGCAGGGGAGAAGTAGCTATATATATATATATATATATATATATATATAATTTCTCTTATATGTAATTTATATATGCTCTGAAATAAATACATTGAGCCCTCTTTTTCGATCAGTTTTAATATTTTATATTATTAGGATCCACTTGGATTACTTACCCACGGATTTTTACCTGTATATATTTATATATATAGAAATATGTGTGTGTGTATGTGTGTGTGTGTGTGTGTGTATGTGTGTGTGTGTGTACGTGAGTGTGTGTATGTTTGTGTGTGTGTTTTTGTGTTTGTGTATACATTTTCTGGCTAGACAATCTTGGAAAGATCTCGAGAAGCAGTTGCGCGGTCTATGGTAGCTATTCAGATGCAACCGCTTTGTGCATGAATGAATAGAAACTCGCTCGTAGGGTTATCCAATTGGTGGTGAGATGTTATTGAATGAACTTATGTTCACTCCTTGACATTCACAGCACACTCACACACACACACACACACACACACACACACACACACACACACACACACACTTCTTCCCTTTATATATATATATATATATATATATATATATATATATATATATATATATATATATATATAGGTTGATGCAAAAGTGCGTGCAGCGATCATTTGTACAATGCTATGAAATCCTAGAAGTGTCATTGAATTTTAATCACAGCGCGCTATCGTTTATGAGATCTTCAGCTGTTTTAACCGTCTTGTAAATCTTCGGGAAATGAAGGCTTTGCACATGGAATTAAGAGAATGAAATGAAGGAATACAAAAATGACATGATAAGATTAAGCAATATAATCAGTTGAAGATACATCAGTATTCCTTTGCGCCAAAGGCTGAACATTTTTATGAGCATCAGCCTGAACGAGTCATCGAGTCTCCTGAAGTCTTTGAAACTTTACCATTCCCACCGACATATCAAAGTTACGAGACCAGGCATAGTGATTAAAGGCTACAAACAAAATAATGCTTTCTTGTGAACATAAGTGTGACAGCAAATTAAAAAAAGAAATCAGTTAAAGAATATAATAAATCAAATACATGTATAAAGACCTTGAAATAAAATAAAAAATGTGGCAGCTTAAAACTAGTTATACCTTTAATAACAGGAGTACTGTTTTTAATCAGAAAAAAAAACTTATTGAAAAGAACATTTCCAAGATCCCTGGCAACAAATTGTTTACAAGGAATTTTTAAAAAATTGCCCTGTGTGGAAGAAGATGGTATTCTAAATGTAAAGAAAATAGAGACATTGTACATGTGACGTATCGCTTAACATCAGAATCTGTGAAGATAGAAAGCAAATATTTCTTCCTTCGATGATGACGCTCAAAGGGATTGAAACTAAACAGAAATGAAAACAGAACGTACTACTACAACTACTACTACTATTAATACTACTACTACTACTACTACTACTACTACTACTACTACTACTAATAATAATAATAATAATGAGGAAACAATCGATAAACCTCTACTTCTGTTCAAAAGACCAGGGAGAAAGTGTGAACTATTTTCTTCAACCACGGCCTCCAGACGATTTCGGAATCTCCTGCATCTGGACGGTCTCCTTGCCTCCAATTCCGCTTTGGTGTTACAAGGAGGTTTCGCCCCCACCTATAATAATCAAGGCGGTTGCACTCTGGGGAGTTAGGTGGACAGATGTAAGGAGCGATGTGGTCGCAGATATTGTCTGACAGCCATGATTCGGTTCTATTGTTTGTGTTGCATTGTGCAGACCCCTGTTTCCAGACATAGGCTCTTGCAGCAGACACCCTTTTGACCCAGGGCAGCACTACCTTCTCAAAGCATTTGATGCAGGCCTCCGTGTTGAGTCTGAGGCCCTGTTGGAAGATGAATGGAGGCATGACGTCGTCATCACTAGTGATCTCTTCAAACACCTTCGTAATCACCATTAGACTCCTCGAAATCTTTCCGAATCCTCTGCACTGTCCTCAGATTGCTGCCCAAATTAAATGTTCGTATTGGAGCTTCCGGCACTACTGCCAAGGAATACAGAATGCCGTTTCTAAATTTCTGGCGGAGGTAATTGCGTCATGGTGTTCTTTTTCTCACAGACGCTGCTACTATACTGTGTAGTCGACAAAATCGAAAACAAACAACGGGCATGCACGAAATTAAAAATGTAAAATGGCGACAATTCACCTATCGCACCCTATATAATAATAATAATAATAATATGTAAAGGAATACATATAAATCATATATACATACATAGAACGTGTGATGGATAAATTGTCGTACAAGTTAAGCAAAAACAGTAACACAGACATCTCATTTTAAGAGATATATTTACCAAAATTACACAAAAATACCTTGAAATACTGAAGAGTAGATTTATTCAGTAAAATCGACATTGGCTTCAAGCACGGCCTCGAGACGACTTTGGGATCCCTTGCAACACTTCATCAAGAGCAGCTATATCTCCTGAAGTCACTTGATGCAGGCCTCCGTGTTGAGTCTAAGGCCCTGTGGCAAGATGAATAAATGCATAACGTCGCCATCACTAGTGATCACCCGAAACAACTTTGTAATCACCATGAGACTCATTCAACTCTTTCCGAATTCACTGCACTGTCCCCAGATTGGCATCCAAACACTCTGAAATTGGAACTTCCGGCGCGAATGCCAAACATATCGTTGCGGTTTCGATAACAAGCCAGTCTTTAAATGAGTAGGATCAAGTTGTTGAGTTGTCCTTCACCTAGACCAGTTGCCACCCAAGGCTATAGAGCCCGGTCTGCCCTGCTATTTCTCTTGGGGAGAGAAGAAGAGGATTCATACCTTTCCCAAGGGTATTAGTACGTAATTCTGGAATTTGAACTCGGCTCTCCGATTCCTCAATTCGAGCCGCTATCCACTACAGCACCGTGCCTCCGCTACTCCACCGTGAAACATTACATACCAATTATTTGCGAATTTTGACTCAGGTGCTCAGACAAAATTGTTCAGGAACGCAGGGCTTAAAGTGTTAATAATCAGTGAGACGCCTTTCTGCCTCCAATCACCACGGCTGATGCTAATCTCCAGGAGAGTGACACTGCTTAACATTCTCGGCTGTCATGAAGTGGAAAGACTACATTGAATCCATCGCTAGGTCAGCTACTAAGAAATTTGGTTCTCTGTGTCGTGCTTAGACAAATTTTTGTTCCGGAATCTATGTTATATATCTTTCATATTTATAAGTCACCGTTTGCTGTTGGATTTACGAGAAGTTGAACACCGACATAAGTTACGAGGAAGTCCATAATAAATAGTAATTTGTTTTTCTTGAGGACCTGCTCAATCATGTCTCTCCACAGTTTCCTTTTCTTTTATTATCTATACAATGTGCATTGTTATGGTTTTCTGAAGGAAGATTATTTATCGTAAGCGTTCTTTACGGATTTCATTTGGTCCTTCTTCAAAATTGATTAACAACAAATCAGGGATGCGGAGAAGAGATGTAAAAATGTCGTCTCCCTTCCGATCATGGCTCTCCACATCTTTCTACCTCTAAGCGATGTTTGTCTTTTTCATACCAGTCCATGTTTTCGCATCTATTTATACAAGCTTATGAGGTAGGTTACTCAGTCTTTTCCTCATTATGTCATATGAGTGTCAAATTCACTAAGCCGTCTTTCCTCATTATGTGCCCAAGAAATTTCAATTGGTGCCAAGTGTCATTTTTGTTTCGTTCTCCCTTAAAAACTCTTCATTACTTATATACCATATGCTGTAGACTTCTGTAGGACAAAATCTTTGTTGTCGCTGTTTTTTTTCTCCTGCGAAGAAATTGTTCTGAATTCATTGAAACACAGTACGATCACCGAAGTTAAGCAACGTCGAGTCTGGTCAGTATCTAGATGGGTGACAGCTTGGGACAACCAGATGCTGTAAGCTTGAATGTGCAGTTCCAATTCCAGTTGGGTTCGTTATATTCAATTACGTGCAAATACCCTTGGGAAATGTATGATTTTACTTCTTATCCACCTAGCTATCTCTTAAAGATTAAGACTTAACCACTAATATCTCCAATACTAGTAAGACTAAACCACTAATATCTCAAAAAAAAAAAAATTCTTACAGTCTAAAAATATTTTCCGGCTTTAAATAACCTGCGAATAGTTAATAAGCAAATCAATTATTTAATCAAACTCACATATAGGTTGATTGATATTACATAACATTTCTGTACTCGTTTCTAAAGAAATTTTTCCTGTTTTGTTTATACTTTGCTTAGCTTTTGGGCGGCATCTTTCGCTATTCCAATGCTCCTTCGGATTTCGGTGTAACATTTTCCATCACATGTTAAAACACTTCTCAGATAAATTTTCTTACTTGGTTTATTTCTCCCCTTCACTAATAATCATATCTTAGTGTGAAACGAAGTAACTGTCCCAGACAGGATTTGAACAGTCCACCAAAACTACGATCTCTCAAAATAATTCCTACGCTGTCTCTCATCTTCATCAACGACCTTCCAGATGTCATAAGTTCTCAACAAGCTATATATGCTGATGACACAACAATTTATTATTGTCTTAATAGTAAGTCCGAGAGATCCAACAAAAGAAAACTGACAGCTGCTCTCGAAAATGACCTCCAATCAGTTGTTAACTGGGGCAAGAAATGACTTGTAAATATTAACGCCAACTTGCACGTTATAATCTTGCACGTTAAATCCAGCTTGCACGTTTTTAAATCTACCATTCGTCCTTGCATTATGTTCGAGACTTTGTCATTGTGTAAGCATTCTGGGATTGGAAAGCAAATATTTGTCGCAGATTACTTCCGCAAAGCAGAGAATAAATCACTGTAAGTTCAAACTCGAACATCCGGGACAGAAAGAAAAGCCGAAAACTCGATTCGCAGGTACTATCTCACAAATCACAATGCACGTAACCAATCAGAAAAATAACTCACTCTCCGAGAACCAGAAAAAATAACCGAAATTTGCTTCCGATTCGAGAACACTAACTGCTTTTATCATTCGTAAAAACCTGGGAGAGGACGCCCAATTTTTGCATATCAAAATACTTTTACAGCGACGCCTGCGACGGACTTGTTTTTAATTTAAATATTCCGTCTTCAGCATGTCATGCGGAATACGTGCCCTTTTCTTTATCATCCAGCGTCGCAAACGGCGTCTTCCCTGTGGGTGTTGTGGTTTCAAGATCGTTAAATATACATAGATCTTCAAGATGGGCGCAAACTAGAACATGCCTCATAGTTTGTGATTTCCGGCATTGGCAATTGGGATCATTACCGGTGGCACATCATCCAGCGTTACACACGGCGACTTGCCTGGGGGTGGTATGGTTTCAAGATCGTTAAATATACATAGATCTTCAAGATGGGCGCAAACTAGAAGATGCCCCATAGTTTGAGATTTCCGGCATTGGCAATTGGGATCATTACCGGTGGCACATCATCCAGCGTCGCACACGGCGTCTTCCCTGCGGGTGTTGAGGTTTCATGATCGTTACATGTGCATAGATCTTCAAGATTGGGGAAAACTAGAAGATGCCTCATAGTTTGAGATTTCCGGCATTGGCAATTGGGATCATTACCGGTGGCAGATCATCCAGCGTAGCACACGGCGCCTTGCCTGCGGGTGTTAAGATTTCTAGATCGTTAAATGTACATAGATCTTCAAGATGGGTTCAAACTAGAAGATGCCTCATAGTTTGAGATTTCCGGCATTGGCAATTGGGATCATTACCGGTGGCACATCATCCAGCGAGCACACGGCGCCTTGCCTGCGGGTGGTATGGTTTCAAGATCGTTAAATGTACATAGATCTTCAAGATGGGCACAAACTAGAAGAGGCCCACTAGTTTGAGATATCCAGCATTGGCAATTGGGATCATTACTGGTGGCACATCATCCAGCGTCGCACACACTGTCTTCCCTGCGGGTGTTAAGATTTCATGATCGTTAAATGTACACAGATCTTCAAGATTGGGGCAAACTAGAAGATGCCCCATAGTTTGTGATTTCCGGCATCGGCAATTGGTATCATTACCGGTGGCAGATGATGCAGGGTCGCACACGGCGCCTTGCCTGCGGGTGTTAAGGTTTCATGATCGTTAAATATACATAGATCTTCAAGATTGGGTCAAACTAGAACATGCCTCATATTTTTGATTTCCGGCATTGGCATTTGGGATCATTAGCGGCGGCACATCATCCAGCTTTGAACACTGCGCCTTGCCTGGGGTGTTGAGGTTTGAATATCGTTAAATGTGCATAGATCTTCAAGATTGGGGCAAACTAGAAGATGACTCATATTTTGTGATTTCCGGCATTGGCAATTGGGATCATTACCGGCGGCACAACATCCAGCGTTGAACACGGCGCCTTGCCAGCTGTTGTTAAGGTTTCAAGATCTTAAATGTACACAGGTCTTCAAGATTGGGGCAAACTAGAAGATGCCTCATAGTTTGTGATTTCCGGCATTGGCAGTTGGGATCATTACCGGTGGCACATCTTCCAGCGTCGCACAGAGCATCTTCCCTACGGCTGTTGAGGTTTCAAAATCGTTAAATGTACATAGATCTTCAAGATTGTGGCAAACTAGAAGATGCCTCATAGTTTGTGATTTCCGGCATTGGCAATTGGGAACATTACCGGTGGCACATCCCCATTTCTGATATTTTGCTCTCCAACAACCAACAGCTGTTCAGAGGTAATTTTGGTAGGAACAGAAGGAGCAGGCATCACTGGTGCCTGAGAGGAGCGATTCTGTAGGGCAGAGAAAGTGCCTGTGTTCTACATTAAGTTGGTTGTATCGCATGCACTGACGCTGACTAGGAGTCATATTGTTCCGTCGTTCAGCTGAGTGTAAAAAGTTGTGACTTGTGTTGAGTCTCTTTGTCATTTTTTCCCAGATTTGGTTTGATGCTCTTTCATTTCCTTCATATTCCACATGGTCTGGAGCTCCTGTAATATATCTAGAGACACTCGACAAAATCTAAAAAAGGGTTTGTAAAATTATCCTTCCTGACTCCTCGACTTACTTCCTTTCCCAACGCCGTGACGTGGCTTCTCTCCGTCTTTTCCTTATTTTCCTGGCAGTTGTTCTAATGAGCTCTCTTCCTTGCGATGATGGTGGGTTTATTACTAACATTATTTTATTTGGTTTCTTGTAAATAGTTTTGTTCTCATATTTTAAATACTCATTGGGGCTAGTTTTTAAATTTTTGTTTATCCCTCCCCCACAGACAATGGATTGTACATGTGGGGACTAGTTAGGACTTTCATAGAGACTACGAGGTATTATGGTGGGTGTAGTAAGAAAGGGAAGTAAGAATGTGTTGTTTTGGTGTAAGGAATATTGTTGTATGTCTGGGTCAGTGTTTGTGGCTAGCTAAGTTTAACGTTAAGACAGAAGAGGACTGTCCTTTTCCTCATTCCCCATTTCGGCTTGTGCCATATTTTGTAAATATTTACAAATAAATATCGCTCTACTCCTTGCTACCTTGACCTTATGAATTTAAGCGTACTACTAGATTGGTAAATCGGTCTCATAATTTTACTGTTGAAATAGCTACATGTAACCGCCAGTTCGATTCTACTAGTTTCTTTACTCGCACTTCTTATCTGTGGAACTATCTTCCGATTTCTAGCTTCCCTGCCATCTACAATCTTCAAAGCTTTAAATGCAACGTCAATCGTCATCTACGTTTTGAATTTTGTTTATTTATTTTTCTTTCCCCCTCACTAAAGTCTTCTCATTCTCTTGCACCCTCGGTAACCCGTTGCGTTTTAGTGGCATTATTGCCTTGCTTAGGGTGAAATGATTAAAAAAAAAATGAACATTCTGCCAGGGTAGGTTTCTCTACTTATCAAGTCGTTTATATCAACGCACATAGGAAATAATAGCAGTCTCCTTGCCCCCCTCTTCCTATTAACGAATAAAAAATGCCTTCACCTTAGGTGTAGAGATATAAGTATAGGCTCTTCCTGTGAGTCCATATGAAAACCAGTTTGCTGCCCTTTTCGTCTCTTCAAGAAGGCCACTACTTTTTTTCCTTTTGCAATATTGCAAATGAGTTTTTATACACGACTCAAGTTCGTGTCTTCTTTTTTCTCTCTGCGTTCTTTTGAATCTTCTGATCACGTTTGTTTTACTTCGGTTCTCCCTTGTTTTATACACGTTTTAAAAACTTATTTCATTCATTTATTTTTCTTTCTTTCTTTTAATTCTCAGAATGTGATTTATTTTTCGTCCCTGTTTTTTTCATTCTTCCTTTCAAAATTTTATTATTGATTATTTCTCATAATTATTAATATATCTTTCTTTCTTTCTTTCTTTCTTTCTTACATTCTTTCATTTTTTGTTTTTATTTCTTCATTTTTCTTTCTTTTTTCTTTCTGCTTTCTTTCTTTATCTTTCTTTCTTTTCTCTTTCTTTGATCTTTCTTTCTTCTTTCTTTCTTCATTTCTTTCTTTCTTATTTTCTTCCTTTCTTACTTCACTTCTTTCTTTTTCATTCCTTTCTTTTTTCTTTCTTCATTTTTCTTTCTTTTCTCTTTCTTCTTTCTTTCTTCATTTCTTTCTTTTTCATTGCTTTCTTTCTTTGCTTTTCTTTCTTTCTTCTTTCTTTCTTCATTTCTTTCTTTTTCATTTCTTTTTCTTTCTTCATTTTTTCTTTCTTTTTTCTTTTCTCTTTCTTTCTTCTTTCTTTCTTTCTTTCTTTCTTTCTTCATTTCTTTCTTTTTCATTGCTTTCTTTCTTTGCTTTTCTTTCTTTCTTTCTTCTTTCTTTCTTCATTTCTTTCTTTTTCATTTCTTTTTCTTTCTTCATTTTTCTTTCTTTTTTCTTTTCTCTTTCTTTCTTATTTCTTTCTTCATTTCTTTCTTTCTTTTTCTTTCTTTCTTTCTTTTTCCGATGTTTGTCATTTTGTTTTGTATTTTCCTTCTTTTCTCTAATTCGTTATCTTGTTTGTATCTTTAAAAATTCCAAATTGATTAATATTTTTCATGTTTTCTTCTGTTCCTCTTTATGCAGTTTCTTTTCTTTCTTTCTTTTTTTTCTTTCATTCTTTTTTTCTTTCTTTCTTTCTTTCTTTCTTTTTGTTTATTGTTTCTTTTAATTCGGAATTTGCGAATACAGTCATTTTATTATTTTTTCTTTTTCTTTTTTAAATTCATTTCTTGCTTTGTTTTTTTCTTTTATTTTTTACCTCTTTTAATGCTTACGTTTTGATTTTCGTGTTTTTTCTTACATTTTCAAAATTTCTTTTGTTCGTTCTTTCTTTTAATTCTCAATTTCTCATTTACTACTTTTTGCTTTTCTTTCATTCTTTTCTCGACTTTAGTAACTTGTTTCTTTCCTTTTTTCTTTTTTCTTCCTCATAATTCTAAATTTTTTATTTTAAGCTATTTTTTAATTATTTCTCGTTTCATTTATTCATTCATTTTTCTTTTTATATTACCAATTGATTAATAATTTTCATTTGTTTCTTTTTCTCTTTTCTTCATTTCTTTCTTTCTTTGAACGTGCAATATCTGTAATTTTCCTCTTTTTCTTTTCTCAAATTCGTTTGATTCTTTCTTTTATTTTTTAATTTTCCGTTTCTAATTTTCTTTTATTTGTTATTTTTATTATTATTTTCACAGTTACATTTTTTCTTCATTCATTCATTCATTCATTCATTCATTCTTACTTTCTTTCTTTCTTTGACAGTTTTATATTTTTCCTTTTTTTACTTTTATCAACTGAGTTTCTTTCTATCTATTTTTTTAATTTACTTTTCGATTCCTGATTTTCTTCTTTTAATGTTGTTTTCCCTTTCTTTCTCTTCTTATCATCGTTTATTTTATTCTTTCTTGTAATTGTCAATTTCCGTTTAAAACCTCCTTGATTTTTTTCATTCTTTTCTCAACTTTGCTCATTTCTTTCTTTTTCATTCGTTTTTTTTCCTGATTTGCGGCTATTTCGTTATTGTCTTTTCTTCTCTTTCTCAACTTCATTCATTCTTTATTTTTCCATTACAAATTGAAGAATATTTTTTATTTGTTTACTTCTTTTTCGATATTCTCAATTTATTCTATCAATTTGACTTTCGTTTAATTCTCAATTTCTCTTTCTTTTATTTTTTTTCTATTTTCATTCTAAACTCCTTATTCAAGATTTTTTAATTTCTTTTTCTCGTTTGCTTCTTTCCTTCTTTCATTCATTATGTCTATCATTTTTTCTTTTGTTTTTTATTTTATTAATACTCAGTTCCATTTTTTCGGCATTTACTTTTCTTTTACTTTCCTTCTTTTCTTCCTTTTTTCTTTCTTCTAATGCTCAATTCATTCGTACCATATTCCTGTTTTTTCCTTTTTCTACCAATTTCTGTTTTTCCTTTTGCTAACTGTTTTATTTTTTACATTTCATTCCTATTTTAGCTTTTTCCACTTTCTTCCTATTTCTGTTTTTTCTTTTTCTACCTATTTTTTTCTATTTTTCCTTTCCATCGATATTTTCGTTTTTTCTTTTCTTCCAATTTTTGATATTTTCATTTTTTCCTATTGTTCATTTTTTCCTTATTCTTTCTATTTCTGTTTTTTCTTTTTTTCCACTTATTTTTCCACATATCCTAACTATTTTTGTTTTTTATTTTTCTATTTTTTCCTTTTCCTCCTGATTTTATTTTTCTATTTAAGTTTTGATTTTTTCCTTTTCCTTCTTATTTTTGTCTTTTTCCCTTCAATCCCACGTTTTGTTTTTTACTTTTTCTACCTATTTGGGTTTTTTCTTTTTCTCATTATTTTGTTTTCCCTTTATTCTCCCAATTTTTGTTTTCTCAATTTTCTTTTGTTTCTTCATATTTTTGTATTTTCATTTCGCTCCCAATTTCTGTTTATTTACTTTTCTTCCTGAGTTTATTTGGTCTTCTTCCTATTTTTATTTTTTCCTTTATGTCTTAATTTTGCTTTTTCCATTTTCCTCCTATTTTTGCTTTTTATTTCTATTTTTGTTTTTTCTTTCTTTTCCAATTTTTGTTTTCTTAATTTTTTTCTCCCCATCTTCGTATTATATTTTTTCTTCCTGTTTTTTCTTTATTTATGTATATATTTTTTTTCTTTTTCTTCCTATTTTTTGTTTTTCCTTTTTCTCTCTGTTTTGGTTTTTCTTTTGTCTACTTATTTTTGTATTTTTCGTTTTCTTTCATAATTTTTTCATTTTTCTTCCTATTTTTGTTTTATTTTTCTTTCTATTTTTTCCCTATTTCTTTATATTTTGTTTGTTTTTCTCCACACATTTACTATTTTTACTTTCCCTTCTTATTTTGATTTTTCCTTTTTTTTGTTTTTTCCATTTATCTCCTAGTATTTCATTTTTCTTCCTGCGTTTCTTTTACCATTTGCTCGCTATTTTTGTTAATTTTCTTTTTCTCGATATTCTTGTTTTTCTTTTCGTCCTATTTTGTTTTTTTATCATTTTTTTTCTTTATATATTTGCGCTTTTCTTTCCATTTTTGTTTTTCTCCGTTTTATTTTTATTTTCCGCCTTTTTTCCTATATTTGTTTTTTCTTTTTCTACCTATTTTTTCCTTGCATTACTTTTTTTGTTGTTTTAACTTTTCTTCCTATTTTTTCCTTTTTCAACCTATTTTCGATTTTTCATTTTTCTATGTATATTTGTTTTCCATTTTCTCCATTTTCTTCTCTTTTCCTTTTTTCTTCCATGTTATGTTTCTTCTCTTTCCGTATCTTCTTCTTCCTAATTTTTTGTTTTTTATTTCCGATCTTATTTTTCTTTTTCTTCTGATATTTGTATTTTTCCATGTTCTCTATTTTTGTTTATTTCCTTTTTATCGCTTTTTTTCGTCCTATTTTTGTTTTTTTTTTCCTTTTTATCTTATTTTTGTTTTTTCGTTTAATCCCAAGTTTTGTTTTTAACTTTTTCTTATTATTTGTATATTTTTCTTTTTTCTACGTATTTTTCTTTTTTTACTTTTCTCCCAATTTTTTAAAACTTTTTTCTATATTTCTATATTTCTCTATACCTTTTTTCCTATTTTTGCTTTTTCCTTTTTCTTTCTAATTTTATTTTTTCCTCTTTTTTCCTATTTTTGTTTTTTAATTTTTCTCCCCATCTTTGTATATACCTTTTCCTCTTTTTGTTTTTTCTTTTATCTACGTATTTTTTTCTATCTATTTGGTGTATTTTTTACCTTTTTTTATCTATTTTTATTTTTAATTATTTCTTTTGGTTCCATATTTTTGCATTTTTTTTGTTCCAATCTTTTTTCCTTTTTCCTTCCTATTTTGTTTTTTCTATTTTCTTATTTTTTTTTTACTTTCATGACCTATTTTTGTTTTTTTTCCGTTTTTTCCTATTTTTCTTTCCCTTCCTATTTTTATTTTTCCTTTTCCTCTCTATTTTTTTGTTTTATTCTTTTCTTTTTACTTTGATTATTTCTTTTTCTCGCTATATTTTTTCTTTCCCTAAATTTTTGTTTTTTTCTTCAATTGATATTTTCGTTTTTTCTTTCCTTCCAGTTTTTGATATATGTTCATTTTTTTCTATTTTTCTTTTTTTCCTTATTCTTCCTATTTCAGTTTTTTCTTTTTTTTATTCCACTTATTTTCCCTATTTTTCAAATATTTTGTTTTTTATTTTTTTAACTATATTTTCCATTTCCTCCTGATTTTATTTTTTATTTTTTTCTACCTAATTTTTCTTGTTTTCTTTTTCTTCCTATTTTCTTACCTTTTTCTTTACATTATTGTTATCTCCTTTTTCTTTTATTCCATTTATTCCTTTTTTTTACTATTTTTTAAAATATTTTTCCTTCCTATATTTGTTTTTTCTCTCCATTTTTTTCCTTTCCGTTTTTATTTTTCTCCTTTTTTCCTATTTTTGTTGTTTCTTTTGTCTCTCTATTTCCCCTTTTTCTTCATATTTTTTGTTATTTTCTTTTTTCGACATATTCTTGTTCTTTCTTGTTTTTCTAATTCTCGTTCTTTTACATTTTTCTTCCTATTTTTTTTTCGTATTCTTGTTTTTTCTTTTTCTTCCTCTTTTCCCATTTTTACCTATTTTTAAGTTTTCATTTTTCATTTTTTTTCCCTATTTTTCTTTTTTACTTTTTCTAACTATTGTTATTTTTTCCTGTTTTTTTCTGTATTTTTAATTTTGTCTCTTTCTTTCAATTTCTCGTTTTTCTTTTTTCTTCTTATTTTTGTTTTTTCCTTTTCCTTCATATTTTTGCTTTTTCCTTTTTCACCCTATTTTTGTTTTTTCCCTATTTTTGCGTCTGTGCTTATTCTTCTTATTTTTGATTTTTTCCTTTTTCTATAAATCTTTGCTTATTTTCTTTTTTCTATTTTTGTTTTTTCCTTTTTCTTCATATTTTTTCTTTTTCTATTTTCTTACAATTGTTGTGTTCCCATTTTCTTCATATTTTTGTTGTTTTCCTTTTTCTTCCTATTTTTTCTATCAATTTCTTCCTTGTTTCTACCTATTTTTCTTTTTCGTATTTTTGTTTTTCCCTTTTTCAGCCTATTTTTGTTTTTTCTTTATTCTTCAATTTTTTTCCATTTTCTCCCTTATTTGTTGTGCTTTTTCTTGTCCTTTTTAGTTTATTTTCTTTTTCTTGCTATTTTTTTCATTTTCTTCCTACTTTTGTTTTTTTCCTTTCTTTTCGTATTTTTTCATCTATTTCTTCCTATTTTGTTTTTTCCTTTTCTTTCAATTTTTGTTTTTCTATTTTTGTCTTTTTGCTTTTTCTTCGTATATTTGTTTTTCTATTTGCTTTTCTATTGGTTTTTATTTTAATTCTTCCTATTGTTTAATTTATTATTTCGTTCGTTCTATTTATCCGCCTCTTCTCCTTTCTCTCTTTCTATTTCAATTTTTACTTTCTACAATCATTTATACTTTTCTATTTTTTCATATATTTTCTTATTGCTAGCTTCTATTCTTTCTAATTTGATTTTCCATGCTCTTTATTCTTTCTTTCACATTCTCCCCCTCTTATTCATGCAACCTTTTCTATTTCCATTTTTTGTTTTTGATCATTTTTCTTCGTCCTTACAGCCCATTATCACTTTTACTCTGATTGTTTTTCTCTTTTTCTCTTAATTCTCCTCCTCTTCACAATATAATCAGCCACACCCAAATAAAAAACCTACCCTGTCTAGGATTTTCAAACACACACACACACACACACACACACACACACACACACACACACACACATTGAGATTTGAGATACAATTACACAAATATAAACGTTCTTACAGATACACATAATAGCACATGACCACAACCACTAACGCACATACATGAACACGCGTTAACATTTACATAACGACATACTTCATATCTCGCACCTCTCACCTGTGGAACTCCCCTCCCTTTTCCTGTTTCCCTGATAGCCATAATCTGCAACTATTCAAATATAATGTCAATCGACATCTCCAGTTGCCTTGATCTATACACTATCCTTCTCCTCATCCTTTCCTCTATCAATCCTATCGGCTCTCGCTCCAAATTCTGAGTAACTCCTAGCATGCTAGTGGCTTCCAGCCTTGCTTCGGGGTGAAATGCTTTAAAAAAATATCCCTTTCTTCAAAATATAGTCAAAACCCTTTCTCTAATTCTTTTAAATTCCGTTTTACTTTTCTTTTTTATTTTCATTTCCCTCTTTCAATATCTCTCTACTTTTCGTTTTGTTTCTTCTTTCTTTCTTTTTCTTTACTTTGCTTCAGCCTCTTTCCATCTTTTTCTTTCTTTCTTTCTTTCGCCATTATTTTTAATGCCTCTTTAACTTTTCTAATACTTTTTCATCTTTACTACATCCTTTTTTATTTGCCCGATTTTAGCCCTTTCCTCTTTAAATTCTTCCCTTTTTCATCCCCTTCTTTCTTTCGTTTTTTCTCTCTTTTTTTCTTTCTTTATTTCTTTCTTTATTTCTTCATGTTACATTTTGCATTTTTATTTTCGTACAATTTTTCATCTTTTCCTCTTTTTTTCTTTCGTAGCTTCATTTTGACGCTTTCCTTTTTCTTTCATCATTTTGCCATTTGAATTTTTCTTTTTCGTTCTTTTCTTTCTTTCATTCTTCTACTCACACATTTCTTTTCATATAATTTTTCACCTTTCTTTTCTATCTTTCTTTCTATGATTTGTTTGACCCCTTCCCGTTTTTCCTTCGTCTTTTTTACTTTTTTTCTCACTTTGCATTTCTTTCTTTCTTTCTTTCTTTCTTTCTTTCTTTCTTTCTTTCTTTTACTTGCTCTCTCACATCCACACACATACAGTCATGATAAAAAGTGCTTTCCTACAGATATTCACAAGCATATTCCTCCATATATATTCCCTTTCAATATATCACTTCCGTTAAGTTAACCGATTAAATAGGTCAATGTCTGGTCCCTCCTCCCCTAATACTAAGTATGATAGATAGAAATATTAAAATAAACCCTCTCTAAACTCGATCCTATCTATCACACCACTCCTCACTACACTCTCTGTTAAATTACATAAACTTAATACTACACGTCAAAAGTATAAATGTTCATTTCATTTTTCGTTTCACCTTTTGGAAGTGAAGTCTGATGATCCAGCGTCCTTTAAAAGGGCTATGGTGAAATAAATTATTACATGTAGCCCTAAAGTGGTCTGTTTTTCTTTAATATATATATATATATATATATATATATATATATATATATATATATATATATATATGTAAAAGTGAACATAGAAGTCAACACTTAGAGGCGACAGTCTGTTTCATGCCAAATGCAATCGTCAGGCCTGACAATTGCATCTAGCACGAAACAGACTGTCGCCTCTAAGTATTGACTTCTATATTCACTTTTATATTTACACAGGCTCTCTGATATTGAGCACTTTATCCCATAAATATAGCACAACTTAAGACTATATTTTTATTCATATATATATATATATATATATATATATATATATATATATATATATATATATTTATTTATTAAACTCTGGCACAAGATCGCAGTAATGGAGCACCCCTTACTCAGAGTCGAATGATACTTTACGAAACCCAGTCCTGCAAAAAACTAGTTACCCAATAATGATCAAATTCCCTTAACAGGCCTGCTGTCTCGCTTGCATAGCATCAGACCACGGTCGGTGCCCTTTAAGTTGTACTCATTTGTGTGACTAAATTAGAAATCGTCAATCAGCGGAAGGAAGCGCACGCTTACCTATCAGGCAAAGAAGCTCACATACACAGAAAAATACTTTTACAAGTATATCTAGAAGCACATACACGTAAGCACGCATACAAATACATATAGACACACGTGCACATAAATACATATAGATATGCATACACACAGGCACATATAGACAAACATACACGCAATCACATAGACTCATATACACACACACATAGACATGCAGACAAAAAAGAAGAAATACACAATGCCAGAAGGGTGTCTAGAAAAATTCACACACATTATAATGTGGACACGCCCAATACTTCACAAAAGCATAAAAAAATGTGGGGACATTCCACCCCATGACTCTATCTACCTATCGCAATATATTTAAATCTATGTGCCTTTCACTCTATCTACGCCAACATCTATCTATCTATCTATCTATCTATCTATCTATCTATCTATCACACACGCACGCACACACACACACACACACACACACACACACATATATATATATATATATATATATAGCGGTCTACCGATTGCGTCTCGCAAGAAACAGCCTGTCGCCTCTGAATGTTGACTTCAATGTTCACTTTTATATTTATATTTACACACGCTCTATCTCTGATATTGAGCACTTTATCCCATAAATATAGCACACCTAAAAACTATACCGTTTTTGTTCGGTACAGGCCGCAATATTTGACAATTTTCTTTAGGTTTTTATCGTACCTTACTCTCTTACAATCCCCCCTCTCTCTCGTTCTATTATACACACACACACACACACACATATATCCATATATATCCATATATATATATATATATATATATATATATATATATATATATATATATATATCCATATATATATATATATATATATATATATATATATATATATATCCATATATATATATATATATATCCATATATTTATATATATATATATATATATATATATATATATATATATATGTCTCCATATATATATATATATATATATATATATATATATATATATATATATATATATGACTCCATATATATATATATATATATATATACATATATATGTCTCTCCATATATACATATATATATATATATATATATATATATATATATATATATATATGTGTGTGTGTGTGTGTGTGTGTGTGTTGGCTATTTCTTTCTAACTGGTTTCAGTCTATTTAATTTCTAATCTCAGCCTCCTTCCTTGAAATATCAAAAGTAATTTCAGTCTCCATTTCTAACTGCCGTCTGTGTACATATTTGCATTAGTCTAGACATATTCGTTATCAATATCTGTCGGACTTTTAGATTTTTCACTTGGTTTCTGCCTTTATTGGCTTTTCTTTCTTTCTTTCTTTATTTCTATCTTTCTTTCTTTCTTTCTTATATTTTGTTTTTTTTTCCTTTATATATTCTCTCTTTCTATATTTTATTTTCATTTTTTCATCTTTTTCTTTTGCTTCATTTCGTCCCTGTCTCTCCCTCCATTTGTTTGTTCCTTTCTTTTTTATAGTTTTTTTCTCATTTTTTTTCTCTTCCCTTATTTCCTTTATTCATTCATTCATTCTATCTTTCTTATATTTTCTTTTCTTTTTCCATAATTCATTATTTCTTTATTTCTATATTTTCTTTCATTGTTTTTCATCTGTTTCTTTTTTTCAATTTTGTCTCTCTCCATTTTGTCTCCTTCCTTCTTTCTTTCTTTCTTTCTTTTATTTTGTTTTTTATTTCCTTTATTCATTCATTCATTCATTCCTTTTTTCTTATATATTCTTTTCTTTTTCCATTCATTATTTATTTTTTCTATATTTTCTTTCAATTTTTAAAAATCTTTTCCTTTTGTTCAATTTTGTGTCTCTCTATTTTGTCTCTCACCATTTCTTTCTTATTTCATTTTTTCTTTCTTTCTTTCTTTCTTTCTTTCTTTCTTTCTTTTTACTTTCTTTCGTTTATTTTGTATTTATTTCCTTTATTCATTCATTCATTCTATCTTTCTTATATTTTCTTTTCTTTTTCCATAATTCATTAATTCTTTTTTCTATATTTTCTTTCATTTTTTCTTCTTTTTCTTTTGATCAATTTTGTCTCTCACCATGTCGTTCTTTCTTTCTTTCTTTTATTTTGTTTTTTATTTTCTTTATTCATTCATTCATTCCTTTTTTCTTATATATTCTTTTCTTTTTCCATAATTCATTATTTCATTATTTATTTATTTTCTTTCATTTTTTCTTTTGTTCAATTTTGACTCTCAACATTTCTTTCCTTCTTTTTTTCTTTCTTTCTTTCTTTCTTTCTTTCTTTCTTTCTTTAATTCTTTCTTTGATTTTGTTTTTTATTTCCTTTATTCATTCATTCATTTTATCTGATATTTTGTTTATTTATGTTATATTTTCTTTTCTTTTTCCATAATTCATTAATTTTTTTTTATATTTTCTTTCATTTTTTCTTCTTTTTCTTTGTTCAACTTTGTCTCTCTCCATTTCTTTCTTTCTTTAACTTTATTTTTTATTTCCTTTATTCATTCATTCGTTCAATCATTCTTTCTTTCTTTTCTTTTCTTTTCTTTTTTCATAATTCATTATTTATTTTTTCTATATTTTCTTTTCAATTTTTTAAAATCTTTTTCTTTTGTTCAAATTTCTCCATTTCTTTCTTTCTTCCTTTCCATCTTTCTTTCTTTCTTTCTTTCTTTCTTTTATTTTGTGTTTTCTTTCCTTTATTCATTTATTCTTTCTTTCTTTCTTTCTTTCTTTCTTTTTTCTTTCGTTTGTTATATACTTTGTTCTTACATTCATTTATTCTTTCTTTCTTTCTTATATTTTCTTTCCTTTTTCCATAACTCATTATTTCTTTTTTTTCTATACTTTCTTTTAATTTTTAAAAATCTTTTCCTTTTGCTCAGTTTTGTCTCTTTTCATTTTGTCTCGTTATTTCTTTTTTCTTTCTTTTTTTCTTTCTTTCTTTCTTTCTTTTATTTTGTTTTTATTTCCTTTATTCATTCAATCTTTCTTTCTTAAATTTTCTTTTCTTTTTCCATAATTCATTATTTCTTTTTCTTTATTTTCTTTTCATTTTTTAAAATCTTTTTCTTTTGTCTAATTTTGTCTCTCACCATTTCTTTCTTTCTTTTTTCTTTTTTCTTTCTTTTATTTTGTTTTTATTTTCTTTACTCGTTCATTCCTTCTTTCTTTCATTCTTTCTTTCTTATATTTTCTGTTCTTTTTCCATAATTCATTATTTCTTTATTTCTATATTTTCTTTCCTTTTTCTCATCTTTTTCTTTTTTCAATTTTGCATCTCTCCATTTTGTTTCTCACCATTTCTTTCTTTCTTTCTTTCTTTCTTTCTTTCTTTCTTTTAGTTCTTTTCGTTTTTTCTTCCTTTCTTTCTTTCATTTAGTTTCTTTCGTCTTTCTTTCTTTCTTTCTTTCTTTCTTTTAGTTCCTTTCGTCTTTTCCTCCTTTCTTTCTTTCTTTCCTTCTTTCTTTCTTTCCTTCTTTCTTTCTTTCTTTCTTTCTTTGTACATTTTTCTCCTTTTGTCTCACCTTCCTTTAATTTACGTCTCTTTTTTGTTTGATTTTCTAATTGTTCTTTCTTTCTTTCCTTTTTTGCATTTCCTACAGCAACTACGTCTTCATTTTCTTCTCCCTCGCTTCCCTCCTTACATCGTTAAGCATTAGACTTCATCCGTACCGAGGTTGATCACATGACTTTAGCAGCAGCAGCAGCAACACAGACATTATTAACTATAGCATTTTGGGTAAAACTTTTTATTAAAGTACAAGACTGAGGACATCGTGAAAAATTGTGTCTTTTGCTAACGTTCGTTCGTCCAAAAGTCAAATAAGCCAGTGACTGATAATGAACAGTTATGTAACACGTTAATGCACCTCTCCCTTTTACGTAGCAAATTTTAGGGGACGGCGACTGATCCCTGAGCACATCTGTCGCGAATTCTTTCGCCATTTAAAATATCGCCATATATATATATATATATATATATATATATATATATATATATATATATATATATATATATATATATATATTTCGAGGTCTGTACTTGAGTCATCTTTCAATGTACAGTTTATGGCGACAGGATGATCGCACTTATTGTAAACATATATTTTATCCAAAATATGAAGCACTGCTCTGACGCTATTGCCCGGACGAATTACATTCCTTGGTTCCACCATGTCTAATCCTCACGGATAGAACCCGCCATTTCACTTTCCGTCTCTCTAACCACATTTAACAAGCTTGGGTAAAACCGCGGTATGGTTTTTATAAATGTACCTGAAGAAGTTACCTGTCTGACAAACCGACCATGATGAGATTCAAACGGTTTCATGGAAAGAGAATGTTCTAACAATTCGGCCAAGTGTCTATGTCATAGCATTTGTTTTACTAATAAAATACTGGAAACATGTAAACTCAATATATTAATTTTACATTTTAACGAGGGAAGTATATTGGCGACTTTATCTACTATCAATCAAAACAATTTTATATAGTATATATTAAACTTTAAATACGTCACTTTGTAGACTACTGTAACACAACCATAATGAAAACAGTATATTTCAATACCAAAATTGATATTTCCAATGTAGATTGTATTCGCATAGAGCTAGTTTAACGACAGTGGAAATGTTTTGCGTCGCGGAAGCTGAATATGTTAACTTTTTAAATGCTTACTCGACACCTATTTATCAATATTTATGGGATAGCCAGAGTTAATATTTCGAAGATAACAGAATTCAAAGAAATAGTATCAAAAAATGATTAAAGATATTTTCGGTTTGCACATATTTCGTCTTAGGGTTTGCCTGTGTTTAGAAAAATCGCTTCCATACGTGAGAAGTAAGTTCCACTCAAACAGTTTTTTCCCACGAATCCCTCCCCCGTGTAATACACTCTTAATCTGTTCAAGTCTAGAATTAACTGTTATCTTCCCCTTCTTCTTTATGTAACACTTTAACCACGAGGGGCCTTTGCGCCTTGTAAAGGGTAAACCTTACTATAAAAAGAGAAAAACCTTACTATAAAAAAGAGAAAAACCTTACTATAAACAGAGAAAAACCTTACTATAAACAGAGAAAAACATTACTATAAAAAGACAAAAACCTTACTATAAAAAGACAGAAAACCTTACTATAAAAAGACAAAAACCTTACTATAAAAAGAGAAAAACCTTACTATAAAAAGACAAAAACCTTACTATAGGAAGACAGAAAAGCTTACTATAAAAAGAGGAAAACCTTACTATAAAAAGAGAAAAACCTTACTATAAAAAAGAGAAAAACCTTACTATAAAAAAGAGAAAAACCTTACTATAAACAGAGAAAAACCTTACTATAAACAGAGAAAAACATTACTATAAAAAGACAAAAACCTTACTATAAAAAGACAGAAAACCTTACTATAAAAAGACAAAAACCTTACTATAAAAAGAGAAAAACCTTACTATAAAAAGACAAAAACCTTACTATAGGAAGACAGAAAAGCTTACTATAAAAAGAGGAAAACCTTACTATAAAAAAGAGAAAAACCTTACTATACAAAGAGAAAAACCCTACTATAAACAGAGAAAAACCTTACTATAAAAAAACAAAAACATTACTATAAAAAGAGAAAAACCTTACTATAAAAAGACAAAAAACCTTACTATAAAAAGAGAAAAACCTTACTATAAAAAAGAGAAAAACCTTACTATACAAAGAGAAAAACCCTACTATAAACAGAGAAAAACCTTACTATAAAAAAACAAAAACATTACTATAAAAAGAGAAAAACCTTACTATAAAAAGACAAAAAACCTTACTATAAAAAGAGAAAAACCTTACTATAAAAAAGAGAAAAACCTTACTATAAAAAGAGAAAAACCTTACTATAAAAAAAGATAAATTCTAGTTGCCTGCCCAGAGGTCCGGGTTTAACTATATTAGCATTAACAGCTTTCAGAATTATTTAAATATATCATATATCTATATCTTAAATCGGTTATTGTTAATAGGGGGAGGTGGAAATAGTGCAGATATCGATGGCCATTCACCCTGTTAATCATTTGTCGTTGTCTGTTGAGTGAAAGATGGTTATATCTTTTATTTCTTAGTAGACATTTTTCTCTCAGTACAATAGTAATTAGTGATAGTAGGTGAGTGAAAACCTATTATAAAATTTGCTTTTTTCATAGTCCCAACAGCTGAAAACAACAAGCGAAACAGTAAGCGACTCATAATGAAGTTCTTAGCGTATCCACGGCAAAGACCATTATAGAATGTCTCTTTTATCCGCGGTTTTGTTTTCAGCAGCTTCACTTATCGCGGTCGATGAATAATACATAAGTGTTACTTAATCAGTTATGTGCCATGCGTGATACACGCTTAGATGATCATGTATCTTTCGATACATGACTGACGAGGCAGATTTTTTTTTCCCGCAGTAGGTTCTTATTTCTTTCTGCCATAGACCAGTTGCTATTCAAGAAGACATCACAAAACTCAGGACGTAAAAGTAAACATTTCTAATACATTTATCAGGTCAGTCAGTTATCTGCCATGCCTGATACACGCTTAGGCGATCATGTAAATTTCGAAACAGGACTGACAAGAAAGTCCTGTATCGAGTAGGTTGCCATTTCTTTATGTAGTAGACCAGTTGCCAGCCAAAGCTATAGAACTCGGTATGTCCTGCTATTTACCCATGGCTGGGAGGGGAAGAAGAAAAGGATTCATACCTTTTCCCATAGGTATTAGCACGTCAGTGAATGTAATGGATTCGACTGGAATTCGAACTCTGCTCTCCCATTCCTAAATCCGTGCAGTTAACCATTACTTCACCGTTAAGAATTTAATGTCAGCAATAAGGATATTGAACAGAAAGCAGAAACATTTTTGCAAAACCAAAACATTAACCTAAAATCTCGATCCATGTTCTTAGATAGACGCTTCAGATGGCGACACGGTGGAATAATGGATAGCGGCTCGGATTGAAGAATCGGAGAGCCGAGTTCGAATTCCAGTCGGATCCATTACTTTCTCTTGGGAAAGGTATGAATCCTTTTCTCCACTCATCAGCTATTCGTAAAATAACAAGACAGTCTGGGTTCTATTGCCTTAGAAGAAAAACTCTGAATTCAAACCAGCCTAGAGAGGGTTGGGCTCCGTCAGGCTATCTTGCCCCCCAAAACCGCCATGCCACTTACATAGTAGCAAACCACAGACAATCCCTCATTATTCCATAGGTGAGAAAAAGTTCCACTCGGCTTCTTCCTACGAACCACGGGTTCCCCTACGACCATGGGGCCCCCTTCTTATTAGTTAACCTACTTAGGAAGAAAAAAATATATAGCGTCACACTGGGTCCAAAATATTTAAATAAACAGTTATATACCTCAAAAAAAAAAGAAAAAGAAAAAAAAGACAACCTGGTGTCCGGGCCACATGAATTTAAGCACGCTAGTAGACTGGCATCTAGTCCCACCATCTTACTGTTGAAATAGCTAAACTCCACTCTTCCAACCCTCGCCTACTGCAACTCTTCATTTTCTCGCACTTGCTGTCTGTGGAACTCCCTTCAGTTTAGTCGCTTTCCTGAAAAATACAATCTTCAAAAAATTAAATACAACGTCCATCGCCAATTTCTATCTTCCTGAATCCTGTTCATCCAGCGGGAACCACAATAGTAAGCCCCCACCCCCGACCAAGGGGAAAATGAACCCGGAAAAGAAGTGACTTAACGAGTAGGGTGTGAAATTATACTGCGAAAAAATGACTCCTTTTGCTTAGAGAGGGCAAAGACAAAAATAGTTCGACAGTAGATCAGATGCAATGCGCTTACAAACTGGTTTGTGATTCTCTCCCTCTCTCCCTCTCCCCCCTCTCACATAACCATGAAACACACACACACACACACACACACACACATATATATATATATATAAATATATATATATATGAGATTTTTTATGTTTATACGTTTTTTTATAGATACAAATATTTAGGTAAATGGTCTGTTTATAATTAACAACATTTACCGACCTGAATGTCCGAGAAACTTTCATAGAAAATATGCGTCGCCCGACAGGAATCGAACCTGTTTGAACCTATTTGAAGGCCAGTCCATATGAGAATCTTCAACAAATTCCTTTTCTTTCAACCAGGATTTAGTAAACTTTGATGCATGACTTGGTGCGTTGTCTTGCATAAAGATCATAGATCTATGCTTGGCTAAAGACTGGTTATCAAGTCATTCAAAGAATATTACTCTAGAAAATAACTTTTGGAATTCATTTTAACCCCGTCTTTCAGTTTAAATGGACCACGAGCTCATTACCAATAATCCCAGCCCATATCATGATCCCATTGCCGCCTTGTTGGCGTTTAAAAAAAATTCTTGAGTCATGTGGCTTGCAAACCCATCCTCGAGCCGAACCATCGGGCCCATCGAGGGTGATCCTTGATTCGTCTGTAAAAAGAACTTTACAGAAATCAGTTTTCATATATTTTTTTGCCCACTGCAATCTTCTTTCCTTATGTTTTTTTTTGTTAAAATGGGTTTCTTTATTTGCTTCAGCAAACTTCCTTAATGCTTTACACCTTGTCTCCCTTGACACCATAGGAGCTCCAGCGGCCTCAAATATGAACGCACTTGATGCATTTGTTTTTTTTTATTAATTCGCTTCGGATATGTGATAGATCTCGCTTTGTTAAATTCCTGAATTCAACCTGAGACTTTTTTTTCCTTGGTTGAATTCCCATTTGACATATTTTCTTGATTGTTCGATGATCCCTTTTCAAATCCTTAGAAATTTGAAGCGAAGACTTTCCTTTGCTAATTTCTCTGATTATATAGTTCTTTTCATTCATTGTTAGTTCTTTTTTATGAGCCATAATACTAAATTCTAGTTCTTGCAAATAATCTCTTGATACTGCAAGTTGCTATAATTACTGAAAAAATACGAAATATCAATCTGAAATTGAAAATTGGGACTTAATTGCTTTCATGCTTACTGGCTATACATAATAGTACAAAGTATTTCATTGGATATATCTATGAATTTTACATAAAATATTTGATAATACCTCTTTTGAATATAATCTCTAGACGCAGTTTATATATATATATAGAATGCGGACAGGATCGTCCGTCCCAGCGAACGGTCCCGGAAGAGTGATACCATTCCAGGCACCTAACCGCATACCGGAAGACGTTTTACGGTTAATCTTGGCCCACGCGACCTTTTCGTGCCGTTCCAGTGCCTTCTGTACCACCTCGATGTCGATGCGGCACGACATGAAAAAGGATACGTAATCGGCGTACGCGGAACCTTGTTTCGAGCTTCAGCAGGGACAGCGATTACACGTAGAGCCGGACTGCACGCCCCGTTCCTCAGCCGGCGAAGGAGAGGCTTCAATGCCAACAACATAGGATATATATATATATATCTATATATATATATATAACGACATATATATATATATATATATATATATATATATATATATATATAACGACATATATATATATATATATATATATATATATATATATATATATATATATATATGTGTTTGTAATAAACTGATTATGATAATGACATTGTGATATGTCGAAAGTACTCGGAATAAAAAATATGTATCAACAAGGTTTTCTCTCTTGACCGGGAATATGAAAGATTCCAATTGAAAATAATTAGACGCAAATTGTCTAAATTATGGATGAAGCTTGTCTAAGTATATATATATATATATATATATATATATATATATATATATATATATATATAAAGAGAACATTGGTCCTACAAGAAGGCTGCCAATTGAAATGGAACATGGCTCCAAAAATATATCAGTGAATTGAAAGGAAAAATGATGCAGCAATGTAGCAGACAACTGAAAAGGAACATGGCTCCAACAAGACAGCTGCCGATTGAAATAAAACATGTCTCTAACAAGAGGCGCTGTCAGTTGAAAGAAACATAAATACAAAATGCAGCAAACAACTGAAAAGTAACATGGTTACATGAAGAAAGCTGTCAATTGAGAGGTAGCATGTCTCACACATAGGACAGACAATTGAAAAGGACGTGGGTTCAAAAAGACTGTTGTTAATTGAAAGGAAACATGAATAAAAGCATGGTGCGGACAATTGAAAAGGAACATGGCTACATAAAGGCATCTGTCAACTGAAATGAAACATGTCTCCCACATGGCAGCAGCCAATTGAAAAGGAACATGGGTTCATCAAGGCATTTGTCAATTCAAAGAGACATGTCTTCCACATGGCAGCAGACAATTTGAAAGGAACATGGGTACCACATGGGAGCAGCTGTCAAATGTAAGGAAACATGTCTCCCACATGGGAGCAAACAATTGAAATGGACATGGCACCAACAAGCCTGCCGCCAACTCAAAAGAAAAAAATGCAACAGACAATTGAAAAGGAACATGGGTACATCAAGGCAGCTGTCAAATGTAAGGAAACATGTCTCCCACATGGGAGCAGCTAATTGAAAAGGGACGTGGCTACATCAAAGCAGCTGACAAATATAAGGAAACATGTTTCCCACATGTAAGCGGAAAATCGAAAAATACTTGATTCCTACAAGACTGCTGTCAATTGAAAGGAAACAGAACCGCAAAAATGGTGCACACAATTGAGAAATAACATGTCTACATCAGGACATATATCAATTGAAAAGAAGCATGTCTCTCACATGGAAGCTGACAATTGATAAGGACATGTTTCCAACAAGTCTGCTGTCTATTGAAAATAAAGAATACTAAAACAATGGAGCCGAGAAATGAAAAGGTACATGGCTACACTAAGGCAACTATCAATTGAAAGTAATCAACGGTAAATTAAGAGTTCTGCCAATTGAAAAGGAACCTAGCACCATTATGACAGTTGTCAAATGAAAGGAAACAGAAGTAAAACAACAGAGTAGAAAATGGAAAAATAACATGGCTAGATCAAAGCAGTATTGAAAGGAAAAATGTCTCCCACATGTGTGCAGATAATTGAAAAGGACATGGCCCCAACAAGACTGCTGTCATTTGAAAGGAAACATGAATAAAACAATGGAGCAGACAGTTGAAAAAGAACATGACTACAGGACGACAACTGTCAATTGAAAGGAGACATGTCTGCCACGTGGGAGCAGACAAGTGAAATGACGTGGGTCCAAAAAGACGGCTGTCAATTGAAAGGTTACATGACTAAAACAATGCAGCAGACAATTGAAAAGGAACATTGCTACATCAAGTCAGCTGTCAATTGAAAGGAGACATGTCTCCCACATGGGAGCAGACAGTTTAAAAAGTACATGGCTCCAAAAAGTCTGTTGTCAATTAAAAGGAAACACGACTACCACAATGGAGCAGAAAATTGAAGAGGAACATGGCTACATCAAGACAGCTGTCAATTAAAAGGAGCAGAGATTTGAAAATGACATGGCTCCAAAAAGCCTGTTGACAATTGAAAGTAACCCAGGGTCCAACAAGAGTGCTGCCAATTGAAAAGGAAGATGGCCCCAATAAGCCAGCTCTCAACTGAAAGGAAACATAAGTAAAACTATGGTGCAGACAACTGAAAAGGAACATGGCTACATCAAGACAGCTCTATTGACTTGAAAAATGTCTCCCATATGGTAACAAGCAGTTGAAAAGTAATGGCTTCAACAAGACTGTGAATTGAAAAGGAAGATGGCTCCAACAAGACGGCTGTAAATTGAAAGATGACATGCGTACAATAATGGTGCAGACAATTGATAAGAGCGTGACTTCAACAAGATGCCTTTATTTGAAATGAAACATGGATCCAAGAAGGGGTCTGCCAATTGAAAATATAATTTGTTACAACAAAATAGATGTTGATTGAAATCTTTCAACTGAATAGAGATATGGCTCGCAAAAGACAGTTGTCAGATGAAAGGAAACATATCTCCAAAATTGAATTGCCAACTGAAAAGAAATATGGCTCCAATAAAGGATCTGTCAATTAAAAAGAAACCAGAGTGCCAGTTAAAAAGTAACATGGCACCAACACGATAACGCCAAAATGAAAGGAAACATGACTCACAGAAGGGGGAGCAGACAATTGAAATGGTACACGGGTAGATCAAGACAAATGTCAAGAGAAAGAAAACTTGGGCCCAACAAGAGGGTTTCAAAGGAAAATAAAGATGGATCCACTAAGATGGCTGTCAAGTGAAAAGGAACATGGCTGCATCAAGACTGCTGTAAATTGAACGGAAACTGACTTACCGAGCCGCCATAATCTCTGCCAGGACAACATAAAGCTACATACAGCAATTATGAGACAGGAACAAGAAATAGCGACGCGATTGGACTTTCCTACCCCAGACAACATATTCTCTGCCAGAACAACATAAAGCTACATACAGAAATTATGAAACAAGAAATAGAAATTGGGACTTGGTTGAAAGGTTCTACACCAGCCGACATATTCTCTGCCTGGACAACATAACGCTATATACAGAAAGTATCACACAGGAAAGAGAAATTGGGACTCCGTTGGACGGTTCTATCCCAGCTGCCATATTCTCTGCCAGGTCAACATAACGCTATATACAGAAAGTATCACACAGGAAAGAGAAATTGGGACTCGGTTGGATGGTTCTATCCCAGCTGCCATATTCTCTGCCAGGTCAACATAACGCTATATACAGAAAGTATCACACAGGAAAGAGAAATTGGGACTCGGTTGGATGGTTCTATCCCAGCTGCCATATTCTCTGCCAGGTCAACATAACGCTATATACAGAAAGTATCACACAGGAAAGAGAAATTGGGACTCGGTTGGATGGTTCTATCCCAGCTGCCATATTCTCTGCCAGGTCAACATAACGCTATATACAGAAAGTATCACACAGGAAAGAGAAATTGGGACTCGGTTGGATGGTTCTATCCCAGCTGCCATATTCTCTGCCAGGTCAACATAACGCTATATACAGAAAGTATCACACAGGAAAGAGAAATTGGGACTCCGTTGGACGGTTCTATCCCAGCTGCCATATTCTCTGCCAGGTCAACATAACGCTATATACAGAAAGTATCACACAGGAAAGAGAAATTGGGACTCGGTTGGATGGTTCTATCCCAGCTGCCATATTCTCTGCCAGGTCAACATAACGCTATATACAGAAAGTATCACACAGGAAAGAGAAATTGGGACTCGGTTGGATGGTTCTATCCCAGCTGCCATATTCTCTGACAGGTCAACATAACGCTATATACAGAAAGTATCACACAGGAAAGAGAAATTGGGACTCCGTTGAACGGTTCTATCCCCGCTGCCATATTCTCTGCCAGGTCAACATAACGCTATATACAGAAAGTATCACACAGGAAAGAGAAATTGGGACTCGGTTGGATGGTTCTATCCCAGCTGCCATATTCTCTGCCAGGTCAACATAACGCTATATACAGAAAGTATCACACAGGAAAGAGAAATTGGGACTCCGTTGGACGGTTCTATCCCAGCTGCCATATTCTCTGCCAGGTCAACATAACGCTATATACAGAAAGTATCACACAGGAAAGAGAAATTGGGACTCGGTTGGATGGTTCTATCCCAGCTGCCATATTCTCTGCCAGGTCAACATAACGCTATATACAGAAAGTATCACACAGGAATGAGAAATTGGGACTCCGTTGAACGGTTCTATCCCAGCTGCCATATTCTCTGCCAGGTCAACATAACGCTATATACAGAAAGTATCACACAGGAAAGAGAAATTGGGACTCCGTTGAACGGTTCTATCCCCGCTGCCATATTCTCTGTCAGGTCAACATAACGCTATATACAGAAAGTATCACACAGGAAAGATAAATTGGGACTCCGTTGGATGGTTCTATCCCAGCTGCCATATTCTCTGCCAGGTCAACATAACGCTATATACAGAAAGTATCACACAGGAAAGAGAAATTGGGACTCCGTTGGAGGGTTCTATCCCAGCTGCCATATTCTCTGCCAGGTCAACATAACGCTATATACAGAAAGTATCACACAGGAAAGAGAAATTGGGACTCGGTTGGATGGTTCTATCCCAGCTGCCATATTCTCTGCCAGGTCAACATAACGCTATATACAGAAAGTATCATACAGGAAAAAGAAATTGGGACTCCGTTGAACGGTTCTATCCCAGCTGCCATATTCTCTGCCAGGTCAACATAACGCTATATACAGAAATTATCACACAGGAAAGAGAAATTGGGACTCGGTTGGATGGTTCTATCCCAGCTGCCATATTCTCTGCCAGGTCAACATAACGCTATATACAGAAAGTATCACACAGGAAAGAGAAATTGGGACTCCGTTGAACGGTTCTATCCCCGCTGCCATATTCTCTGCCAGGTCAACATAACGCTATATACAGAAAGTATCACACAGGAAAGAGAAATTGGGACTCGGTTGGATGGTTCTATCCCAGCTGCCATATTCTCTGCCAGGTCAACATAACGCTATATACAGAAAGTATCACACAGGAAAGAGAAATTGGGACTCCGTTGGACGGTTCTATCCCAGCTGCCATATTCTCTGCCAGGTCAACATAACGCTATATACAGAAAGTATCACACAGGAAAGAGAAATTGGGACTCGGTTGGATGGTTCTATCCCAGCTGCCATATTCTCTGCCAGGTCAACATAACGCTATATACAGAAAGTATCACACAGGAAAGAGAAATTGGGACTCGGTTGGATGGTTCTATCCCAGCTGCCATATTCTCTGACAGGTCAACATAACGCTATATACAGAAAGTATCACACAGGAAAGAGAAATTGGGACTCCGTTGAACGGTTCTATCCCCGCTGCCATATTCTCTGCCAGGTCAACATAACGCTATATACAGAAAGTATCACACAGGAAAGAGAAATTGGGACTCGGTTGGATGGTTCTATCCCAGCTGCCATATTCTCTGCCAGGTCAACATAACGCTATATACAGAAAGTATCACACAGGAAAGAGAAATTGGGACTCCGTTGGACGGTTCTATCCCAGCTGCCATATTCTCTGCCAGGTCAACATAACGCTATATACAGAAAGTATCACACAGGAAAGAGAAATTGGGACTCGGTTGGATGGTTCTATCCCAGCTGCCATATTCTCTGCCAGGTCAACATAACGCTATATACAGAAAGTATCATACAGGAAAAAGAAATTGGGACTCCGTTGAACGGTTCTATCCCAGCTGCCATATTCTCTGCCAGGTCAACATAACGCTATATACAGAAAGTATCACACAGGAAAGAGAAATTGGGACTCGGTTGGATGGTTCTATCCCAGCTGCCATATTCTCTGCCAGGTCAACATAACGCTATATACAGAAAGTATCACACAGGAAAGAGAAATTGGGACTCGGTTGGATGGTTCTATCCCAGCTGCCATATTCTCTGACAGGTCAACATAACGCTATATACAGAAAGTATCATACAGGAAAAAGAAATTGGGACTCCGTTGAACGGTTCTATCCCAGCTGCCATATTCTCTGCCAGGTCAACATAACGCTATATACAGAAAGTATCACACAGGAAAGAGAAATTGGGACTCGGTTGGATGGTTCTATCCCAGCTGCCATATTCTCTGCCAGGTCAACATAACGCTATATACAGAAAGTATCACACATGAAAGAGAAATTGGGACTCGGTTGGATGGTTCTATCCCAGCTGCCATATTCTCTGACAGGTCAACATAACGCTATATACAGAAAGTATCACACAGGAAAGAGAAATTGGGACTCCGTTGAACGGTTCTATCCCCGCTGCCATATTCTCTGCCAGGTCAACATAACGCTATATACAGAAAGTATCACACAGGAAAGAGAAATTGGGACTCAGTTGGATGGTTCTATCCCAGCTGCCATATTCTCTGCCAGGTCAACATAACGCTATATACAGAAAGTATCACACAGGAATGAGAAATTGGGACTCGGTTGGACGGTTCTATCCCAGCTGCCATATTCTCTGCCAGGTCAACATAACGCTATATACAGAAAGTATCACACAGGAAAGAGAAATTGCGACTCGGTTGGATGGTTCTATCCCAGCTGCCATATTCTCTGCCAGGTCAACATAACGCTATATACAGAAAGTATCACACAGGAATGAGAAATTGGGACTCCGTTGAACGGTTCTATCCCAGCTGCCATATTCTCTGCCAGGTCAACATAACGCTATATACAGAAAGTATCACACAGGAAAGAGAAATTGGGACTCCGTTGAACGGTTCTATCCCCGCTGCCATATTCTCTGCCAGGTCAACATAACGCTATATACAGAAAGTATCACACAGGAAAGAGAAATTGGGACTCGGTTGGATGGTTCTATCCCAGCTGCCATATTCTCTGCCAGGTCAACATAACGCTATATACAGAAAGTATCACACAGGAAAGAGAAATTGGGACTCCGTTGGACGGTTCTATCCCAGCTGCCATATTCTCTGCCAGGTCAACATAACGCTATATACAGAAAGTATCACACAGGAAAGAGAAATTGGGACTCGGTTGGATGGTTCTATCCCAGCTGCCATATTCTCTGCCAGGTCAACATAACGCTATATACAGAAAGTATCATACAGGAAAAAGAAATTGGGACTCCGTTGAACGGTTCTATCCCAGCTGCCATATTCTCTGCCAGGTCAACATAACGCTATATACAGAAAGTATCACACAGGAAAGAGAAATTGGGACTCGGTTGGATGGTTCTATCCCAGCTGCCATATTCTCTGCCAGGTCAACATAACGCTATATACAGAAAGTATCACACAGGAAAGAGAAATTGGGACTCCGTTGAACGGTTCTATCCCCGCTGCCATATTCTCTGCCAGGTCAACATAACGCTATATACAGAAAGTATCACACAGGAAAGAGAAATTGGGACTCGGTTGGATGGTTCTATCCCAGCTGCCATATTCTCTGCCAGGTCAACATAACGCTATATACAGAAAGTATCACACAGGAAAGAGAAATTGGGACTCCGTTGGACGGTTCTATCCCAGCTGCCATATTCTCTGCCAGGTCAACATAACGCTATATACAGAAAGTATCACACAGGAAAGAGAAATTGGGACTCGGTTGGATGGTTCTATCCCAGCTGCCATATTCTCTGCCAGGTCAACATAACGCTATATACAGAAAGTATCACACAGGAAAGAGAAATTGGGACTCGGTTGGATGGTTCTATCCCAGCTGCCATATTCTCTGACAGGTCAACATAACGCTATATACAGAAAGTATCACACAGGAAAGAGAAATTGGGACTCCGTTGAACGGTTCTATCCCCGCTGCCATATTCTCTGCCAGGTCAACATAACGCTATATACAGAAAGTATCACACAGGAAAGAGAAATTGGGACTCGGTTGGATGGTTCTATCCCAGCTGCCATATTCTCTGCCAGGTCAACATAACGCTATATACAGAAAGTATCACACAGGAAAGAGAAATTGGGACTCCGTTGGACGGTTCTATCCCAGCTGCCATATACTCTGCCAGGTCAACATAACGCTATATACAGAAAGTATCACACAGGAAAGAGAAATTGGGACTCGGTTGGATGGTTCTATCCCAGCTGCCATATTCTCTGCCAGGTCAACATAACGCTATATACAGAAAGTATCATACAGGAAAAAGAAATTGGGACTCCGTTGAACGGTTCTATCCCAGCTGCCATATTCTCTGCCAGGTCAACATAACGCTATATACAGAAAGTATCACACAGGAAAGAGAAATTGGGACTCGGTTGGATGGTTCTATCCCAGCTGCCATATTCTCTGCCAGGTCAACATAACGCTATATACAGAAAGTATCACACAGGAAAGAGAAATTGGGACTCGGTTGGATGGTTCTATCCCAGCTGCCATATTCTCTGCCAGGTCAACATAACGCTATATACAGAAAGTATCACACAGGAAAGAGAAATTGGGACTCGGTTGGATGGTTCTATCCCAGCTGCCATATTCTCTGCCAGGTCAACATAACGCTATATACAGAAAGTATCACACAGGAAAGAGAAATTGGGACTCAGTTGGATGGTTCTATCCCAGCTGCCATATTCTCTGCCAGGTCAACATAACGCTATATACAGAAAGTATCACACAGGAAAGAGAAATTGGGACTCAGTTGGATGGTTCTATCCCAGCTGCCATATTCTCTGCCAGGTCAACATAAACCTATATACAGAAAGTATCACACAGGAATGAGAAATTGGGACTCGGTTGGACGGTTCTATCCCAGCTGCCATATTCTCTACCAGGTCAACATAACGCTATATACAGAAAGTATCACACAGGAAAGAGAAATTGGGACTCGGTTGGATGGTTCTATCCCAGCTGCCATATTCTCTGCCAGGTCAACATAACGCTATATACAGAAAGTATCACACAGGAAAGAGAAATTGGGACTCAGTTGGATGGTTCTATCCCAGCTGCCATATTCTCTGCCAGGTCAACATAACGCTATATACAGAAAGTATCACACAGGAAAGAGAAATTGGGACTCGGTTGGATGGTTCTATCGCAGCTGCCATATTCTCTGCCAGGTCAACATAACGCTATATACAGAAAGTATCACACAGGAAAGAGAAATTGGGACTCGGTTGGATTGTTCTATCGCAGCTGCCATATTCTCTGCCAGGTCAACATAACGCTATATACAGAAAGTATCACACAGGAAAGAGAAATTGGGACTCAGTTGGATGGTTCTATCCCAGCTGCCATATTCTCTGCCAGGTCAACATAACCCTATATACAGAAAGTATCACACAGGAAAGAGAAATTGGGACTCGGTTGGATGTTTCTATCCCAGCTGCCATATTCTCTGCCAGGTCAACATAACCCTATATACAGAAAGTATCACACAGGAATGAGAAATTGGGACTCGGTTGGACGGTTCTATCCCAGCTGCCATATTCTCTACCAGGTCAACATAACGCTATATACAGAAAGTATCACACAGGAAAGAGAAATTGGGACTCGGTTGGATGGTTCTATCCCAGCTGCCATATTCTCTGCCAGGTCAACATAACGCTATATACAGAAAGTATCACACAGGAAAGAGAAATTGGGACTCAGTTGGATGGTTCTATCCCAGCTGCCATATTCTCTGCCAGGTCAACATAACGCTATATACAGAAAGTATCACACAGGAAAGAGAAATTGGGACTCGGTTGGATGGTTCTATCGCAGCTGCCATATTCTCTGCCAGGTCAACATAACGCTATATACAGAAAGTATCACACAGGAAAGAGAAATTGGGACTCCTTTGGATGGTTCTATCCCAGCTGCCATATTCTCTGCCAGGTCAACATAACGCTATATACAGAAAGTATCACACAGGAAAGAGAAATTGGGACTCGGTTGGATGGTTCTATCCCAGCTGCCATATTCTCTGCCAGGTCAACATAACGCTATATACAGAAAGTATCACACAGGAATGAGAAATTGGGACTCCGTTGGACGGTTCTATCCCAGCTGCCATATTCTCTGCCTGGTCAACATAACGCTATATACAGAAAGTATCACACAGGAAAGAGAAATTGGGACTCGGTTGGACGGTTCTATCCCAGCTGCCATATTCTCTGCCAGGTCAACATAACGCTATATACAGAAAGTATCACACAGGAAAGAGAAATTGGGACTCCGTTGGACGGTTTTATCCCAGCGGCCATATTCTCTGCCAGGTCAACATAACGCTATATACAGAAAGTATCACACAGGAAAGAGAAATTGGGACTCCGTTGGACGGTTCTATCCCAGCTGCCATATTCTCTGCCAGGTCAACATAACGCTATATACAGAAAGTATCACACAGGAAAGAGAAATTGGGACTCGGTTGGATGGTTCTATCCCAGCTGCCATATTCTCTACCAGGTCAACATAACGCTATATACAGAAAGTATCACACAGGAAAGAGAAATTGGGACTCGGTTGGATGGTTCTATCCCAGCTGCCATATTCACTGCCAGGTCAACATAACGCTATATACAGAAAGTATCACACAGGAATGAGAAATTGGGACTCCGTTGGACGGTTCTATCCCAGCTGCCATATTCTCTACCAGGTCAACATAACGCTATATACAGAAAGTATCACACAGGAAAGAGAAATTGGGACTCGGTTGGATGGTTCTATCCCAGCTGCCATATTCACTGCCAGGTCAACATAACGCTATATACAGAAAGTATCACACAGGAATGAGAAATTGGGACTCCGTTGGACGGTTCTATCCCAGCTGCCATATTCTCTACCAGGTCAACATAACGCTATATACAGAAAGTATCACACAGGAAAGAGAAATTGGGACTCGGTTGGATGGTTCTATCCCAGCTGCCATATTCACTGCCAGGTCAACATAACGCTATATACAGAAAGTATCACACAGGAATGAGAAATTGGGACTCGGTTGGACGGTTCTATCCCAGCTGCCATATTCTCTGCCAGGTCAACATAACGCTATATACAGAAAGTATCACACAGGAAAGAGAAATTGGGACTCGGTTGGATGGTTCTATCCCAGCTGCCATATTCTCTGCCAGGTCAACATAACGCTATATACAGAAAGTATCACACAGGAAAGAGAAATTGGGACTCGGTTGGATGGTTCAATCCCAGCTGCCATATTCTCTGCCAGGTCAACATAACGCTATATACAGAAATTATCACACAGGAAAGAGAAATTGGGACTCGGTTGGATGTTTCTATCCCAGCTGCCATATTCTCTGCCAGGTCAACATAACCCTATATACAGAAAGTATCACACAGGAATGAGAAATTGGGACTCGGTTGGACGGTTCTATCCCAGCTGCCATATTCTCTACCAGGTCAACATAACGCTATATACAGAAAGTATCACACAGGAAAGAGAAATTGGGACTCGGTTGGATGGTTCTATCCCAGCTGCCATATTCACTGCCAGGTCAACATAACGCTATATACAGAAAGTATCACACAGGAAAGACAAATTGGGACTCGGTTGGATGGTTCTATCCCAGCTGCCATATTCTCTGCCAGGTCAACATAACGCTATATACAGAAAGTATCACACAGGAAAGAGAAATTGGGACTCGGTTGGATGGTTCTATCGCAGCTGCCATATTCTCTGCCAGGTCAACATAACGCTATATACAGAAAGTATCACACAAGAAAGAGAAATTGGGACTCCTTTGGATGGTTCTATCCCAGCTGCCATATTCTCTGCCAGGTCAACATAACGCTATATACAGAAAGTATCACACAGGAAAGAGAAATTGGGACTCGGTTGGATGGTTCTATCGCAGCTGCCATATTCTCTGCCAGGTCAACATAACGCTATATACAGAAAGTATCACACAGGAAAGAGAAATTGGGACTCCTTTGGATGGTTCTATCCCAGCTGCCATATTCTCTGCCAGGTCAACATAACGCTATATACAGAAAGTATCACACAGGAAAGAGAAATTGGGACTCGGTTGGATGGTTCTATCCCAGCTGCCATATTCTCTGCCAGGTCAACATAACGCTATATACAGAAAGTATCACACAGGAATGAGAAATTGGGACTCCGTTGGACGGTTCTATCCCAGCTGCCATATTCTCTGCCTGGTCAACATAACGCTATATACAGAAAGTATCACACAGGAAAGAGAAATTGGGACTCGGTTGGACGGTTCTATCCCAGCTGCCATATTCTCTGCCAGGTCAACATAACGCTATATACAGAAAGTATCACACAGGAAAGAGAAATTGGGACTCCGTTGGACGGTTTTATCCCAGCGGCCATATTCTCTGCCAGGTCAACATAACGCTATATACAGAAAGTATCACACAGGAAAGAGAAATTGGGACTCCGTTGGACGGTTCTATCCCAGCTGCCATATTCTCTGCCAGGTCAACATAACGCTATATACAGAAAGTATCACACAGGAAAGAGAAATTGGGACTCGGTTGGATGGTTCTATCCCAGCTGCCATATTCTCTACCAGGTCAACATAACGCTATATACAGAAAGTATCACACAGGAAAGAGAAATTGGGACTCGGTTGGATGGTTCTATCCCAGCTGCCATATTCACTGCCAGGTCAACATAACGCTATATACAGAAAGTATCACACAGGAATGAGAAATTGGGACTCCGTTGGACGGTTCTATCCCAGCTGCCATATTCTCTACCAGGTCAACATAACGCTATATACAGAAAGTATCACACAGGAAAGAGAAATTGGGACTCGGTTGGATGGTTCTATCCCAGCTGCCATATTCACTGCCAGGTCAACATAACGCTATATACAGAAAGTATCACACAGGAATGAGAAATTGGGACTCCGTTGGACGGTTCTATCCCAGCTGCCATATTCTCTACCAGGTCAACATAACGCTATATACAGAAAGTATCACACAGGAAAGAGAAATTGGGACTCGGTTGGACGGTTCTATCCCAGCTGCCATATTCTCTGCCAGGTCAACATAACGCTATATACAGAAAGTATCACACAGGAAAGAGAAATTGGGACTCCTTTGGATGGTTCTATCCCAGCTGCCATATTCTCTGCCAGGTCAACATAACGCTATATACAGAAAGTATCACACAGGAAAGAGAAATTGGGACTCGGTTGGATGGTTCTATCCCAGCTGCCATATTCTCTGCCAGGTCAACATAACGCTATATACAGAAAGTATCACACAGGAATGAGAAATTGGGACTCCGTTGGACGGTTCTATCCCAGCTGCCATATTCTCTGCCTGGTCAACATAACGCTATATACAGAAAGTATCACACAGGAAAGAGAAATTGGGACTCGGTTGGACGGTTCTATCCCAGCTGCCATATTCTCTGCCAGGTCAACATAACGCTATATACAGAAAGTATCACACAGGAAAGAGAAATTGGGACTCCGTTGGACGGTTTTATCCCAGCGGCCATATTCTCTGCCAGGTCAACATAACGCTATATACAGAAAGTATCACACAGGAAAGAGAAATTGGGACTCCGTTGGACGGTTCTATCCCAGCTGCCATATTCTCTGCCAGGTCAACATAACGCTATATACAGAAAGTATCACACAGGAAAGAGAAATTGGGACTCGGTTGGATGGTTCTATCCCAGCTGCCATATTCTCTACCAGGTCAACATAACGCTATATACAGAAAGTATCACACAGGAAAGAGAAATTGGGACTCGGTTGGATGGTTCTATCCCAGCTGCCATATTCACTGCCAGGTCAACATAACGCTATATACAGAAAGTATCACACAGGAATGAGAAATTGGGACTCCGTTGGACGGTTCTATCCCAGCTGCCATATTCTCTACCAGGTCAACATAACGCTATATACAGAAAGTATCACACATGAAAGAGAAATTGGGACTCGGTTGGATGGTTCTATCCCAGCTGCCATATTCTCTGACAGGTCAACATAACGCTATATACAAAAAGTATCACACAGGAAAGAGAAATTGGGACTCCGTTGAACGGTTCTATCCCCGCTGCCATATTCTCTGCCAGGTCAACATAACGCTATATACAGAAAGTATCACACAGGAAAGAGAAATTGGGACTCAGTTGGATGGTTCTATCCCAGCTGCCATATTCTCTGCCAGGTCAACATAACGCTATATACAGAAAGTATCACACAGGAATGAGAAATTGGGACTCGGTTGGACGGTTCTATCCCAGCTGCCATATTCTCTGCCAGGTCAACATAACGCTATATACAGAAAGTATCACACAGGAAAGAGAAATTGCGACTCGGTTGGATGGTTCTATCCCAGCTGCCATATTCTCTGCCAGGTCAACATAACGCTATATACAGAAAGTATCACACAGGAATGAGAAATTGGGACTCCGTTGAACGGTTCTATCCCAGCTGCCATATTCTCTGCCAGGTCAACATAACGCTATATACAGAAAGTATCACACAGGAAAGAGAAATTGGGACTCCGTTGAACGGTTCTATCCCAGCTGCCATATTCTCTGCCAGGTCAACATAACGCTATATACAGAAAGTATCACACAGGAAAGAGAAATTGGGACTCGGTTGGATGGTTCTATCCCAGCTGCCATATTCTCTGCCAGGTCAACATAACGCTATATACAGAAAGTAT
The DNA here is from genome assembly GCA_964036315.1 of Acanthosepion esculentum. NCBI lineage: Eukaryota > Metazoa > Mollusca > Cephalopoda > Sepiida > Sepiidae > Acanthosepion > Acanthosepion esculentum. Next base: position 118,772,231 of record OZ038485.1, on the reverse strand, counting down.
CACACAGGAAAGAGAAATTGGGACTCCGTTGAACGGTTCTATCCCCGCTGCCATATTCTCTGCCAGGTCAACATAACGCTATATACAGAAAGTATCACACAGGAAAGAGAAATTGGGACTCGGTTGGATGGTTCTATCCCAGCTGCCATATTCTCTGCCAGGTCAACATAACGCTATATACAGAAAGTATCACACAGGAAAGAGAAATTGGGACTCCGTTGGACGGTTCTATCCCAGCTGCCATATTCTCTGCCAGGTCAACATAACGCTATATACAGAAAGTATCACACAGGAAAGAGAAATTGGGACTCGGTTGGATGGTTCTATCCCAGCTGCCATATTCTCTGCCAGGTCAACATAACGCTATATACAGAAAGTATCACACAGGAAAGAGAAATTGGGACTCGGTTGGATGGTTCTATCCCAGCTGCCATATTCTCTGACAGGTCAACATAACGCTATATACAGAAAGTATCACACAGGAAAGAGAAATTGGGACTCCGTTGAACGGTTCTATCCCCGCTGCCATATTCTCTGCCAGGTCAACATAACGCTATATACAGAAAGTATCACACAGGAAAGAGAAATTGGGACTCGGTTGGATGGTTCTATCCCAGCTGCCATATTCTCTGCCAGGTCAACATAACGCTATATACAGAAAGTATCACACAGGAAAGAGAAATTGGGACTCCGTTGGACGGTTCTATCCCAGCTGCCATATTCTCTGCCAGGTCAACATAACGCTATATACAGAAAGTATCACACAGGAAAGAGAAATTGGGACTCGGTTGGATGGTTCTATCCCAGCTGCCATATTCTCTGCCAGGTCAACATAACGCTATATACAGAAAGTATCATACAGGAAAAAGAAATTGGGACTCCGTTGAACGGTTCTATCCCAGCTGCCATATTCTCTGCCAGGTCAACATAACGCTATATACAGAAAGTATCACACAGGAAAGAGAAATTGGGACTCGGTTGGATGGTTCTATCCCAGCTGCCATATTCTCTGCCAGGTCAACATAACGCTATATACAGAAAGTATCACACAGGAAAGAGAAATTGGGACTCGGTTGGATGGTTCTATCCCAGCTGCCATATTCTCTGCCAGGTCAACATAACGCTATATACAGAAAGTATCACACAGGAAAGAGAAATTGGGACTCAGTTGGATGGTTCTATCCCAGCTGCCATATTCTCTGCCAGGTCAACATAACGCTATATACAGAAAGTATCACACAGGAAAGAGAAATTGGGACTCAGTTGGATGGTTCTATCCCAGCTGCCATATTCTCTGCCAGGTCAACATAACCCTATATACAGATAGTATCACACAGGAATGAGAAATTGGGACTCGGTTGGACGGTTCTATCCCAGCTGCCATATTCTCTACCAGGTCAACATAACGCTATATACAGAAAGTATCACACAGGAAAGAGAAATTGGGACTCGGTTGGATGGTTCTATCCCAGCTGCCATATTCTCTGCCAGGTCAACATAACGCTATATACAGAAAGTATCACACAGGAAAGAGAAATTGGGACTCAGTTGGATGGTTCTATCCCAGCTGCCATATTCTCTGCCAGGTCAACATAACGCTATATACAGAAAGTATCACACAGGAAAGAGAAATTGGGACTCGGTTGGATGGTTCTATCGCAGCTGCCATATTCTCTGCCAGGTCAACATAACGCTATATACAGAAAGTATCACACAGGAAAGAGAAATTGGGACTCGGTTGGATGGTTCTATCGCAGCTGCCATATTCTCTGCCAGGTCAACATAACGCTATATACAGAAAGTATCACACAGGAAAGAGAAATTGGGACTCAGTTGGATGGTTCTATCCCAGCGGCCATATTCTCTGCCAGGTCAACATAACCCTATATACAGAAAGTATCACACAGGAAAGAGAAATTGGGACTCGGTTGGATGTTTCTATCCCAGCTGCCATATTCTCTGCCAGGTCAACATAACCCTATATACAGAAAGTATCACACAGGAATGAGAAATTGGGACTCGGTTGGACGGTTCTATCCCAGCTGCCATATTCTCTACCAGGTCAACATAACGCTATATACAGAAAGTATCACACAGGAAAGAGAAATTGGGACTCGGTTGGATGGTTCTATCCCAGCTGCCATATTCTCTGCCAGGTCAACATAACGCTATATACAGAAAGTATCACACAGGAAAGAGAAATTGGGACTCAGTTGGATGGTTCTATCCCAGCTGCCATATTCTCTGCCAGGTCAACATAACGCTATATACAGAAAGTATCACACAGGAAAGAGAAATTGGGACTCGGTTGGATGGTTCTATCGCAGCTGCCATATTCTCTGCCAGGTCAACATAACGCTATATACAGAAAGTATCACACAGGAAAGAGAAATTGGGACTCCTTTGGATGGTTCTATCCCAGCTGCCATATTCTCTGCCAGGTTAACATAACGCTATATACAGAAAGTATCACACAGGAAAGAGAAATTGGGACTCGGTTGGATGGTTCTATCCCAGCTGCCATATTCTCTGCCAGGTCAACATAACGCTATATACAGAAAGTATCACACAGGAATGAGAAATTGGGACTCCGTTGGACGGTTCTATCCCAGCTGCCATATTCTCTGCCTGGTCAACATAACGCTATATACAGAAAGTATCACACAGGAAAGAGAAATTGGGACTCGGTTGGACGGTTCTATCCCAGCTGCCATATTCTCTGCCAGGTCAACATAACGCTATATACAGAAAGTATCACACAGGAAAGAGAAATTGGGACTCCGTTGGACGGTTTTATCCCAGCGGCCATATTCTCTGCCAGGTCAACATAACGCTATATACAGAAAGTATCACACAGGAAAGAGAAATTGGGACTCCGTTGGACGGTTCTATCCCAGCTGCCATATTCTCTGCCAGGTCAACATAACGCTATATACAGAAAGTATCACACAGGAAAGAGAAATTGGGACTCGGTTGGATGGTTCTATCCCAGCTGCCATATTCTCTACCAGGTCAACATAACGCTATATACAGAAAGTATCACACAGGAAAGAGAAATTGGGACTCGGTTGGATGGTTCTATCCCAGCTGCCATATTCACTGCCAGGTCAACATAACGCTATATACAGAAAGTATCACACAGGAATGAGAAATTGGGACTCCGTTGGACGGTTCTATCCCAGCTGCCATATTCTCTACCATGTCAACATAACGCTATATACAGAAAGTATCACACAGGAAAGAGAAATTGGGACTCGGTTGGATGGTTCTATCCCAGCTGCCATATTCACTGCCAGGTCAACATAACGCTATATACAGAAAGTATCACACAGGAATGAGAAATTGGGACTCCGTTGGACGGTTCTATCCCAGCTGCCATATTCTCTACCAGGTCAACATAACGCTATATACAGAAAGTATCACACAGGAAAGAGAAATTGGGACTCGGTTGGATGGTTCTATCCCAGCTGCCATATTCACTGCCAGGTCAACATAACGCTATATACAGAAAGTATCACACAGGAATGAGAAATTGGGACTCGGTTGGACGGTTCTATCCCAGCTGCCATATTCTCTGCCAGGTCAACATAACGCTATATACAGAAAGTATCACACAGGAAAGAGAAATTGGGACTCGGTTGGATGGTTCTATCCCAGCTGCCATATTCTCTGCCAGGTCAACATAACGCTATATACAGAAAGTATCACACAGGAAAGAGAAATTGGGACTCGGTTGGATGGTTCAATCCCAGCTGCCATATTCTCTGCCAGGTCAACATAACGCTATATACAGAAATTATCACACAGGAAAGAGAAATTGGGACTCGGTTGGATGTTTCTATCCCAGCTGCCATATTCTCTGCCAGGTCAACATAACCCTATATACAGAAAGTATCACACAGGAATGAGAAATTGGGACTCGGTTGGACGGTTCTATCCCAGCTGCCATATTCTCTACCAGGTCAACATAACGCTATATACAGAAAGTATCACACAGGAAAGAGAAATTGGGACTCGGTTGGATGGTTCTATCCCAGCTGCCATATTCACTGCCAGGTCAACATAACGCTATATACAGAAAGTATCACACAGGAAAGACAAATTGGGACTCGGTTGGATGGTTCTATCCCAGCTGCCATATTCTCTGCCAGGTCAACATAACGCTATATACAGAAAGTATCACACAGGAAAGAGAAATTGGGACTCGGTTGGATGGTTCTATCGCAGCTGCCATATTCTCTGCCAGGTCAACATAACGCTATATACAGAAAGTATCACACAAGAAAGAGAAATTGGGACTCCTTTGGATGGTTCTATCCCAGCTGCCATATTCTCTGCCAGGTCAACATAACGCTATATACAGAAAGTATCACACAGGAAAGAGAAATTGGGACTCGGTTGGATGGTTCTATCGCAGCTGCCATATTCTCTGCCAGGTCAACATAACGCTATATACAGAAAGTATCACACAGGAAAGAGAAATTGGGACTCCTTTGGATGGTTCTATCCCAGCAGCCATATTCTCTGCCAGGTCAACATAACGCTATATACAGAAAGTATCACACAGGAAAGAGAAATTGGGACTCGGTTGGATGGTTCTATCCCAGCTGCCATATTCTCTGCCAGGTCAACATAACGCTATATACAGAAAGTATCACACAGGAATGAGAAATTGGGACTCCGTTGGACGGTTCTTTCCCAGCTGCCATATTCTCTGCCTGGTCAACATAACGCTATATACAGAAAGTATCACACAGGAAAGAGAAATTGGGACTCCTTTGGATGGTTCTATCCCAGCTGCCATATTCTCTGCCAGGTCAACATAACGCTATATACAGAAAGTATCACACAGGAAAGAGAAATTGGGACTCCGTTGGACGGTTTTATCCCAGCGGCCATATTCTCTGCCAGGTCAACATAACGCTATATACAGAAAGTATCACACAGGAAAGAGAAATTGGGACTCCGTTGGACGGTTCTATTCCAGCTGCCATATTCTCTGCCAGGTCAACATAACGCTATATACAGAAAGTATCACACAGGAAAGAGAAATTGGGACTCGGTTGGATGGTTCTATCCCAGCTGCCATATTCTCTGCCAGGTCAACATAACGCTATATACAGAAAGTATCACACAGGAAAGAGAAATTGGGACTCCGTTGGACGGTTTTATCCCAGCGGCCATATTCTCTGCCAGGTCAACATAACGCTATATACAGAAAGTATCACACAGGAAAGAGAAATTGGGACTCCGTTGGACGGTTCTATCCCAGCTGCCATATTCTCTACCAGGTCAACATAACGCTATATACAGAAAGTATCACACAGGAAAGAGAAATTGGGACTCGGTTGGATGGTTCTATCCCAGCTGCCATATTCACTGCCAGGTCAACATAACGGTATATACAGAAAGTATCACACAGGAATGAGAAATTGGGACTCCGTTGGACGGTTCTATCCCAGCTGCCATATTCTCTACCAGGTCAACATAACGCTATATACAGAAAGTATCACACAGGAAAGAGAAATTGGGACTCGGTTGGACGGTTCTATCCCAGCTGCCATATTCTCTGCCAGGTCAACATAACGCTATATACAGAAAGTATCACACAGGAAAGAAAAATTGGGACTCCTTTGGATGGTTCTATCCCAGCTGCCATATTCTCTGCCAGGTCAACATAACGCTATATACAGAAAGTATCACACAGGAAAGAGAAATTGGGACTCGGTTGGATGGTTCTATCCCAGCTGCCATATTCTCTGCCAGGTCAACATAACGCTATATACAGAAAGTATCACACAGGAATGAGAAATTGGGACTCCGTTGGACGGTTCTATCCCAGCTGCCATATTCTCTGCCTGGTCAACATAACGCTATATACAGAAAGTATCACACAGGAAAGAGAAATTGGGACTCGGTTGGACGGTTCTATCCCAGCTGCCATATTCTCTGCCAGGTCAACATAACGCTATATACAGAAAGTATCACACAGGAAAGAGAAATTGGGACTCCGTTGGACGGTTTTATCCCAGCGGCCATATTCTCTGCCAGGTCAACATAACGCTATATACAGAAAGTATCACACAGGAAAGAGAAATTGGGACTCCGTTGGACGGTTCTATCCCAGCTGCCATATTCTCTGCCAGGTCAACATAACGCTATATACAGAAAGTATCACACAGGAAAGAGAAATTGGGACTCGGTTGGATGGTTCTATCCCAGCTGCCATATTCTCTACCAGGTCAACATAACGCTATATACAGAAAGTATCACACAGGAAAGAGAAATTGGGACTCGGTTGGATGGTTCTATCCCAGCTGCCATATTCACTGCCAGGTCAACATAACGCTATATACAGAAAGTATCACACAGGAATGAGAAATTGGGACTCCGTTGGACGGTTCTATCCCAGCTGCCATATTCTCTACCAGGTCAACATAACGCTATATACAGAAAGTATCACACAGGAAAGAGAAATTGGGACTCGGTTGGATGGTTCTATCCCAGCTGCCATATTCACTGCCAGGTCAACATAACGCTATATACAGAAAGTATCACACAGGAATGAGAAATTGGGACTCCGTTGGACGGTTCTATCCCAGCTGCCATATTCTCTACCAGGTCAACATAACGCTATATACAGAAAGTATCACACAGGAAAGAGAAATTGGGACTCGGTTGGATGGTTCTATCCCAGCTGCCATATTCACTGCCAGGTCAACATAACGCTATATACAGAAAGTATCACACAGGAATGAGAAATTGGGACTCGGTTGGACGGTTCTATCCCAGCTGCCATATTCTCTGCCAGGTCAACATAACGCTATATACAGAAAGTATCACACAGGAAAGAGAAATTGGGACTCGGTTGGATGGTTCTATCCCAGCTGCCATATTCTCTGCCAGGTCAACATAACGCTATATACAGAAAGTATCACACAGGAAAGAGAAATTGGGACTCGGTTGGATGGTTCAATCCCAGCTGCCATATTCTCTGCCAGGTCAACATAACGCTATATACAGAAATTATCACACAGGAAAGAGAAATTGGGACTCGGTTGGATGTTTCTATCCCAGCTGCCATATTCTCTGCCAGGTCAACATAACCCTATATACAGAAAGTATCACACAGGAATGAGAAATTGGGACTCGGTTGGACGGTTCTATCCCAGCTGCCATATTCTCTACCAGGTCAACATAACGCTATATACAGAAAGTATCACACAGGAAAGAGAAATTGGGACTCGGTTGGATGGTTCTATCCCAGCTGCCATATTCACTGCCAGGTCAACATAACGCTATATACAGAAAGTATCACACAGGAAAGACAAATTGGGACTCGGTTGGATGGTTCTATCCCAGCTGCCATATTCTCTGCCAGGTCAACATAACGCTATATACAGAAAGTATCACACAGGAAAGAGAAATTGGGACTCGGTTGGATGGTTCTATCGCAGCTGCCATATTCTCTGCCAGGTCAACATAACGCTATATACAGAAAGTATCACACAGGAAAGAGAAATTGGGACTCCTTTGGATGGTTCTATCCCAGCTGCCATATTCTCTGCCAGGTCAACATAACGCTATATACAGAAAGTATCACACAGGAAAGAGAAATTGGGACTCGGTTGGATGGTTCTATCCCAGCTGCCATATTCTCTGCCAGGTCAACATAACGCTATATACAGAAAGTATCACACAGGAATGAGAAATTGGGACTCCGTTGGACGGTTCTATCCCAGCTGCCATATTCTCTGCCTGGTCAACATAACGCTATATACAGAAAGTATCACACAGGAAAGAGAAATTGGGACTCCTTTGGATGGTTCTATCCCAGCTGCCATATTCTCTGCCAGGTCAACATAACGCTATATACAGAAAGTATCACACAGGAAAGAGAAATTGGGACTCCGTTGGACGGTTTTATCCCAGCGGCCATATTCTCTGCCAGGTCAACATAACGCTATATACAGAAAGTATCACACAGGAAAGAGAAATTGGGACTCCGTTGGACGGTTCTATCCCAGCTGCCATATTCTCTGCCAGGTCAACATAACGCTATATACAGAAAGTATCACACAGGAAAGAGAAATTGGGACTCGGTTGGATGGTTCTATCCCAGCTGCCATATTCTCTGCCAGGTCAACATAACGCTATATACAGAAAGTATCACACAGGAAAGAGAAATTGGGACTCCGTTGGACGGTTTTATCCCAGCGGCCATATTCTCTGCCAGGTCAACATAACGCTATATACAGAAAGTATCACACAGGAAAGAGAAATTGGGACTCCGTTGGACGGTTCTATCCCAGCTGCCATATTCTCTACCAGGTCAACATAACGCTATATACAGAAAGTATCACACAGGAAAGAGAAATTGGGACTCGGTTGGATGGTTCTATCCCAGCTGCCATATTCACTGCCAGGTCAACATAACGCTATATACAGAAAGTATCACACAGGAATGAGAAATTGGGACTCCGTTGGACGGTTCTATCCCAGCTGCCATATTCTCTACCAGGTCAACATAACGCTATATACAGAAAGTATCACACAGGAAAGAGAAATTGGGACTCGGTTGGACGGTTCTATCCCAGCTGCCATATTCTCTGCCAGGTCAACATAACGCTATATACAGAAAGTATCACACAGGAAAGAGAAATTGGGACTCTTTTGGATGGTTCTATCCCAGCTGCCATATTCTCTGCCAGGTCAACATAACGCTATATACAGAAAGTATCACACAGGAAAGAGAAATTGGGACTCGGTTGGATGGTTCTATCCCAGCTGCCATATTCTCTGCCAGGTCAACATAACGCTATATACAGAAAGTATCACACAGGAATGAGAAATTGGGACTCCGTTGGACCGTTCTATCCCAGCTGCCATATTCTCTGCCTGGTCAACATAACGCTATATACAGAAAGTATCACACAGGAAAGAGAAATTGGGACTCGGTTGGACGGTTCTATCCCAGCTGCCATATTCTCTGCCAGGTCAACATAACGCTATATACAGAAAGTATCACACAGGAAAGAGAAATTGGGACTCCGTTGGACGGTTTTATCCCAGCGGCCATATTCTCTGCCAGGTCAACATAACGCTATATACAGAAAGTATCACACAGGAAAGAGAAATTGGGACTCCGTTGGACGGTTCTATCCCAGCTGCCATATTCTCTGCCAGGTCAACATAACGCTATATACAGAAAGTATCACACAGGAAAGAGAAATTGGGACTCGGTTGGATGGTTCTATCCCAGCTGCCATATTCTCTACCAGGTCAACATAACGCTATATACAGAAAGTATCACACAGGAAAGAGAAATTGGGACTCGGTTGGATGGTTCTATCCCAGCTGCCATATTCACTGCCAGGTCAACATAACGCTATATACAGAAAGTATCACACAGGAATGAGAAATTGGGACTCCGTTGGACGGTTCTATCCCAGCTGCCATATTCTCTACCAGGTCAACATAACGCTATATACAGAAAGTATCACACAGGAAAGAGAAATTGGGACTCGGTTGGATGGTTCTATCCCAGCTGCCATATTCACTGCCAGGTCAACATAACGCTATATACAGAAAGTATCACACAGGAATGAGAAATTGGGACTCCGTTGGACGGTTCTATCCCAGCTGCCATATTCTCTACCAGGTCAACATAACGCTATATACAGAAAGTATCACACAGGAAAGAGAAATTGGGACTCGGTTGGATGGTTCTATCCCAGCTGCCATATTCACTGCCAGGTCAACATAACGCTATATACAGAAAGTATCACACAGGAATGAGAAATTGGGACTCGGTTGGACGGTTCTATCCCAGCTGCCATATTCTCTGCCAGGTCAACATAACGCTATATACAGAAAGTATCACACAGGAAAGAGAAATTGGGACTCGGTTGGATGGTTCTATCCCAGCTGCCATATTCTCTGCCAGGTCAACATAACGCTATATACAGAAAGTATCACACAGGAAAGAGAAATTGGGACTCGGTTGGATGGTTCAATCCCAGCTGCCATATTCTCTGCCAGGTCAACATAACGCTATATACAGAAATTATCACACAGGAAAGAGAAATTGGGACTCGGTTGGATGTTTCTATCCCAGCTGCCATATTCTCTGCCAGGTCAACATAACCCTATATACAGAAAGTATCACACAGGAATGAGAAATTGGGACTCGGTTGGACGGTTCTATCCCAGCTGCCATATTCTCTACCAGGTCAACATAACGCTATATACAGAAAGTATCACACAGGAAAGAGAAATTGGGACTCGGTTGGATGGTTCTATCCCAGCTGCCATATTCACTGCCAGGTCAACATAACGCTATATACAGAAAGTATCACACAGGAAAGACAAATTGGGACTCGGTTGGATGGTTCTATCCCAGCTGCCATATTCTCTGCCAGGTCAACATAACGCTATATACAGAAAGTATCACACAGGAAAGAGAAATTGGGACTCGGTTGGATGGTTCTATCGCAGCTGCCATATTCTCTGCCAGGTCAACATAACGCTATATACAGAAAGTATCACACAAGAAAGAGAAATTGGGACTCCTTTGGATGGTTCTATCCCAGCTGCCATATTCTCTGCCAGGTCAACATAACGCTATATACAGAAAGTATCACACAGGAAAGAGAAATTGGGACTCAGTTGGACGGTTTTATCCCAGCGGCCATATTCTCTGCTAGGGCAACATAACGCTATATACAGGAAGATTAAGTTTGTTAATTTTTGCGACTGCGATCGACACTATTTTTTGCTTTCCATGTTGCTAAGTAACATTTTACAAGCCTACAAATCAACCGTTTTCAGAAAGAGTACTTCTTGGAAACGTATCTGCCGTTTGAAAATAAATAAAAAATCATATTAATGCGGATTTTATAAGTACAGGAATTTCATGTATACCAGATACTGAATGTATCTATAAAAGTAAGAAATTATGCTGTTCAGTGACATAGCTTAGCCAAGGAATTTTGTATCAATTGTTCGTATGTCATTTGAATGCCATACAGGCTGTGTGAATTGTCAGGAGTGAATTACATATTTTGATAATGTTCTGTCAAACAAACATGCGTCATGCGAGAAGTTAGAAGTAAAGTAGTCGTGAGAATCTGTTACAAAGAAACAGAAGAAGGCAGATCCTGGGGCTAAAAAAGAGGTGTCCCTATCAGTGCAGCTCAATAATGGGAGTTGCCGTTCTGATATATTTTGATAAAGTCCTGTCAAACGAAGATTCGTCATGCGAGAAGTTAGAAGTAGGGGTGAGAATTTGTTAGAAAGAAACAGAAGAAGGCAGTTCCTGGGGAAAAAAGAGGTGTCCCTATCAGTGCAGCTCAATAATGGGAGTTGCCATTCTGATATATTTTGATAAAGTCCTGTCAAACGAAGATGCATCATGCGAGAAGTTAGGAGTAAAGTAGTCGTGTGAATCTGTTACAAATAAACAGAAGAAGGAAGATGCTGGTGGAATAGTATGTGTCCCTATCAGTGCAGCTCAATAATGGGGGTTGGCCTTCTGATATATTTTGATAACGTCCTGCCAATGGAAGATGCGTCATGCGGGAAGTTAGAAGTAGTTGTGAGAATCTGTTACAAAGAAACAGAAGAAGGCAGATCCTGGGGGAAAAAGAGGTGTCCCTATCAGTGCAACATAACGCTATATACAGAAAGTATCACACAGGAAAGAGAAATTGGGACTCAGTTGGACGGTTTTATCCCAGCGGCCATATTCTCTGCCAGGTCAACATAACGCTATATACAGAAAGTATCACACAGGAAAGATAAATTGGGACTCCGTTGGACGGTTCTATCCCAGCTGCCATATTCTCTGCCAGGTCAACATAACGCTATATACAGAAAGTATCACACAGGAAAGAGAAATTGGGACTCGGTTGGATGGTTCTATCCCAGCTGCCATATTCTCTGCCAGGTCAACATAACGCTATATACAGAAAGTATCACACAGGAAAGAGAAATTGGGACTCGGTTGGATGGTTCTATCGCAGCTGCCATATTCTCTGCCAGGTCAACATAACGCTATATACAGAAAGTATCACACAGGAAAGAGAAATTGGGACTCGGTTGGACGGTTCTATCCCAGCTGCCATTTTCTCTGCCAGGTCAACATAACGCTATATACAGAAAGTATCACACAGGAAAGAGAAATTGGGACTCAGTTGGACGGTTTTATCCCAGCGGCCATATTCTCTGCCAGGTCAACATAACGCTATATACAGAAAGTATCACACAGGAATGAGAAATTGGGACTCCGTTGGACGGTTCTATCCCAGCTGCCATATTCTCTGCCAGGTCAACATAACGCTATATACAGAAAGTATCACACAGGAAAGAGAAATTGGGACTCGGTTGGACGGTTCTATCCCAGCTGCCATATTCTCTGCCAGGTCAACATAACGCTATATACAGAAAGTATCACACAGGAAAGAGAAATTGGGACTCAGTTGGACGGTTTTATCCCAGCGGCCATATTCTCTGCTAGGGCAACATAACGCTATATACAGGAAGATTAAGTTTGTTAATTTTTGCGACTGCGATCGACACTATTTTTTGCTTTCCATGTTGCTAAGTAACATTTTACAAGCCTACAAATCAACCGTTTTCAGAAAGAGTACTTCTTGGAAACGTATCTGCCGTTTGAAAATAAATAAAAAATCATATTAATGCGGATTTTATAAGTACAGGAATTTCATGTATACCAGATACTGAATGTATCTATAAAAGTAAGAAATTATGCTGTTCAGTGACATAGCTTAGACAAGGAATTTTGTATCAATTGTTCGTATGTCATTTGAATGCCATACAGGCTGTGTGAATTGTCAGGAGTGAATTACATATTTTGATAATGTTCTGTCAAACAAACATGCGTCATGCGAGAAGTTAGAAGTAAAGTAGTCGTGAGAATCTGTTACAAAGAAACAGAAGAAGGCAGATCCTGGGGCTAAAAAAGAGGTGTCTCTATCAGTGCAGCTCAATAATGGGAGTTGCCGTTCTGATATATTTTGATAAAGTCCTGTCAAACGAAGATTAGTCATGCGAGAAGTTAGAAGTAGGGGTGAGAATTTGTTAGAAAGAAACAGAAGAAGGCAGTTCCTGGGGAAAAAAGAGGTGTCCCTATCAGTGCAGCTCAATAATGGGAGTTGCCATTCTGATATATTTTGATAAAGTCCTGTCAAACGAAGATGCATCATGCGAGAAGTTAGGAGTAAAGTAGTCGTGTGAATCTGTTACAAATAAACAGAAGAAGGAAGATGCTGGTGGAATAGTATGTGTCCCTATCAGTGCAGCTCAATAATGGGGGTTGGAATTTTGATATATTTTGTTAACGTCCTGCTAATGGAAGATGCGTCATGCGGGAAGTTAGAAGTAGTCGTGAGAATCTGTTACAAAGAAACAGAAGAAGGCAGATCCTGGGGGAAAAAGAGGTGTCCCTATCAGTGCAGCTCAATAATGGGAGTTGCCATTCTGATATATTTTGATAAAGTCCTGTCAAACGAAGATGCATCATGCGAGATGATAGAAGAAGTCGTGAGATTCTGTTACAAAGAAACAGAAGAAGGCAGATCCTTGGGGAAAAAGAGGTGTCCCTATCAGTGCAGCTCAACAATGGGAGTTTGCTTCTGCGCAGTCGAAATGACCAGAGGAAGAGAAGTTTCATTAAATCATATAAAAAGGTTGAATCAAAATTCTGAAGAAAAAACTAAAAATGTTTTATTTATATTCCTAGCAGTAGGATGAGGAGCCCCAACCTACGAAGAATTTATTACATTAGCAATTTATGTATTGGGGGGAGGGGAGAAGCGCGTGTTGCATGAGGGGTACCATAGAGGAAATTGGAATCTTTGAACGGAGTTCATAACCCGGTTTAGTCTGGTCCGTTTACTTTTGCAGTAATGTCTCTGGGAAAGGAGTCGTTTTCTCCTGCCAGCTATGACTTAAAGCAGGTATACCGTGCACTCTAGTCTTGGGTGTGTGATAGAGAGTCTACGAGAAGGATTACATTGAACCTAAAACAGTGGTGAACGTAACAGAAAACGACTTCTCCATCTTTTCCAAGACACATTTTGGGCTGGTGCACAATTATCAGGCGTTACTTTAAACAATATTTATTATGAAAAAAGAAACATAATAATTCAGCAATAAAACTTTTAAATGATTATTCCGGTGTGTCGTCACATCGAAGCACATTTTTATAACCTGAAAATAAAACAATATTTTTATTAAAAAAATATATAAACGAAACAGCATTTTTTATTAACAAATAATTATAGCGTCCTGGAGGATAATATCTTAGGTTGGGTAGAAAAGTCCAAACTAGTCCCAAATCATTTTTCCTGAAGATAATATATTGGGTTGGGTAGAAAAGGCCAAAAGAGTCCCAAATCCTTTTTCCTGTGGATAATATTTGGGATGGGTAGAAAAGGCCAAACTAGTGCCAAATTCTTTTTGCAGAGGATAATATTTGGGTTTGGTAGAAAAAGCCAAACTAGTCCCAAATCATTTTTCCTGGGGATAATATTATGGGTTGTGTAGAAAAGGCCAAACAAATCCCCAAAACTTTTTCCTGGGGATAATATTTTGGATTAGGTAGAAAAAGCCAAACTAGTCGGAAATACTTTTTCCAGAGGATAATATTTTTGGTTGGGTAGGAAAGGCTAAAATAGTCCCAAATCCTTTTTCCTGATGATAATATTTTGGGTTGGGTAGAAAAGTCTAAACGAGTCTCAAATACTTTTCCTGAGGATAAAATTTGGAGCTCGGTAGAAAGGGTCAAACTAGTCCCAAATCCTTTGTCCTGAGTATAATATTTTGGGTGGGGCAAAAAAAAAAAAACTAGTAGCAAATCCTTTTCCAGAGGATAATATTTTTGGTTAGATAGAAAAGGAAAAACTAGTCCCAAATCCTATTTCCAGAGGATAATATTTTGGGTTGGGTAGAAAAGGCTAAAGAAATCCCAAATTCTTTTTCCTGGAGATGATATTTGGGTTGGGTAGAAAAAGCCAAACTAGTCCCAAATCATTTTTCCTGACGATAATATTATGGGATGTGTACAAAAAGCCAAACACATCCCAAATCCTTTTTCCTGAGGATAATATTTTGGGTTAGCTAAAAAAGGCCAAACTAGTCCCAAATCCTTTGTCCTGAGGATAATATTTTGGGTTGGGTAGAAAATGCCAAACTAGTCCCAAATACTTTTTCCTGAAGATAATATTTTGGGTTGGGTAGAAAAGGCCAACCTAGTCCCAAATCCTTTTTCATGGAGGATAATATTTTGGGTGGGGTAGGAAAGGCAAGACTATTTCCAAATACTTTTTCCTGAGGATAATAATTTATTTTGGGTAGAAAAGGCCAAACTAGTCCCAAATCCTTTTTCCTGATTATAATATTTTGGGTTGGGTAGAAAAGGCCAAACTAGTCTCAAATCCTTTTTACTGAAGATAAAATTTTGGGTTAGGTAGAAAGAGTCAAACTAGTCCCAAATCCTTTGTCCTAAGGATAATATTGTGGGTTGGGTAGAAAAATCCAAACTAGTCCCAAATATTTTTCCTGAGGATAATTTTTTGGGTTGGGTAGAAAAATCCAAATTAGTCCCAAATCCTTTTACCTGAGGATAAAATTTTGAGTTGGGTAGAAAATGCCAAACTAGTCCCAAATACTTTTTGAAGAGGATAATATTTTGGGTTGTGCAGAAAAGGCCAAACATTGTCTCAAATTCTTTTTGCAGAGTATAATATTTTGGTTTGGGTAGAAAATGCAAAATTAGTCCCAAATACATTTTCCTGGGTATAACATTTTGGATGGGGTAGAAATGGCCAAACTAGTCCCAAATTTTCTTTGCTGAGGATAGGATTTTGGGTTGGGTAGAAAAGGCCTAACTAGTCCCAAATCCTTTTTCCAGGAGGATAATATTTTGGGTGGGGTAGGAAAGGCCAAACTAATCACAAATCCTTTATTCTGAGGATAATATTTGGGTTGGTTAGAAAACGCCAAACTAGTCCCAAAACATTTATCCTGAGGATATTTTGGGTTGGGTAGAAAAAGCCAAACTAGTCCCAAATATTTTTTCCTGAGGATAATATTTAAGGTTGGGTAGAAAAGTCCAAACTAGTCCCAAATCCTTTTTCCTGATGTTAATATTTTGGGTTGGGTAGAAAAGGCCAAACTAGTCCCAAATCCTTTTTCTTGATGTTAATATTTTGGGTTGGGTAGAAAAAGCCAAACTAGTCCCGAATCCTTTTTCCTGGAGGATAATATTTTGGGTGGAGTAGGAAAGGCCAAACTAGTCCCAAATCCTTTTTCCTGAGGATAATATTTGGGTTGGGTAGAAAAGGCCAAACTAGTCCAAAAACCTTTATCCGGAGGATATTTTGGTTTGGGTAGAAAAGGCCAAAATAATCCCAAATTCCTTTTCCTGAAGATAATATTTGGGTTGGGTAGAAAAAGCCAAACTTGTCCCAAATCATTTTTCCTGAGGATAATATTTTGGATTAGGTAGAAAAAGCCAAACTAGTCCCAAATCCCCAATCCTTTTCGCAGAGGATAATATTTTTGGTTGGGTAGGAAATGTTAAACTAGTCCCAAATCCTTCTTCCTGGGGATAATATTATGGGTTGGGTAGAAAAGGCCAAACTAGTCACAAATTCTTTTTCCTGAGGATAATAATTGGGTCGGGTAGAAAAAGCCAAACTAGTCCCAAATCATTTTTCTTGGGGATAATATTATGTGCTGTGTAGAAAAGGCCAAACAAATCCCAAATACTTTTTTCCGGAGGATAATAATTTGGATTAGGTAGAAAAAGCCAAACTAGCCAAAAATTCTTTTTCCAGAGGATAATAATTTTGGTTGGGTAGAAAGGGGCAAACTAGTCCCCAAAACATTTTCCTGATGATCATATTTTGGGTTGGGTAGAAAATGCCAAACTAGTAGCAAATCCTTTTTCCAGAGGATAAAATTTTGGGTTCGGTAGATAGAGCCAAACTAGTCCAAAATCCTTATTCCAGAGGATAATATTTTGGGTTCGGTAGATAGAGCCAAACTAGTCCAAAATCCTTATTCCAGAGGATAATATTTTGGGTTGGCAGAAAAGGCCAAACGAGACCCAAATCATTTTTCCTGAGGAAAACATTTGGGGCTCGGTAGAAAGGGCCAAACTAGTCCCAAATCCTTTTTCCTGAGTATAATATTTTGTGTTGGGTAGAAAAGGCCAAACGAGTAGCAAATCCTTTTTCCTGAGGATAATATTTTGGGTTGGGTAGAAAACGCCATCATAGTCCCAAATCTTTTTACCTGGGGATAATATTTGGGATGGGTAGAAAAGGCCAAACAAATCCCAAATACTTTTTCCTGAGTATAATATTTCGGATTAGGTAGAAAAAGCCAAACTAATCGCAAATCCTTTTTCCCGAGGATAATATTTATGTTGGGTAGAAAAGGACAAACTAGTCCCAAATACTTTTTCCTGATGATAATATTTTGGGTTGGGTAGAAAAGGCCAAACTAGTCTCAAATACTTTTTCCTGGGGAAAACATTTTGGGTTCGGTAGAAAGAGGCAAACTACTCCCAAATCCTTTTTCCTGAGGATAATATTTTCGGTTGGAAGAAAAGGCCAAATAAACCAGAATCATTTTTTTACTGAGGATAAGATTTGGGACTCGGTAGAAAGGGCCAAACTAGTCCCAAATCCTTTGTGACTGAGGATATTATTTAGGGTTGTGCAAAAAAGGCCAAACTAGTCCCAAATCCTTTATTCTGAGGATAATATTTGCGTTGTATAGAAAATTCCAAATTAGTCCAAAATACTATTTTCAGCGGATAATATTCCGGTTGGGTAGAAAAGGCCAAAGTGATCCCAAATTCATTTTGCTGAGCATAATATATTGGGTTGGGTAGAAAAGGCCAACTAATCCCAAATCATTTTTCGTTATGATAAAATTTTGGGTTGGGTTGAAAAGGGCAAACTAGTCCCAAATACTTTTTCCTGAAGATGATATTTTGGGTTGGGTAGAAAAGGCCAAACTAGTCCCAAAACCTTTATTCTGAGGATATTTTGGTTTGGGTAGAAAAGGCCAAAATAGTCCGAAATTCTTTTTCCTGAGGATAATATTTGGGTTTGGTAGAAAAAGCCAAACTAGTCCCAAATCATTTTTCCTGAGGATAATATTATGGTTTGTGTACAAAAGGCCAAACTCATCCCAAAACCTTTTTCCTGAGGATAATATTTTGGATTAGGTAGAAAAAGCAAAACTAGTCGCAAATCCTTTTCGCAGAGGATAATATTTTTGGTTGGGTAGGAAAGGCCAAATTAGTCTCAAATCATTTTTCCTGATGATTATATTTTGGGTTGGGTAGAAAAGGTCAAATCCTTTCTCCTGAGGATAAAATTTTGTGTTCGGTAAAAAGAGCCAAACTACTCCCAAATCCTTTTTGCTGAGGATAATATTTTGGGTTGGGAGAAAAGGCCAAACTAGAGCCAAATCATTTTTCCTGAGGATAAAATTTGGGGCCCGGTAGAAAGGTCCAAACTAGTCCCAAATCTTTTTTCCTATGGATAATATTTTGGGTTGAGTAGAAAAGGCCAAACTTGTAGAGGATAATATTTTTCGTTGGGTAGAAAAGGCCAAACTAATCCCAAATCATTTTTCGTGAGGATAATATTTTGGGTTCGGTTGAAAAGGCCAAACTTGTCCCAAATACTTTTTCCTGAGGATAATATTTTTGGTTGGGTATAAAAGGCTAAACTAGTAGTAAATCCTTATTCCAGAGAATAATATTTTTGGTTGGGTAGAAAAGGCCAAAGTAATCCCGAATTCTTTTTGCTGGGCATAATAATTTGGGTTGGGTAGAAAAGGCCAAACTAGTCCCAAATCATTTTTCCTGATGATGATATTTTGGGTTGGGTAGAAAAGGCCAAACTAGTCTCAAATCCTTTCTCCTGAGGATAAAATTTTGTGTTCGGTAAAAAGAGCCAAACTACTCCCAAATCCTTTTTGCTGAGGATAATATTTTGGGCTGCGAGAAAAGGCCAAACTAGAGCCAAATCATTTTTCCTGAGGATAAAATTTGGGGCCCGGTAGAAAGGTCCAAACTAGTCCCAAATCTTTTTTCCTATGGATAATATTTTGGGTTGAGTAGAAAAGGCCAAACTTGTAGAGGATAATATTTTTCGTTGGGTAGGAAAGGCCAAACTAGCCCCAAATCCTTTATCCTGAGGATAATATTTTGGGTTGGGTAGAAAAGGCCAAACTTGTCCCAAATACTTTTTCCTGAGAATAATATTTTGGGTGGGGTAGGAAAGGCTAAACTAGTCCCAAAACCTTTATCCTGAGGATATTTTGGGTTGTGTAGAAAAGGCCAAACTAGTCCCAAATACTTTTTCCTGAGGATAATATTTTGGGTTGGCTAGAAAAGGCCAAAGTAATCCCGAATTCTTTTTGCTGAGCATAATAATTTGGGTTGTGTAGAAAAGGCCAAACTTGTCCCAAATACTTTTTCCTGAGGATAATATTTTTGGTTGGGTATAAAAGGCTAAACTAGTAGTAAATCCTTATTCCAGAGAATAATATTTTTGGTTGGGTAGAAAAGGCCAAACTAGTGTCAAATCCTTTCTCCTGAGGATAAAATTTTGGGTTCGGTAGAAAGAGCCAATCTACTCCCAAATCCTTATTGCTGAGGATAATATTTTGTGTTGGGAGAAAAGGCCAAACTAAACCCAAATCTTTTTTCCTGGGGATAAAATTCGGGGCTCGGTAGAAAGGTCCAAACTAGTCCCAAAATCCTTTTTCCTGAGGATAATATTTTGGGTTGGGTAGAAAAGGCTAAACTAGTCCAAAATACTATTTCCAGCAGATAATATTTCGGGTTGGGTAGAAAAGGCCAAGGTGATCCCAAATTCTTTTTGCTGAGCATAATATTTTGGGTTGGGTAGAAAAGGCCAACTAATCCCAAATAATTTTTCGTGATGATAATATTTTGGGTTGGTTAGAAAAGGCCAAACTAGTCCCAAATCCTTTTTGCAGAGGATAATATTTTGTGTTGGGTAGAAAAGGGAAAAATAGTCTGAAATACTTTTTTCTCAGGATAATATTATGGGTTTCGTAGATAAGGCCAAACTAGTCCCAATTCATTTTTCCTGAGGATAATATTTTGTGTTGGGTAGAAAAGGCCAAACTAGTCCCAAATGCTTTTTGCTAAGGATAATATTTAGGGTTGGGCAGAAATGGCCAAACTAGTCCCAAATACTTTTTCCAGAGGATAATATTTTTGGTTTTGTAAAAACGGCCAAACTAGTCCAAAATTCTTTTTACTGCTGATAATATTTGGGTTGGGTAGAAAAGGCCAAACTAGTCCCAATTCCTTTATCCTGAGGATAATATTTGCGTTGGATAGAAAATGCCAAACAAGTCCAAAATCCTGTTTCCATAATAATAAGGATAATATTTTGGGTTGGGTAGAAAGACCAAACTAATCCCAAATCATTTTTCGTGACTTGTAAAGGCCAAACAAGTCACAAATCCTTTTTCCTGAAGATAAAATTCTGAGTTGGGTAGAAAAGGCCAAACTAGTCCCAAATACTTTTACCTGAGTATAATGTTTTGTGTTGGGTAGAAAATGCCAAACTATTCCCAAATACATTTGAAGAGGATAATATTTGGGTTTTGTAGAAAAGGCCAAACTAGTCCCAAATTCTTTTTGCTGATGATAATATTTTGCATTGGGTAGAAAAGGCCAAACTTGTAGCAAATCCTTATTCCAGAGGATAATATTTTTGGTTGGGTAGAAAAGGCCAAACTAGTCCCAAATCTTTTATCCTGAGGATAATATTTGCGTTGGATAGAAAATGCCAAACTAGCCCCAAATCCTATTTCCAGAGGATAATATTTTGGGTTGGGTAGAAAAGGACAAACTAGTCCCAAATGCTTTTTGCAGAGTATAATATTTTCTTTTGGGTAGAAAAGGGAAAAATAGTCCAAAATACTTTTTTCTGTGGATAATATTATGGGGTTCGCAGAAAAGGCCAAACTAGTCCGAAATCATTTTTCCTGAGGATAATATTTTGTATTGGCTAGAAAAGGCCAAATTAGTCCCAAATAGATTTTCCTGGGTATATCATTTTGGGTGGGTTAGAAATGGCTAAACTAGTCCCAAATCCTTTTACCTGGAGGATAATATTGTGTGTGGGGTAGGAAAGGTCAAACTAGTCCCAAATATTTTTTCCTGACGATAAAATTTTCGTTGGGTAGAAAAGGTCAAACTAGTCTCAAATCCTTTTACCTGAGGATAAGATTTTTGGTTCGGTAGAAAGAGCCAAACTAGTCCAAAATCCTTATTCCTGAGGATAATATTTTGGGTTGGGAGAAAAGGCCAAACTAGTAGCAAATCCTTTTTCCAGAGGATAATATTTTTGGTTGAGTAGAAAAGGCCAAACTAGTCCCAAATCCTTTATTCTGAGGATAATATTTGCGTTGGATAGAAAATGCCAAACTAGTCCAAAATCCTATTTCCAGAGGATAATATTGTGGGTTGGGTAGAAAAGGCCAAACTAATCCCAATCCTTTTTCCTTAGGATAATAATTTGGGTTGGGTAGAAAAGGCCAAACTAGTCCCAAATCCTTTTTCCTGAGGATAATATTTTACGTTGGGTTGAAAAGGCCAAACTATTCCCAAATACTTTTTCCAGAGGATAATATTTTGTGTTGTGTAGAAAAGGCCAAACTAGTCCCAAATCCTTTTTCCTGAGGATAATATATTGCTTGGGGTAGAAAAGGCCAAACTAGTCCCAAATACTTTTTGCAGAGTATAATATTTTGTGTTGGGGAGAAAAAGCCAATCTAGTCCCAAATTCTTTTTTCTGAGGATAATATTTTCGGTTGGGTAGAAAAGGCCAAAGTAGTCCCAAAAACTTTTTCCAGAGGATAATATTTTGGGTTGGGTAGAAAAGGCCAATCTGGTCCCAAATTCTTTTTGCTGAGGATAATATTTTTGTTTGGGTAGAAAAGGCCAAACTAGTCCCAAATACATTTTCCTGTGTATAATGTTTTGTGTTGTGTAGAAAAGGCAAAACTAGTCCCAAATCCCTTTTCCTGAGGATAATATATTGCTTGGGGTAGAAAAGGCCAAACTAGTCCCAAATCATTTTTGCAGAGTATAATATTTTGGGTTGGGGAGAAAAAGCCAATCTAGTCCCAAATTCTTTTTTCTGAGGATAATATTTTAGGTTGGGTAGAAAAGGCCAAAGTAGTCCCAAATCCTTTTTCAAGAGGAAAGTATATTGTGTTGGGTTAAAAAGGCCAAACTAGTCCCAAATCCTTTTTTGTGATGATAATATTTTGGGTTGGGTAGAATAAACCAAACTAGTCCCAAATACTTTTTCCTGAGTATAATATTTGGGGTTGGGTAGAAAAGGCCACACTTGTCCCAAATACTTTTTCCTGAATATAATATTTTTGGTTGGGTAGAAAAGGCCAAACTAATCCCAAATCCTTGTTCCAATGGATACTTTTTGGGGTTGGGTAGAAATGGCCAAACTAGTCCCAAATACTTTTTTCCGGTGATAATATTTTGGGTTGGTTAGAATAGGCCAAACTACCCCAAAATACTTTTTCCTTAAGTTAATATTTGCGTTGGGTAGAGAAGGCCAAACTAGTCTCAAATCCTTCTTCCTGATGATAATATTTTGGGTTGGGTAGAAAAGGCCAATCTAGTCCCAAATACTTTTTCCTGAGGATAATATTTTGGTTTGGGTAGAAAATGCCAAACTAGTCCCAAATACTTTTTCCTGAGGATAATATTTTGGGTTGGGTAGAAAAGACCAAACTAGTCCCAAATACTCTTTGCTGTGGTAAATTTTCTAGATGAAAATTTAAGTTCTGGGCGAGGAAATGCCGCCTGGGGTTGAAAACGCCTGATAACTATGCACCAACACAAAAATTAAAGAAAAAAAATCCATGAAAAGTCAGGATTACCCAGCGGACATGAGAAGACATGACAAAGAAAAGAAAAATCCCAAGAAATGTGAACAAGTCATCATTGATTTTGAAAATGATGTATTTCAATGGAGGATCTACATATTGGGGACTTTTCGCAAACAGTAACAATAAGGCAAAATCCTTGCTGCTCTTGGAAGAACCTAAAGGCCGAAAGTTTTTTGGGTTGAAGTCCCTGAAAATGGGCCATACAGTCAGTGCATTATTACCATCAATCAGGTCTGGGTATTTGCTCTTTTATTTCTTTCTTTTTTTTTATAGTAATGTTGTTCTACAGCAGATCATCACAAGATATCGAAGGTCATAAAAATAGCTTTTTAGGATAAGTAGGTGAAAATTTGATTTTTAGTGTTAACATATACAACCGAGACGGTTGCAGCCTGAATTGAGAAACCAGGTGTCTTTTAATGATTCCGATTGGTTTGGTTCTAACCTAATAGCTGAGCTCTAGAGCTATTAAATGGGGCACCAACGAAGAATTCGAGGATCCAACTGCCAAAATGCAGGTTATAAATAGATTCTGACAAGCTCAGTGAACCCAGATAGTTGGAGATTCGGGCGCTTCAAGCCACTGGGAAAATGCTAGAAACTGACAAATTTGTGACTTAAGAAATGTGTATTAGTTTGATTATTTAAGGTCGATACCGTGTATTTGAACAAATTTAATTATTTTTCTAGTAATAACTTAGCTTTAATTTAATAGTTATCACTTAAGAAATAATCAAAAGTTCTGTGCCCTTTCAGGGTTCTGGACCCTTCCAGAGTTAAAAGCCTTGAGCCCTGCGTTCATGAATATTTTAACCCTTCTGCCTGAGCTCCTGAGTCAAAATTCGCAAATAATAGGTATGTCATGTTTCACGGTAGATATAAAAATTTCTCCAACGTGAATTTAGCATTGATCTGACCTTGTAGATGGCATTTGTTTTGTCAGTTTGTATCATCAGTTTCATCTATAACATGAAGAAAAGCCCAGATGGGAAAAACCTGTCTCTTGACATTACTTTTCGAAAATCCAATAGCAATGCCCACCGTTCAACCGGTGGCTGGGTATTATGTCATTTTTCTCTACCACCGGTAAAACGGTAGCCAGGGATCAAAGGGTTAAGATTAGTGTTATGATTGATGACAATGTGTTTCGTAAATTACTTTGCCTGACAAAAGCATAAAAAATTAATTTTCTGATGTTACCTAAGTTTGAACGTAATGTTTTTTTAATTACTTCATTGCAACCAAAGCAATATGGCCATTTTACTATTTTCAATTACAATTTTCAGTACCTGATTTCCTCACCTAAATAATATGTTTTTCAGTTCCTATTAATGTTAACTTAAAGTACAAAGTTTGAAGTGCCTGCATGTAAAATATTTCAAATAAAGATTTATAGTTAATATTTTTTTTGATATTTTCAAAATCGGATAGGATATAGCCATGGTTAGTAGTGGTGTAACTTTAATTGATGGTTAGTGTTCTAGGGTTAAGAACTGCTCCTCCTCTTCCCTTGCTTTTTTTGGTTTATTTAGAGGTGGGTCGGATTAGGTTATAGGGGGATTTTCTGCTAGGAAGGTTTTTTTTAAGGCAGAACAGAATGTGTCTAAGCCACAGGAACAGGTGACAATGAGGAAACAAACACAATCTGTGAAGCTATATTTTTTTTAGAATACACCAAATGACTTCAATAACTTCAATAAAACATATTGATACTACCGAAAATTT
>OZ038485.1:118731880-118742299 GCA_964036315.1 Acanthosepion esculentum | reverse complement strand
ATAGATAGAAAGTTATGAACAAACTGAGATAGAGAGAAAAATATATATTGACAGCAAGAAGAAAAATGAGACACCAAAATAATATCAATGTATATATATATATATATATATATATATATATATATATATATGTGTGTGTGTGTGTGTTTAAACAAAATATCAGATAAATACATAAAAAGAAATAACCAAATCTGACATGTAGATTATTATTTGTATATACGTGTAGGCATATATATATATATATATATATATATATATATATATATATATATATATATATATATATATATATATATATATATAAGTATGTATGCATATATGTATGATGCATGTATGTATAAACAGAATATGAGATAAATAGATAGATAGAATGAATCCAAATCAGACAGATAATCTTACTATACATATATATATACATACATATATATATATATTAATTTTTATCTCTCTCTCTCTCTCTCACATATATATATAAAGAGAGAGCGAGAGAGTGGGAAGGGAGAGAAACAGTAAAGAAATAAAATGTGATAGAATCAAAATTAGACGGATAGACAGAGAGATAGCAAGAATGAAACAAACAAAATGAGGAAAATAGATAAATATATATATATATATATATATGTATATATATACATATATAAATAGTAATTAGATAAATGTACATGCATATATACATAGATAAGTATAATATATATATATATTAAGAAAGAAAGAAACAGAATGTGATTGAATGTTGCATAAATTTATATATATATATATATATATAGATAGATAGATAATAAAAAAGTAAATGAAATCAGACAGACAGGTAGATAGTTATAAAAAAACAAAGAGATACTGAATTAGATAGATAATTAGATAGATGAAGAAATGGGAAGAATTAAAAAATGAAACACAATGAGGGAAATATATATACATACATATATATATATATATATATATATACATGTATATATATATATACACTTATATAAATATACATATACAGATAGAATATATATATATATATATATATATATATATATATATATATATATATATATATATATACATAAACATATAGAGATAGATAGATAGATAGATAGATAGAGGCATATATACATAGATAGAGGGATAGATAGATAGATGGAGATGATCAGAGACAGGTAAACAGATACATTTCCTTAACAGATATAGATACATACATGCATACGGGCAGAATGTTAGACCCACAGGCAGAGAGCATAAAAAAGTGAATGTGACAGAGAGAAACAAAGAAAGAAAAAAATTAAATAAACAGAAACAAAATGACGAAGTTAGACCCACACATACACACACACACACACACACACACACACACACACACACACACACACACATATATATATATATATATATATATATATATATATATATATATATATAGCGATTGATAGATAGTTTGAAAATATCAAGATACATGGATAAATAGATACATACATAAATAGACAGCAAGAAAGATTGAGAAAAAATGAGATAGATATACACATATATATATTGGTTATTATTATATTAGACTGCAGACCTATGGAGACCTTGTGGCTCGCAGTGCACCAGGTCTCTGTATTCGACTCTTCCAAAAATTTGGTTGGTTCTGCACAAAGCCTTCACCTTGTAAGAACTAAATAGCTTCTCCCTCATACGTTGAAATCGACGGGAGAGTCCAGTATATATATATATATATATATATATATATATATATATATATATATATATATATACACTTAGAGGCGACAAACACAGTCTGTTTCATGCTAGATGCAATCGTCTAGCATGAAACAGACTGTCGCCTCTAAGTGTTGACTTCTATGTTCACTTTTATATTTACACACGCTCTATCTCTGATATTTAGTACTTAATCCTATAAATATAGCACATTTTAAGACTATATTTCTTCATATATATATATATATATATATATATATATATATATATGTACACATTTTTCCTTCTTTTCTCAAATTATTCACCGTTCTCTTGAGGGATCTTGAATGGAATTTGAAGATGAAAGCTAGAGTATGAATGTTGGTACCATTACTGAAGGCCTGAATGATCTTCTTCCTCTCACCATTGCTCAGAAAGACATAGTGGGTCTGACATAAAACGATTTTCACCTGTTCTCTTTCTAACTCAATAACTCAAATGATTTTACAGCGATTGTTACGAAATGGTGTCAAGATGGCTGAACGTCCTGGCAAAGAAGAAACTCAGTTAGGTTAGTGGTTTTTAGATATTAAACATTTTGTGGAATGGACAATTATCCCATGCTGTTACACGCGTTATATAGATACACCAGTCAGTCAGTTATGTGCCATGCGTTATACACGATCATGTATCTTTCAATACACGACTGACGAGGCAGATATTTCACGCAGTAGGTTGCCATCTTTTCCGCGGTAGACCAGTTGCTATCCAAGGCTATATAACCCCATCTGTCCTGCTATTTACACATAGCTGCGGTTGGGAGAAGAAGAGGATTCATACCTTTCCCAAGGTTATTAGTACGTAAGTGATTATAATTGATTCGACTGGAATTCGAACTCGGCTCTCCGATTCCTCAATTCGAGCCGCTATCCATTACTCCACCGTGCATAGATAGATAGATAGATAGATAGATAGATAGATAGATAGATAGATAGATAGATAGATAGATAGATAGATAGATAGATAGATAGATAGATAGATAGATAGATAGAATGAAACAAATCAAATGAAATATATATATATATATATACATATATATATATATATATATATATATATATATATATAGAGAGAGAGAGAGAGAGAGAGAGAGAGAAAGAAAGAAACAAAATAAGGTAGATAGATAGATAAAATGACACAAATCAAGAAATATATATATCTATATATGTCACACATATAAAAAAAGAATGTTAAACATAAAAATGTCTTTAAATATATATATATATATGTATGTATATACAAAGAAACAAAATGTGATAGATAAAATGACACAAATCAAATGAAATATACATATATATATATATATATATATATATATATATATATATATATCAAGAAACAAAATGAAATAGATAGATAGATAGATAGATAGATAGATAGGTAGGTAGGTAGATAGATAGATAGATAGATAGATAGATAGATAGAATCAGGTTGTGATATGAAAATTTTAAGAATTAGCATCTGCCAAATGTCGCATAAACTTTTCACGTTACGCATTTTGAGCAGATCCCTTTTTAAGCGTGCTGATCTACAAATATTTGCATACTATGGAGTCACTGGAAAAGATGTTTTAGTTCAAGTAACATTTCATAGTTAGAGTTTAGCGCACCATATAAATCTCTATGTGCGCGTTATAAATGAATTATTCCCCACAGGAGGATATCTTTGGTAACAAAGAAAAGAATACTGAACTGTGACGTGACATCTGTCCTTCTTTACGACAGCAAATGTTGGTCGATTTCCTCAAAGATGAAGAAGAGGCTCGAGGCGACAGAGATGTGGTTCTACAGAAGGATGCTAAGGATATCATGGACCGAGCGTGTGAGCAAGGATGAGATCTTAGAGATTTTGCAAACAAGGAGGAGGCTTATACTTAATATCATTAAGAGGCACATAAGTTCCTGGGACGCATAATGAGGACGGAGGGCCTCGAGAATCTGATACTCACGGGTCGAATAGAGGGAAAGAGAGACAAGGGAAAACACTGCGTGACATACCATTAAGCAAGTGGGTAACAGAACATGGTCTGGGGGAGGAAACAGACGGGAGGAAGGGATAGAGGGAGGAGGTGGAGAGCCATGATCGCCTACGTCTTGAAAGGATATGGCACATATAAAGATAGAGTCACTAGCCTGATCCAATTATTTTCCAAAATTTTTATGGGAAAATTTCCTGTATAAAATTTGATATATGTGACCTATTGAGAAACGTTGTATTAGGTGCATTAACAAGGGAAGAGATAATATTTTTTTTTTTTTTGCATAATAAATACTGATTTCATCGAAAGGCACCGGTCATTAATTTATCACCGTACATCTAAGGTAATGATTTAATTTTAATTCGCGATTCTCTGCAAGCTGACGAGAATGATTTGTCCGTTAAAAACTGTGATTTAATAAATGTTTTGATAGAACTCTATCGAGAAAATTGTTCGAAAACAATTATTTGAAAAACAATGTTCCCTTGTTTTTATCGGTAAGGTCTCCTGGGGCAAGTGGAATGATGTACAAGCCAAAGAAAACAACTCCAATACATACATACATATATATATATATATATATATATATATATATATATATATATATATATATATATATATATATATATGTATGTAGACAATATTAGTGGTGAATATACACATACATATGCAATTATATATACACATACATATATGTATAAAAATAATTCCAAGAGGATATGATCCAGGTAGAACTCGATGTCCAGGACAGACTAAGGATATAATAAAAAGACTTAAACACTAATATTCCATGGTCATAATTTATTCCATTGGAATCGTAAGAACGATCCAATTCATCAGACCTACAGATTCAAAATTCATTTTGAATCTGTAGGTCCAATGAATTGGATCGTTCTTACGATTCCAATGGAATAAATTATGACCATGGAATATTAGTGTTTGAAGTCTTTTTATTATATATATATATATATATATATATATATATATATATATATATAGAGAGAGAGAGAGAGAGAGAGAGTGAGAGAGAGAGAGAGAGACATTCAACATTATCACTTGATAAGACACCGGAGGTGTTGAAACAAAATGGGTATTTTTGTAGTGATTTTATAACATATTTATGTTATAATATTCAAATAAATAATTATATATATATATATATATATATATATATATATATATATATATATATATATATATATTGCCATACATATATATATATGCAAATCTGTTTGGCTGGAGAATCTGGACATATCTCAATTTTTATTCTCGGATCAACTTCTTAATGTTGTTATTAAATTCATTAAGGAAGGCGCCATAATTTTTTCATTTCTTTTATTTTTTCAATCTCATCCGAGATCATTTTCTTGATTGAAGATTTGTTTTCTAAATATACATATTTTACATATATATATATATATATATATATATATATATATATATATATATATATAGAAGACGTCTGAAAGAAGGAAATAGATAGTAAGGAGGGTAAAACAGGGTCATAAAGCCAAAGAATGTGATAAGGTAGCAGGAGTTAAAGTAACACATGACTGAAAATTGTGGACATTATTATCCTTGAAATGACAATCATAGAAGGATAATAATATTGAAGACAAAATTATTTATTGATTGGAATAATTCTAATGATGTTCGTTTGAATTTTATGCACTCATATATATTTAAACGTTTAAACATTTTATTTAAAGACTTCTTTTGAGATTTTATTTATACAAAATATCATTTGAATCTAATTTCTCAGAAGATAAAATGTTCGTTTGTTTTTATGACTTCCGGTCAAGAAGTGAATAAAGTGCCTAGCACACACCTCCATATGTCTACAGATATCGCATTCTTTACTTACTGGACTTTAAAATATAAAACAGCTATATTCCAGTGTTTTAATTCTTACATAGCACTTCTGGCCACATGCTATGAAATATCAATGGCATTCTGATACGGCGACTGGAATGGCTAGTGCATAATTTAAATGCTACTTTTTCAAAGAAAATAATAACTGTGTTTCTGCTGAGACAAGCTGCATTATCCTGTCAAAACATTCAGCTAAACTACTCGCAGCATAGAGCATAAAGTTATCCCCATTTCCGGCAGTCAGTCAGTGTTTTGAATTTCCATCAGTAGTCCAGTTCCAATAACCAAAAAGGCCCTTCAGAAAATGGTTGATTCCCACCATGTTTAACTGCGAGAGAAGAGCACTGAGTTTTATACTCATTCTCTTTCTTCTACCGGATAGAGATCTTGAGATTATGTGAACATTGTTGGAAAATAATTATTCGAAAAACATTTATTCAAATTGTAAATTGTTTGAATGAAAATTAATCAAAAGGAAAATTAGACTAAATGATAAGTTGGAAAAAAAAGAAACAATTGAAAAGTCACTTTTATCGTAGTCGTTCCAGCAAAAGACACCAGTTTAGGGAAAAATCAAGCACACGTATGCAGTTTTTGATGGGTGAACAGAAGATTCAACGAGCAATTTATAAGATACACGATCTCTTGTCGTTACAAGTCCCAAGTAAATGAATAAACAAGTAGAATTCGTAAACAGAATATATTGTTGCTTCCAAAGACAAGTGAATTCTTCTACATACAGATAGAAATACCAGGATAACATTTCTGGTCGACATTTGAACACAGGTATCCTTAATAACAGCATCTTTAACAGATAAATTGAAGTGTCTAAAAAAGTTTAAACAACGTTCTATGAACAGCTCCACTATCCACACTTATGGGTATTAATGTTTGACATTGGATTTACCTTTACTGTGAGACTGTTCAGGGACATTTGTCATAGCCGACAACGACACCAATATTAAGTGCCGATTTCATACAACATTAACTATTGATATATTTAACAATGGCTCAAACGTATCGAGAAAATTATTCGAAAAATATTTATTTGAATTGTAAATTTTTTGAATAGAAATTAACTGAAAGGACAATTATACAATATAATAATTATTCGAAATACTTATGTTTGAAATACGTATGTGGTCTTGCTTTTAGTGAGTCAATGCCGATTTACCTCGAACTAATAACGTCCTTGAAGGGTCATCCAACCATTCTACAATATGGAAATTCTTTGACGCTCTTAAAAGAGAACAGGACCTTGTAAGAAATTCTTATTGCAAAAGTAAGAGAAGGTTGCCAAAATATCAAGAGCGCCAAGAAATACCTCGATGTAAATCGAAAACTTAAGAATTAGTTTATTTTTTTATTTTTTTAAGGCAATTCATCCCAAGCAAGGCGGGAGTGCCAATAGCACGCAAGGAGTTACAGAGGATTGAGAACAAGAGTAAAGAGGCGTGTTTGAGGAAAGGATACAGAGAAGGACGCGGAACAAGCTCAGGGAGTCAGATGTCGATTGACATTACACTTGAATATTTGAAGATTATAGTCATCGGGGAACTAAGTAAGAGGAAGTGAGTTCCACTGATGGGAAGTGCGAGAGAAGAAGTTGTTTGTGAACAAGAGACGTTTACATTGAACCGTTTTGACAGTGAAAGGGTGGGATCGAGGTGCCACACTTATCCTCTAACGAGTACTCATCAGTAGTTGACTATTTGCGTGCAGTATCATATGACTTTGGGTTATAAAGAGTTTTTCTTACTAAATTGTTTTCTTTGTATTTACTCAACAATCTCCACGAGGTCAGGTTGTGACACAAGGTTTAATGTGGGGGAGCCCGAGTGCGTACACCCGGGCAAGGAACAAAAATTCACCGATCCCCCCCCCCGCCGCAACTGTGGGTTGCCCTGGCCTCGGTACGTGCACCGATCCTTCTTTCTGGTGCAATGAAAGGACGCGGCCTCGGTCATCTCTTCCCGAGGGCCGGCACGTCTCAGCATAATTTTCCTCAGTTGCGACATTGCCTTTGACGGCGCCGCCACTGAGCGCACTGTGCCCAAAGACAGAGACGTAACTGAGAGATGATAAATAAACCTGTTACAAAATACTCGCGGGTAATTTGTATTTACTCAAACTCCACCACGAGGTCAGATTGTGACACTAGGTCGATTTAATGTGGGGATCCCGAGCGTGTACACCCGGACTAGGAACAAAACTTGCCCGAGCGCAGGCAACCGTCGGTTGCGCTGGCCTCGGTGCGAGCACCTTCTCTCTCTCTCTGGTGCAAGTGAGTCGCCCCTGAGTGCACCCTGTCCAAGGACAGAGACGCGACTGTGAGATGAAAAATAGATGTGTTACAAACAAATTGAGAGAGTAATTTACACACTCAAATTGTTTTATTAACGATGTTTCTATTTCGAATAATTATCATTCATGTATTTCCACTTTTTATTGTTACATAGTTGTAAGTTAATATTTGTTTTAATATCATTATTAAAACGTACACATTCGAACTAAGAGTCTTCCGTCCTGGGTATGACGTTAAACTACATCAGCGTCCTGGGTAAGATGATAAACTATGTCCAATAGCAAGGTCCCTGATCAGGAGGTTTTGAGATGCGTGGAATCACCTCTTAATTGCTGGTGTTCCCAGGTCCACTCTGAGCCGGGGATGTAGCTCCTTTTAGGGTCCCAGCCATGGGCAAATAGTTAACGCAAAGACTACATCCGTGTCCTAGGTATGACGATAAACTACATCCGCGTCCTGGGTATGACGATAAACTACATCCGCGTCCTGGGTAAGACGATAAACTACGTCCAACAGCAAGGCCTCTGATAATACGTTTTTGATAAAATAATATTTCCAGCTATACGTTTTTGAGAAAAAATATTAATAGAAATAGATTTTTGACAAAACAAAAATATTACCAGGAAAAAAAATGTTGTCGGCATTAAATGACCCATTGAGATGTTGATATACCGTAAAACAAACCAAACCAAACCAACTAAGAGTCTTCTTAGAATTTTAAATTTTAAACGTTTAGAACGTTTCATTATTTTCTACAAAACAGTTTAGCAAATATACTTATTACTTTTAAATTAGTTTGCATGTTTCATTTTCTCTTGCTGTGTGAAACTCATACAAAATTAAATCTCTATATACTCTCAAATTATATCGATTAAAGAACAGTTACATCTTTTAGGATTTAACTTATAATTTCGTATATATGTGAGTGAGATGTTCACTCTCATTCATGGTGAAGGCATTTCATCTATAATTAAAAAAACAGACATAAAACCAAATGGATATGTAAGGCTCAATATCCACCTTAAAGCTCATCGATCTAGAAGGAAACTGATATAAACTAACCTCTTTGACCTCCTGATTATGCATAAAAATCTAACTGAATATCGCTTCTTCAGTCATACAGCTTATCAAGTGAAGCGTTTTTCGATGAGACGTCAGACCGTAGTCGAAATATCTTCTACTGGTAAGGAAACCTATCAACAACTAAAAATTTAACTGAATACAGCTTATTCAGTCAATATAGTTACCAAGTGATGCGTCCTTCGATGGTACACGAGTCCAAGGTCGAAAAACCTGCTACTGGTAAGAAAAAATCTAGTTAGCAACCCAACCTATCAACAGCTATAATTCGAACTGTATACCGTTTTTTTTCAGTCATGCAGGTTACCAAATGACGCGTTCCTCGATGACACACCAGGCTGTAGTCGAAAAATCTGCTACTGGTAAAGAATGGTCAGTGACCTAACTTATCAACCACTAAAAATCTCACTGAATACTGTTTCTTTAGTCACTCGATGACACACCAGACCGAGGTTAAAAAAAAAAACTGCTGCTGGTAAGGAAATGCCTAGTCAGCAACCCAACCTCACAAAAACTACAATTCTAACAGAATACCGTATTTCAGTCATACAGGTTACCAAGTGACGCGTTCGTTGATGACACACCGGACCGAGTTGGAAAAACCTGCAGCTGGTAAGGAAGGGCCGTCAGCAACCAAACCTCTCAACAACTAAAATCGAACTGAATACAGATTAATCAGTCACACAGGTTACCAAATGACGCATTCCTCGATGACACACCAGACCGAGGTCGAAAAACCTACTCCTGGTAAGGAAATGGTTAATCAGCAACCAAACCTCTCGCCAACTAAAATCGATGTGAATACAACTTCTTCAGTCATACAGGTTAGCAAATGACGCGTTTCTCGATGACACACCAGACCGAGGTCGAAAATCTGCTTCAGGTAAGGAAAGGCCGTCAGCGACCAAACCTCTCAAGAACTAAAATCGAACTGAATACAGCTTCTTCAGTCATACAGGTTACCAAATGACGCGTTCCTCGATGACACACCAGACCGAGGTCAAAAAATCTGCTGCTGTTACAGAAACGGCTAATCAGCAACCTAACTTTTAAACAGCTAAAATAATTGATAACAAAATTGAAACTTAAAAACTACTTCAAATGGTTAATAGGAAAAATCAATGTCCAGTCAGGATCAGATGATTTCATGTTTGTGTTGTTTTTGTTCAGCGCCACATCGACATCTATGGATTATTTAAATCTAAATCTAAATATTTTTATCTTAATTGTATGGCTTTAGGTAAATATATTTTGAACACAATTGTATGACCTCAACTAAATATAAAATGTATTATTGGCAATTTTTTATAAATATGTGTTTTTAATATAAAAATGTTCTTATGTTATTTTTATTATAAAATCTATTTTTATATTTTCATAGTGTTTTGTTTTTGTTTGGGGGTTCAATATTTGCCCATAGCTAGGACCCTAACAGGTGCTACCACCCTGAGTGAGCAATTAA
>OZ038485.1:118701880-118726880 GCA_964036315.1 Acanthosepion esculentum | reverse complement strand
ATATATATATATGTGTGTGTGTGTGTGTGTGTGTGTGTGTGTGTGTGTGTGTGTGTGTGTGTGACATCCGGGCGCTCACATGCTCATGAGTAAGCTATTGGAGAATATTTATTGAATTAAGCCATTTTGTTTCAACACTTCTGGTGTCTTATCAAGTGATGATGTTGAATGCATTCCAACTAAATTTCAATAAAAACAAAATAAATAGAATAACATATGTATTTTTTATTTTTTCCTCAGTAATTTTATAATTTTAAACTTAATATAGATTAAATTTAAATTTTAAAATGGGTAGTCTTAAATTTGTAATTTCAAATTTTATCGTATAATTTAATATTTATTAGTTAAAATAAATTCTATTTTAGTCTAACCCCAATATTAATGCATTACATAATTATTATAACCTTAGTTCGTTGTCAAGTTTTTTGAATTCTCGTATACTTGTATTTTGATTGGTCATTCAAGCTTATGTAACAGCGTTTCCATTAGCGAGGGATGTTTGATTGATTTGAACCTTTTAAAACCCTTTATTCTACATTCAACATCATCACTTGATAAGACACCGGAAGTATTGAAAGAAAATGGCTATTTTTGTAGTGATTTTATAACATATTTATGTTATAATTTTCGAGTAAATAATTATATTTGCCCTACTCTGTATTGAGCACTCTTTTAAGAATAGTATTTTTTGGTTATTGGAATTTATTCCGTATACACCAATTCTATACTTGTATATATATATATATATATATATATATATATATATATATATATATATATAAGCGCATCGCATGAATTACTTTTCCCCGCTACACGCTTACATCTATCTATCTATCTATCTATCTATCTATCTATCTATCTATCTATCTATCTCTCTCTCTCTCTCTCTCTCTCTCTATATATATATATATATATATATATATATATATATATAATGATAGTCTGTTTTTGTTTACATGGAAGATATGGAGATCTTATATGCTATTGCTCTAAAATGGCTATATTATATAGTATAGTATTATAAATAATTTTTATATTTTAATAGAGTATGGATGTGTGGAATGCAATGATTATCACTACAGATAGCGTTCAATTTTGTACAAATGACCTTGGGAAAGCCATGAAACGCTCTTTTCCCTCCCTTCAGCTATAGATTAAATTGTGAGGTAGATTGGTCTTTCTAGCCTTGGCTAGTAACCAGCCTAAAGGGAAAACTCTTAATACCAAACCGTGCTCAAGTTAAAGGGACACTACTCACTCCAAGGAATGCATGGCAGATTGCAGATAAGAAATCTTATCGATGGAAAGACAATCGTCACTTACGTCTTGACGGAACAGGGCATTTAAAATGATTAAAATAGTGTCTATGCTTATTCTGCACAGAAAGTATATAGCTACATAATATGAACTACGATGATCTCTGCCTAAGGCAATAGCGCCTTAGTTCCCGTCAAAGTATGGACCTCGTCCCTTCTAAGATTTACGGCAATCTCTAATGACCACTTTCGGGGAGGGCCATCATCTGCTTGATGGCGTTTTTCTTTAATCTCAATCGCGGTTTAAAATCTTGCTTTTTAAAAAGAAGATTTTAACTTTGGTAAAAGCAATCAGTTGCTTGGCGAGATGTACCTGGGGTGGGGCAAACAGGTCTGGGTGTAACGAGCTAAAATTAAAAAACAAACAAAATCAAAACATAAAACTGCACAAGAGTAAGAATTGTCAGGAAAGAACGTTGGCTGAGTATTTTCCGGACACCCCAAGTATATTTTTTTATATTTTTTTAAAATTTTTTTTTTTTTAATTTAAAAAAAAGTTATGCAATGGCCATAAACGTCACGTGCTGAGAAAGATTTTAAAGCAGCGGATTTAATGTTTGAACAATCTTATTTCATCCCCTCAAGAAAGCAGGCGGGGATTACTAGTTTGTCGATAATTCGTGAGTTGAGGGCGATGACTGGCAGTTTTACAGGAAACTCCGGGACTACATCACAAAATTTCATAAATACATTCATACACATACATACTTACCGCTCATATATAAACTCACTTTATATATATATATATATATATATATATATATATATATATATATATATATATATATATATATATATATATATATATATATATATATATATGGAGGTGGGTACGTGTGTGTTCTGAAGCAAATGCGAAGGGCGTTCGTCCGACCCACTTCTCAAAATCGGACCAAATGCCAAAATGTTGGAATTTGGTTGGAAGGATTAGGGAGTCTGGCTGAAAACTTTTGAGCAATCTCACGTAATATGTTTTTTTTTACTTCTGCCTCAAGATTAAATCTTAATAGATTTTTACACTCTTGTGAATTAAGAGATTTGAAAATGCGTGAGGAATGAGATAATGTGAAAGGAAAGTATGTATGTACGGATAAATGTATGCATCTATCTATCTATCTATCTATCTATCTATCTATCTATCTCATCCTGTTCATATCTATCTATCTGTCTATCAATATATTTCAGTCTGTTTATATCTATCTATCTATCTATCTATCTATCTATCTATCTATCTATCTATCTGTATCTATATATATATGTATATATATATATATATCGTAGTCTTCATATCTATCTATCTATCTATCTATCTATCTATCTATCTATCTCAGTGTTTCTATATATCTATCTATCTATCTATCTCATTCTGTTTCTATCTATCTATCAATATATATATATATATATATATATGTATATATATATCGTAGAGTCTTCATATCTATCTATCTATCTATCTATCTATCTATCTATCTATCTCAGTCTGTTTCTATCTATCTATCTATCTATCTATCTATCTATCTATCTATCTATCTATCTATCTATCTCATAATCTTGAGTAAGGTCAGAAATGAGAATTACAAATTGTTACATAAATTGTTTCAGTCATAAGTAGTTTCCGTTTTGTAGTCCTAACGCCAGAATGAAAACAACTTGAGCTATTAACACTTTGAAACACACACACATACACACACACACACACACACACACATATAGATAGATAGATAGATAGAGGATGAAACCATTCAGTGTCCACCTGTATATTTTATTTATATAATTGTGAACACACACACACACACACACACACACACACACACACACACACACACACACACACACACACACTTATATATGTAAAATGAAGAAGTGGTGTACATAACTGAATGACACACACGCACGCACACACACACACACACACACAGAAAAAGCATTCCTAATGTTATGCGGCATTATGTAACAGCTACTGCAATTGATGACCAGCGTTGCCTCATCATCTTAAGGGAATGTAAGACCCTAGCAGGATTGAAAAACCATGTTCGCATTGCTCATGAGGATGGATCAAGTGACATTGCTCGAAATTGTGGTGTAGCTATCCGCATATTAATATACCCGTGTAATCCTATGTATGTGATTATGTGTGTGTTCGCGCACGCGCGTGTCTGTGTGTGTGTGTGACATCGACAGATAGATATATAGATAGAGTGAGAAAAGAGAGAGAGAGAGTATTAGCTAGTTAGACAAGAAAACAGTAGTTATAAACAAGAGATAACTTTTCTGATGTGGTTTGTTAGTTCAGAACAAACTTGAGTCTCACTAGTCTGGAATAGCACGGAATTAAAAGTGTCTTGACTTTTTACGGGTTTCTGAACAACAGAATTACATTAGTAAATGCAACAACAACAAGAAAAAGGCAATAAATTCTTTCGAGGATATCATGCTAAAAGCTTATATCTTGTTAAACCTATCCAAAGATAACGAATAAGAAATCTATTTTAAATAGAAAACGAAAAATAAATCAAATTTTCAAGTAAAATTTTAAGAAAAGAAATGCACCTAAATCCGATGATATGTATTTTCGAAAACGAGGTTGGCCAAAAAGAAAATGAAATTTTCATAGTTGGCTTTTCATTACGAACTAATGTCCTTAGGAAATGCAAAAACCCATCTCTCGCAACAGGTGACGTATGGAAGTAGTCCCTGCTGCTGATAATATGTAACACATTACAATCTATCTAAGGCGAGTCCGTGAAGAGTAATGGCCCCTAGATATGTCTTAAAGAACCCGTCTTCGTATGTCAAAGATTCAATAGATAATTGGATGAATTTATTTATATTTTTTGCGCATTGATTTTATCAAGATAAGATTTATGATGGAATTTCGAATTAGTGGAATTTTTCTTCTTCTTCTTCTTCTTCTTCTTCTTCTTCTTCTTCTTCTTCTTCTTCTTCTTCTTCTTCTTCTTCTTCTTCTTTCTTTCTTTCTTGTTGTTGTTCTTCGTCTTCTTGTTCTTGTTCTTGTTCTTCTTTCTTTCTTTCTTTCTTGTTGTTGTTGTTGTTCTTCGTCTTCTTGTTCTTCGTCTTCTTGTTCTTGTTCTTGTTCTTGTTCTTTCTTTCTTTCTTTCTTTCTTGTTGTTGTTGTTCTTCTTCTTCTTCTTCGTCTTCTTCTTCTATGTGCTGCGTCCCTTCACACATCTTTCTATCTCGTATGGCATGAAGCAATTTCCTCCCTATGCCACGTGAGGGTTAAGTTTTCCAAGCCCACCTTCCGCATTATGCATCCACGGAATTTAAGCTGTCTTTTCCTGATGTTGAGCATAACTGTTCTTTTTTTTTATTATTTACATTGTTCGGCCGTCCTCATTTTTATTGCCACATTCACGGCGTTTCGGCCGTTGTACGCTTCGGTCTTCTTCAGGTGATTGGAATTTCGAACTGAAACGTTTATTTCGTCCAGCAGAGTAGATTGTTCTAGTTCCACGTGTCATGCCTCTTCCGGACGTCACCGTTATCTCCCTTTAACGCAGCTCTCCAAGTTGTTGTTCACCACTGCAGTAGCCAGGTATTGAACTCACAACTCTTTGGTTCATGTCACTAGTATCTAACCAACGCTCTTATCCACTAGGCCATGTGTCATTGAAACGTCGTGAATATGACAATAATGATGAGGACAACTGTCCGAACAATATAAATAATTACAATACGAGATCACAGAAATATAGACAAATGTTATTTCTGTTAGAGTTTTGGGGTACCTTGGTGTACTAGTGAGCCAACCAAAATGAGCTGACTCATTTTATAGTTGACCAATAGAAGAATTAACCAATCAGAAAGCTTAAAATATTCAATTCGACGTGTATATAGGCATCCATGTTTTTTCCAAATAATTACTGAAATAATTACGGAACAGCTGCTTCTGCTATTGGCAATATAGTCAGATCCAGTAGAGTGTCTGACTCGTGAGTGTTAATCTTTAACGTTGTTTCATTGAACAGATTACGTACTGCGCTGGATTCTATATTCATAGACTACGACGAACATGGTCGACAATTTCTGTTGTTATTTTCTTTCAGAGTTCTTTGTTGCTCACTCACTCCGGCCATAGAGTTTTCAGTATCCGTCTGTAGAACCATCCTCATCCCGAGTGAAATTGTCCAACATTTACTGCCATATGAGAGGAGGGATACCATATAACAATCCAGCACACTAACTCATTTGTTTCCGTTTCTCTGCACCTTTTCCTGGTTCTGACATGTCCATCGCGTCTTCGGATCTCGGCGTCGCATTACACACCTTCTGTTAAAACGCTTCCTAAATATTCTACCCGTGATGATGTTCATATCTCCAAATCGCAATTAGCATCTAGGGCTTTTTCCCCCTTGTTGATGACCATACTTGCCAATTTTCTTGCAGGTGAGTGTTAGTCCTTTCTTCTCGATTTTTTTAAATTTTTTAATCACACTGTCTAGATCAGTGGTACTCAAATAGCTCGACTAGGTGCACTGGTGCGCCCTGGAAAATATCTAGGTGCGCTCTAGCATTTCAGAGAAATAGGTGTCAAGATATAAGAAATAAAAATATTTACTTCATTATATTGCGGTACCCGTCTCTATCATATTAACGTGAATTAGGCTTTTCTGCTCTCGCCACAATTAAGTTCAAAAAGAGAGGAACTCTTCAATGTATTGAGGAAGCAATGAGAGTTTGTCTATCAACGGTTTCGTTCACATTTTAGAACTGAGAGTTTTGAACTTCTCCACCCCATACTGTAAACAACATTAGCCTATTTTGGATGAAAAGAGACCTTTACTAAGCATCGCGATGGATCATTTTGCATGTCTTTCGTTCTATATTGTTGTAAATTATCCACTTTTCATCGCCCATTACACTATAGATATGCATTGATAATAATATTTTACTATAGAAATGAACGGGAAATCAGGAAGAACGGGACTATCGACAGTAAATAATTAAAGCAATTATTACTGATAGAATAGGGCTAGTATATATAATGGCGGTCCGCTCGTGTATGAGTACGCTCAAACATTGAAGAAATCACTAAGACTCATCAGGCTCATGTTTCTCATAAACACAAGAATGAATAAAACTAAGGTATGTTTCATTTTATATTTTTTTTATTGCATTATTTCTTTTCTGCAATATTTGACTTCGTTATAACCTATTTTTCCGAAATTTGTATACAGGATGTTGCAGCAAAATCCGACACTTGACAAAAAGAAAACGAAATCGGCAATAAAAACAAAATGTGTATATGTGAATGTGCCATTCGTCCGTGCATTGAATACTGTTGCCATATCTGATCAGGTGCTCCTGCTACTCATCTCGAGGTTGTTGATTAAATCCAAAGAATCGACACTGACCAGGTCTCTCGACTTCAGTCACCTTCTCACCGACGTGACGTGGCTTCCCTCTGTCTTTTCAACAAATATTTTCCAAGCAACTGCACCGATGTGTTTCCCCCACCCCTGGTACCACTAACATGAATTTAAGCGTGCTACCCAGATAGGCATCTAGAATTCCGCCCTTTATTGTTGAAATAGCTAAATACAATCGTGGCAACTCAGTCTCTTTTCTCGCACCGCCACCTTTGGAAATCCTTTCAGTTTACTTGCTTCCCTGATAACTACAGTCTTTAAAAATTTAAATGGAACGTCAATCGCCATCTTTCGCCGTTCACTTTTGTCCTTTCCCCAATCTTCTCTACTATCAGTCTTCTATTTCACTTTTACTCCTTGTAACCCCCTGTATACTAGTGGTACAACCGTCGTCTAGTTCGGTGTGAAAGGATTAAATAAACGTAAAACGAAAAAAAGAAAATGATGAATTCTGGTCAGAAAAACTGTTTAGCACGACAAAAACTGTCCATCAATTATTCCT
Organism: Acanthosepion esculentum; assembly: GCA_964036315.1. NCBI lineage: Eukaryota > Metazoa > Mollusca > Cephalopoda > Sepiida > Sepiidae > Acanthosepion > Acanthosepion esculentum. The sequence continues at coordinate 118,719,672 of OZ038485.1, read as the reverse complement.
TGCTGTAGATGATGCAATCGGATCAATTCCATATTGCTATTTCCCACTATGAGACAATGGTTTATTGGATTAAAACATTGTTTTGTAAATTTTGGGTCATAGCGATTGGTAGTTCGATCCCTGGGCTAGGTAGCGTGCACTTGGCCTCAGTAGAAACATAGGCGAGCAATACTAAAAATAAGACTAGATGAGATATTCCAAGGCATGGGCAGTGGATCGATAACAGTTCTTCTCCTGCAGATTAACTAAAGCTATCTTTTGCTATTCAAATGCCACTTCGGATTTCGGTGTCATATTTTTCCGTCTTCTGTTAAAAAAAAACTTCCCAGATTCTTTGACTTCTGTACTTGTTTTATTATGACATCTCTAATTCGTAGCTGCCATCGAACGGCTCATTTTCTTTTCCCAATTCGTAGTACGACACATTTATCAACATTTTCAAACTTGACATTGTGTGGAGGGGTAACTATTTGCCCATAGCTGGGATCCTGACAAATACTACTATTCCGGTCAGGGTGAATCTAGAAATGCCAGCAATTAAGAGGTGATTCCTCATTCCTCAAAACCTCCTGATCAAAGGCCTTGCTGTCGGATGTCGTCTGCCGTCTTACCCAGGACGCTTACAGTATGAGTTTGACCCTCACAATATTTTTCAGCTCTGACAAATGTTGTGGGAAGGTCTAATGAGAACAACCCTACAATGATTGATCTCCAGAAATGTTTCCCTATTTTTTAGCAAGGGGTTAAGGGGCTAAATCAACTTTAATCCTGTTTCACTGAAGTATGTGATGGGAGGTGATTTTCAGCCATTTTGTCAGTTAGCGCATTTTGCACCGTTGTGATCACCACTCTCCACCATCTCCCAGTTTTGGTTCATGGTGACATTCAAGGTAGAATAGTGCAATGATTTGCCGGTTCTTTTTGCACCAGGGATGTTGAGGTTAACCCTTCCCTCCACTTAAAGGTGGATTTGTTTTTGAAGTTACATTCTTCTAGCGTTTGCCTCAAGAGGCAGGAACGACAGGGCAGCAGGGAGTTTTGAATTCAGATTTCATTCTCCTAGACTGGGTGCCACCCACGCCTATAGGACTCAGTCTGTTCTGTTATTTTACCCATAGTGGTGGGAGTAGCGATGGATTTCCCAAGGGTATTAGCACGTAAGTGTATGTACTGAATTCGACTGGAATTCGAACTCAATCCGAGCCGCTAAGCGTATCTCCGTGGTGATTTTAGGACTTGGGTCGGTAACCCCCATGCTGCCAAGCCACATCCGGCTCGCGAAGGGTTTTTGTCCAGCCCGCCAGCTTCATACCTGAACACTAATTATGTAATTGTGGAGCGAGTTGTAGTTAAATCACTTGAGTTAATTGATTTGCAATGCGACAAATTTTTGTAAATCAAAATTTAATTCCAAATCCACTGCTGACTTCTACAAGAAATATGTTTTGAAAAGCGAAAAACAGAAGAGCCTATAAAATAATGCTTGTGAATAATATACCTGCAGCGATTTCCTAAACCAAGGGAGTTAGATTAACAGGGAAGCCAGAAGCAGGGAACTAGTGTAGCCGAAAGTTCAGTGTTGTTGTGAGCAGATCCATTAACGACGATCAACCAAGTGAGTTAGGTTGTAATGCCTGAAGTAGGGACAATGAGTAGAGAGAAGTAGCAAGGCTAGCAATGCCGGAAGTAAGCGTCTGAGGTATCCGGAAGTAGTAAATATCAAGAGTGCCGGTAAGTAAGAATAGATAGGAAAGCCCAACTAACGTCCAGTTGGCAGACAAGTAGGATGTAACTGAATACCTAATACGTGGTCACAATGTTGACTTCTATAAGAAACATGTTTTGACAAGCGGGAAACAGAAAAGCCTATTAAATAATGCTAAAATGATGGTATCATTATTTGGAAGTACATATGCTTGTGAATAACTTTTTTTCGAAAATGAAATCTACTAAAAGTCGTTTAAGAACAAGATTGGATAATGACCACCTGGATGATGTTTTGCTCCTGTCATTAACAAATATTTCACCTCAATAAGCAGAAACAAGTGTCTCATTAAATAATTTGGCATTTTTAACTGCATTTTTTGGGGGAATAAAGAATTTGCATTTATTGTTGATTGTGTTAATTGTTATCTTATAGTAAAATAATACAATATAATATAGCATAAACTTCGTTATTTTCTTTAAACTTTCAGACCGAGGCAGCCTTCTGGACAAAGCAGTCCAAGATTGAGACAATTTGTTATAATACATTTGATATCATGGCCCTCCTCCAAGACAATGCAAAACTTTCTGGCCCATTCTCCCCAAATGGTTGCCGACACCTGTTTTAGGAGGATAAAAAGTGTGTCTTATATAACTGGAAATATCATATGAGGCTTAACTTAGTCTGGCAAAAGATCATGTAGTGAAGTTATCACTGGTGGTTTGCATTCAGTTTACCCATTCCATTTTTAAGCACTATTAATCCTTAGAACTTTTCTGCTCTCCTTAAATATGGGCGAAATAGTGGATATATCATCTCGAAAATGTTTGCTGTTTTTGTTGTTGCATACACCAAGACAGAAAAACAAATAAAATTAAATAAAAATTATGTTTAAAATTTTATCGGATAATATATAGGATACATTTTAAATACATCATTTTTCTTTCATCACGTTACATTATAGTAATATTTCCGTTGAATTACCCGGGCGGGTATTTCCCTTTCCATGTATTGATCACCACTTTACGGATGATGGGCTCTCTGAACTCCCTCAGGTGTGAAGCTGCAAACAATAATCTTCAATTGTTAACACTATCGGCACCAAAGGACGTTATTATTATTATTATTATTATTATTATTATTATTATTATTATTAACTACTACTTTACGTTCTAAGTAACAAAATACGTTAATTAGGTAACAGCCCCCTTTCGGTAATTTGCACTTTGTTCTCATTTTGTCACCCTCTCAATACATTTCTACGATCCAATTTAGTCTTTGAGGAATCCTCATTGTTCTATTCTTGGGCTGCACACGCCAGCAGAAAATACCGGCGTGGAATATGTTGAGCGACAGACATTTGTCTGGTGAGGTAAATATGATTGATTATATTTAATTTCATAACTCACACAAATATTATTTTATTTCTGATAAGAAATGCTTGCAGTTTCGAAATCTCAGATTTCTATTAAGGAAATTGTATTTGAAATTATATAATAAGCATAAATGAGCTTCTTGGCAGTAAAGTTTAGTACGTCTCCTTTTACCCAGAATGCCATTGAATAACAGCAATAAACGAAAACGAAGTCAGCAAGCAAATGGAGCACTTCCCACGAGCTTTATCAACCTCTGGGTCACCATCTAGTTTTTGGTTGCAATAAAACTGACTTTATTTAGTATCAGTTTTGCTTAAACTGTAATTGCGTCGGCAGATATAATTTATTGGCGTTTCCACCCGCTGATATATATATTTTTTTAAATATTTTAATTACATATTTTCAAAATTTTGTTCGCCCTCAACGGGTAGCTGACCCTAAATTCTCCCATTTTGCCATTCTATACACTTATATTTTTTTTATTTGATTTCTTCCATTTTATCTCTCCATTCATAAAGAAATATATGAAGATTGTATTTGAAAAAAAAAATAATCAGAAGATTAATGATAACGTAGTTATAGCTGAAAATCTCCAAACAAGATCTTAGAATCGGTAAGAGCATAATCAAATTTCTACTTTTCAAGAATTCTTATCTCTATGATTCTTGATTCTTTTAAATTACAAAAATCGTCTTTCGACAACAAATCTGTCCAAATAAATTTGTTTTTTTTTCTTTAAAGAACCAAAGAATGTTAAAGGTATGACAGTCTATCGAGCTTCACGTTGCATTCTTACTTTTAATAACATTATCAAAATGTTGCCTGAAAAACAATGCATATACTATTTTCGATAGATACGAAAATGGACATATTTTTACGGTCTGCTATGTTTATGGGTAAAAGAGCTCACTATTAAGGGCGGGTGAAAATATAAAAATGGACACTGAGGTCAGCACTGAGAGACAACAGTCTGTTTCGGGCTTGAAAAAAATCTTCATGAACTGTAGATTGCGTTCAAGAGGTCATCGTCGTCGGCATCCGTCCGTCTCGGGAGACGATGGAGTAGCACCGTGCGCTACGAGCCTGAGCGGGATATATGTAGAACTAGGGCTGCCCAGACGTCTAGTTGCCCCCTCTCGGCCATGTTAGCAGAGTCCAAAGGAGAGGATAAACCAATACAGTTTGGTACCAGGAGTTGCCGGAAGGTAGCACAAAGTGCCGTCCATCCGCCTTCGGGGCTCCACTCCGGGTTTGAATTCACAGTTGTCCTTCTCCTAGACCATTTACCATCCAAGGCTATAGAAGCCAGTCTGGAGGGAGAAGTAGAGCATTCACACCTTTCCCAAGGGTATTAGCACGTAAGTGAATGTAATGGATTCGACTGGAATTCGAACTCGGCTCTCCGATTCCTCAATACAAGCCAACATTCATTACTCCATGAAAAAGGCTCAGACGAGTTACATTAATGAATTCCAACAACCAGATCTTCATAGCTAGGACCCACAATGCCATGTCCACAGAGTTGAATCAGCCTCATTTCCTACGTATTTCATTCGTAAAGAGGAAGTACCAAGTATACACATTCTTTACCAGAACTGTTATCTTATAGGATAGACTTCCAACAGGATGATTCCATATTACTAAGATCTCGACGTCTTCAAGTTAAGGGTCAAACGTTATCTATCTTATATATTCTCATAATCTATACTTACTTCCTCTGCTTGCGTCCACGCAATGACCTACTTCCGTAACCTATGTCTAGTGGCTCTCGTGCCTTGTACTAGGTGAACAGTTAGGTTAAAAAGGCAGAATCTGTTCTCATTATTGAACAGTATATATATGCACGACGGGACTGTGGCGGTTCAGCCGTTGTCTATCCCACATATCCTCATAATCTGAAATTCTTACTTTCCTACGGCCTCAATCGATAGCGTTCTACCTTCAGCCTTGTATTGGGTGAACAATACAATAATCTATCTATCTATCTATCTATCTAAGTTGCATTCATTTGTTCATCTTTTTCTATATCAAACATTTCGATAACAGAAACGTGCCTTTACTAATTCGGTCACAGTGACTGCGCTGATCGTGCAAGGTTTCCGTTACCTATTTAAGTAATGAACATCTCTTGTTGGGACTTCTCTGAATTTTGCCACCGTAACAAAACGAATGAGTTATGGGACACTCACAAATTGTATCTTTATTACCTTTTAGAATGTTATAGGATCGAGTCAATACTTCTTAATTTTCAAAGGCTGCTTCTATTAAATGTAAAAAAAAGAACAAAATAAAAACAAAAAAAACATAACGATTGCCATAGAGCAATATAATTTCATAATTTCCATATGGTTTGGAAGCGGGGTTCAAATAATTTTGAACTACACCAGTTTTAACGAATTATTCAAAACTAAAACCACAATAAACTATTAATGGCAAATTCAGTAAGTACTTTGAAATATTCTTATTTGGTTATAAAATATACAAATTTTCAGTGGGTCGAGTATTCTGTCCACAACTCTCTCTCTCTCTCTCTCTCTCTCTCTCTCTCTATATATATATATATATATATATATATATATATATATATATATATATCCGATGCGATGAGAACGAAAGTAATATATAAATTCCAACGTTCGCAGCGTTAATTCAAAAAAGAGCTCGATACAGATAGTAGAGCGATAATTATTTATTTATTATAATTTTATCATATAGACAAAACCATTTTCCTCACAACAAAGATGCAACTTGGTTTCAGTGCATTTTAACTGCACATCTACGGGTGAGGGTCGAAAATGGTTTTTAAAAATGAAAAACATTTTTAAAAATGAAAAATTAAAAAAAAGGTTAATCATAGTATCTTGTCTATCGTTTTTAATGAAACATGCATAAATGAAGGATTGTTGCTTAAATACACAATATATATATATATGTATATATATTTATGTATTATATTCACAACACACACACACACGCACACACACACACACACATATATATATATATATATATATATATATATATATATATAGATATATATGCAGACAAGTATAGGTTTGGTGTATACGGAATAAATTCCAATAATCAACAAATACTATTCTTAAAAGAGTGCTCAGTACAGAGTAGAGCTAATATAATTTATTTATTCGAAAATTATAACATAAACATGTTATAAAATCATTACAAACATAGCCATTTTGTTTCAAAACTTCTGGTGTCTTCTCAAGTGATGGTGTTGATATATATACAAGGTAACCAAAAAAGTTCTGTCCGTTTTTAAAGGAAAAAAAGAAAACGCTTCACAGTATGTTTAACTTATATTTAGTCTTTGAAGTAATCGCCATCGGCATCCAGCATCTTCTGCCAACATGTCTCCAGCTGTTCAATGCCCTTGCAGTAGAACTCGGTGTGTGTGTGTGGGGGGGGGGGGTGACGCAAAGAAGTCCGTGAGGGCTTTGCGCACGTCTGCTTCATTGGTGAAGGATTTCCCACGAAGATGATTATCCAGGGAGTGAAAGAGGTGGTAATCGGATGGCGCAAGGTCAGGTGAATAAGGTGGATGGCACAAAGTCTCCCACCCAAGTTGCTGTATGGTATCCCTGACCACTCGCGCGACATGCGGCCTGGCGTTGTCATGGAGGAAAAGCACATTTGAAGTCATATAAAAATTAACGAATATTTAATCTAGTAAGGACCTACTATTTATATGCCCCTTTTAAAATTCTGTTCGGCGTCTTTGTGACAGATTGTAAATTTACATTGGCGGATCATCTGCCGAGAAGTATTGATTTGATTTTTCAATAAAAAAAATTACCCTTTGTTTCAATTTTTTTTCTATTTTATTTACACAATATATATATATATATATATATATATATATATATATATATATATATATATATATATATATATATATATATATATCTATAATATTAGTGGTCAATATACATACATACATACATACATACATACATACATATATATATATATATATATATATATATATATATATATGATAGAAATTGTTAGGAGGATTTGATAATTATAATTAAGTAATTTATTGAGTCTGAAAGAAACCTCAACAGAAAGCACTGGACCCCGGGATATGTGAGCGAGCGGCGCTATATTGAGTCTGATTTGCTACCTCTGCGTCACGGAGGCCCGTTGGAACAGTTGGTATGACGTTTGCTTGATAACTCAACTGTTAGGGTTTCAATTCTCGGTAGTGGATGCGCACTGCTGATGAAGGCCAAATATAGGACGAAACGACCGTCCATTACTTACTGCATTCTGCTGAGGTTTCTTTCAGACTCAATGAATTACTTATATATATATATATATATAAATAAATTCCCGAGAGGATAGAATTCAGGTAGAACTCAATGTCCAGCACATAGTAAGAACGTGCGAGTAGAGATACATATGTTGTGTACCTACATATGTGTTTTGGGGCATATAAATAGTAGGTCCTTACTAGATTAAATATTCGTTAATTTTTATATGTTTATGTTAAATTTGTAACATTTAGGTGATATTATTGCTTTGTCAAATTTTCTTGATTGCACATCAATTCTCTAATAAGTGCCCTTCGCTTTTAGTTTGACCCCCACGTTTTTCTTCATATTTATCTGTATCTCACTCATTTAAACCGTTATTTAACTCCCCTCTTTAAATCTTCTCTCTGTTAAATTTTAATCCCCACCTTCACCTTTAGGCCTTCCTGTTCTTCTTTCTTCTGTTGCACCTCTCTCTAGAGCTTTTATGCATCTCTCTCTCACACTTGTTTCCCACTCCCACACATACACTCTCACTAAAATTTTGTTTTTTTTATACCCGGTGTTATATTTTTCCGGTTTCTTTTTGAATTTGTAGTTCTGATGAATTGGATCGAGATTACGATTCCAATGTAATAAATTATAACCATGGAATATTAGTGTTTGAGCCTTTTTTATTATACACACGTCATATCGTAACGGGCGTCCAGTGCTTTGGTTTCTAAGTGTTGACTTCAATGTTCACTTTTATATGTACACACGCTCTATCTCTGATATTGAGCACATTCTCCCATAAATATAGCACACCTGAAGAGTATATTTCTTCATATATATATATATATCATAATTAATTCATCGAACCTTGAAGAATCCTCAACAGAATGCAGAAACCAAAGGACTGGACGCCCGTTACGATATGACGCAAGAAGCCGGTTTTAATGCTCCGGACAGTGCTGCTTGGGGATTGAAGGCGTGACTCAAGGGGACGCAGTCCGTTGGTATAAATAGACTCAGATGAGTCACGCGACGGAATCTGTGAAGAGCTTGCGCTATATCAAGTCGTGTTTGTTAACTCCCCATCACCGAGACCCGATGGTCCAATGGTATGACGCTTGCGTCATATCGTCACGGGGCGATACGTAGTTATGGGTGGCGCGCTGATTAGTCCCCAAAATCAGTAAAAAACGGGCGTACTGTTCTTTCTGTATTATGTTGAAGATTCTTCTAGACTCGATGAATTAATTACGATTATTCAAATGCCTGTTATTTTATATATATATATGTGTGTGTGTGTAATTTTGATTTTATCGGAATATACAACTGGATTTATAGCTAACCATAGAGATTTAAATACAATTTGCGAATGCTAGAATTTAACATTTATTTACTTTAATTTTTCTATTGTTTAGGACACTTTTCATTTTAAAAATAAATTGTCCAATATCTTCTGAATAGTTACGATTCATGAAAAGTTTTATTTTCATAGTAATCGTCGTAATGTCGCTTCTCTATAAATAGAAAACAGACAACCTTAAGGGTCCATTGATTATAATTTATTTCCCCTAGTATATGTTTTACCTGGTTCATCAGACCGCACTTCCAAGGGTGAAAAAAGGTTTTATTTTTTCACCCTTGGGAGTACAGTCTGATGAACCAGGTAAAAACTATATACCTGGGGAAATAAATTATAATCAAGGTCGCCTGTTTTCTATTTAAATTGAATATATATATATATATATATATATATATATATATATATATATATATATATATATATATATATATATATATATATATATATATATATATATATATAGTTAAATTCCCAGATCAATTCTGTGGACAAGACAGGTTGGTATAAAATGACAATTGGAAAAATCTTAGAGATTTTTTTTCCATGTCGACAATACAGTTAAATTCCCAGATCAATTCAATTTAACTGTATTGTCGACAAGGAAAAAAATCTCTTACTATAAAGGTAATTTACATTAACCAGAAAAAAGGCTTGGACAGAAGCGTCTATCTTTAAATTTGGATTTTTAATGTAACTATACCAACAGAGATATTTCGATTTCATTTTTGCCTTGAAAAAGTAGGAATTGTCATTTTATACACACACACACACACACACACACACATATATATATATTGGTTTGTTGCCAAAGGCAGAAAAACCTTAAAACAGGAAACAAAACAATCATTCATGCCCTTCAAACAAGGTTTTTATTGTTTCATGCAATCAGTCAGTTATGTCGATACATGACTGACGAGGCAAAGTTTTCCCGCAGTAGGTTGCCATTTATTTCTGCAGTAGACCAGTTACCATCCAATACTATAGAAACCTGTCTATCCTGCTATTTACCCATAGCTGGGGGGGAGAAGAATAGGAATCATACCTTTCCCAAGGGTATTAACCCGTAAGTGAATGTAATGGATTCGACTGGAATTCGAACTCGGTTCTCCGATTCCGCAATCCTAAGCATGTATCACGCCTAGTACATGACTGACTGATTCTATAATGCGTAGTTCGAGAGGCATTTCTTGAAGTGGTAAATTCTTAATTAAAATTCTGGCTTAGTGACCGAACACGTTGAATGACATAAAATCACGTACCGACGCTATCCAGTTTCAAAACAACCACAAACTTCCAATCAGTGCCGGCGCCAGGGGTTTAGGCTGATCACCGAATCTTTGATATGGGACCCCACTCTATATAAATTAGAATTCACATAAAATGCACATTTTTTGAAACTTATTATTTCATATAATATTATAATTATAAATGCTCAAATCATTCCGAACATGAAATAATATAGCAGTCTACAAACAAGCTCAAGTCCTTTAATTTCTTTATAAAAAGTTAATTTTTTCCCGCTCAAATTTTTGGCTGTCCTTGGACCATTATCGTATATCATTCTCGAGTTGTTTCAGTGGCATGGTCAGAATACGAACGTTCTAACTACTCGGCTACGTGCCCATCAGAAATATTGTATTGTGGAATAAACTCTCAATAGAATTCTTCCCCGGTCACTACAATTTTAACCTCTTCGAGAATGTACCGTTTCCTATTCTACATGTCTTCATAGTATGCACCACTTGATAGACCCTTAGAAAAAGCTATTTTAGTAACCCGAAATTTCGACACCGCATAGACATCGACAGTTAACCATCACCACACACTTAAAAAAACCCAAAAAACCTAAAAGATAATACACACATCCGCTTCCCAGTAACAAATAAAGCTGACTAAGGACGTAAATCTGAGACTCATGAGTTTTCCAGTCTCTCTTGAAAAGAACTTGAAAAAGGCCTTTGACCAATACAAGACTGACCCAAAATTAACGATAAAAGACAAATAAAAATTACAAGCAAAGTTCACTTTCTTTAAAGACAGTCATTCACCTATGTAGGTCACTGCTACTAACAAGTAAGAATTTTTCTCCTGATGATGGCCATGCTGGCCGAAACTAATCGAGGAACAAAGTAAAATTCCGCTGTTCGTAGCATTTACATTTTAAAAGAAGTGCTCAATACAAAGTGTCACTTACCATCCACCTGAAGAGGTGCAACGTAGTACCGAAACACGAAAGCTATTGTGTAGCGATTTCAACATATTTTTGTTGTTCTAATACATACATACATATATTTATATATATATATATATATATATATATATATATATATATATATATATATATATATATATATAGATAGATAGATATCGATAATATTAATGGTCAATATATATATATATATATATACATATATATATATATATATATATATATATATATATATATATATATATAAATTCCCAAGAGGATAGAATCCAGGTAGAACTCAATGTCCAGGACAGAGTAAGAATATAATATGAAAGGCTCAAAAACTAATATTCCATGGTTATAATTTATTACATTGGAATCAATTTGTAGGTCTCATGAATTGGATCGTGATTACGATTCCAATGTAATAAATTATAACCATGGAATATATATATATATATATATATACATATATATATATATATATATATGTATAATGTTGTTATCTGTCTATCTATGTGTGTTCATAGCTTTCTCAACCTACGAATTTTGAGCATACGTCTGTTTTATTCTCATACTAATTGAATAATATAAACATGCATTATTATTTTTAATTTATTATAATGCATCCGGGCATTTGAGTGTCAAGTGTCTCACAAAATAAAATTAGTGTCAGTCGGGACAGCGATTCCCAAGAGAAGGTAGAAAGCCTTCGCCTGCTACAAGATCGCAAGGTTGGATCTAATCAAGATAGAGGAAGAATTGAAACGGCCACTCGACAAATGTTACCCTTCAACTATCTCTCAAATAAATTCCATTTTTTCTTCAAAGAGATTTACTACGCATAATACCACTATATATACAGGAATACCACTAATACGCAGGGGTTTACGGAGAGTGAAAGTGTGCGAAAAGACTGGATATAGAAGGGATTTAGGAAAGGTTTAGAGATGAACGGGCTTCAAGTCAACAGAAGAAATTTGAGGTTGCATTTAAATATTTGAAGATTGTAGTTATCAGGGAAGCAAGTAAGTGGAAGGGAATACGACTGTCGGGAAGTGCGAGAAAAGCAGCTGCTGGAGTAGAAGTGATGGTTACATTTAACTCTTTCAGTAGTAAAAATATGGGACCTAAATGCCAGTCTAGTAGCACGTTTAAAGTCATGTAGTCAGGTCAGCTAGGAAAAAAGCTTGTCAGAAGAGTAGCCATAAAAATATTTGTAGAACAGTCAGAGGGAAGTCACGACACTTTGGTGAGAAAGTGACTGAAGCCGAGATGCCAAGTCAGTGACTATTAAATTGCATATCTTTCTTTGGAAAACATTTTATTATTAAATCTAGAGAATTGTCCTAAACATTTGGCCTAAAGTGAAATATATATATATATATATATATATATATATATATATATATATATATATATATTACACAATATATATATATATATATTACAATATATATATATATATATATATATATATATATAGTCAAAACCTAATGAGCCAGACAAACCTACCAAGGTTTCACCTAGGCAGATCGTCTGGGTCAGCTGACCCTGACGATCTGCTTAAATGAAACCTTGGTAGGTTTGTCTGGCTCATTAGGTTTTGACTAGGTCTGCTCTACGTTTGTATCGAGCTCTTTAGTTAGTTAGTTGTTTACTCGTATCGGGGTTTTTTCTTTGTGCCTTGAACCTGTACCTGTGCGATTATTTTCGACAGACTTTCATGTTCCTGGCTCTTTCTTTTTTAAAACCTTTTTTCCCTTCGAGATTGATTTGGCTATTGTTAAATCAAGAATCCGAAGGTTTTTCGACACGAGTATAGTCACACACACACACACACACACACACACACACACACACACACACACACACACACACACACACACACACACATATATATATTAAGACATTTTTATGTTTATACATTATTTTTATAGATACAAATATTTAAGTAAATGCTCTGTCTATAATAAACAGTATTAAACAACATTTACCGGGCTGAATGTTTGAGAAATTTTCATAGAAAATATTCGTTCTCCGACAGGAATCGAACCAGTATCCTACACGGAACCGTCATATAGCCTGACGTGCCTTTAACCGAGAAACGTTCGGTTAGCAAGGTCGAATTTACTACCTTTAAACTTCAATCTTCCATGAATCTCTCACGTACATTCCTATCTGCTCATTTTATAAAAAGAATGTATAAAAATAAAAATGACTTAAAATAATTGTCAGACTTTGTCCATTTCAGAATGTGTGACGTCATTAGTTTACATTTGGATACGCAATGAGCAGATATGAATGTACGTGAGAGATTCATGGATAGTTTGTAGTTTAAAGACAATTACATCGACCTTCTCTTTATAAATGAACATTTTACTGCTTTATTTAAAAAAACACACACACAAAGAACGCTACGTATTTATCTAAGAAAAAATAATAAGAGGAGCATGATGATTGAAAGACAGGCCATTGAGTATATATACAAGTCTTTCGGTAAACGGTTTATTCAGATCTTGCTCTGTGTGCTGTCCCCGTTTGTCCGAACTGGTAAACGCACAAAGTGGGTTCACTGAGGGGTGTGTGGGGAGGTATGCAAGTTTGATTCCTCTTTAACTTTAGGAGGATTTCTTAAAATAAAATAAAAAGCAAGGATAGCAAACCAAAATGTGTACCCACTAAAAAAAAACATTTAGAATTATAAGAAATAATATCGGATAAAAATATTTTCAAAAATTACTAGTGTTTACGTTTCATATATATATATATATATATATATATATATATATATATATATATATATATATATATATATATATATATATATATATATATATATGAATATTTAAGTAAAGAAAATCTTGGTAATCCGTATGGATAATCCCAAGGAGAGATCAATTCAGAGCGAATAATTTAATTTAAAGAAAAACAGACCACTTTAAGGCTCCATTTCTAATAATTTATTTCACCAGAGAATTTTATTTTTCTCTGGATCTTCAGATTTCACTTTCAAAAGGTGAAACGAAAAATGGAATTAAAATTTACACTTTTGATGTGCATTATTAAGCTTATATAAGTTGACATAGAGGTTGGTGAGGAATGGTGTGAGAGACACGGTCGAGTTTAGAGAGGGAAGAAGAGATATGAAGGAGGGGGTAAAGATCAGACATTGACCTATTTAATCGGTCACCTCAACGGAAATGATATGGGAAAAGGAATAGGAAAAAAAAAAGTGAAAAAAAGATATATATATATATATATATATATATATATATATATATATATAATATGGAGAAAACAACTGAAAAGTTGCAAATTAAAAAATTGAATGTTTTTTTGTGAAAGTATTTATTTATATTTTATATATATATATATATACATTTGATATTTCAGATCTGCCTCGTGGCTTCTCATTATGCTATATATATATATATATATATATATATATATATATATATATATATATATATATATATATATATATATATATATATATACGTTATGGTCAGTGTATAAAAAGTGCATTCAGTTATCAACCAATGATATATGTGTATGTGAATTTAAACGTTTGTCTACATATATATATATATTTCGTAACAGGTAATTTACGCTCAATCGTCTTTCTCCTTAATTGAAATAATAAAACAAAAAAGTATTAATATACAACCCAGTGTATTTAAATATTTGAATTTCTTAATTTCTCAATATTTTTTTGTTCAAAAACACACATGCGGACACACGCACACAAACACACACACACACACACACACACACACACACACACATATATATATATATGCGTGTTTTTACATAGGTTAAGATATCTATAATTCGTTCATATATATTTATATATACGAGTTAGTATATGTATATATATATATGTGTTCGTGTGTGTGTTTGTGAACTACATTAGGTTGACAATTTATATGTGTATGTTTACTTAAAATTACTTAATGTACATGCTTCTCTATATATACACACACACACACACACACACACATATATATATATATATATACATATATATTTATATATATATATATTTATATATATATATTTATATATATGTATATACATAAATATATATATATACACACACATATATATACATATATATAAATATATATATATATAAATATTAATACATGTTTGATTAAATAATATAGATAAGCGTTGTCTATATATTTTATGCAAGTTTTTTTCATATAGTCTGATAATCTTAATAACATTATCATTAAATAATGAAAGAAAATCACAATATTGATACATACTTTTTTTTATTTAATCCGATCTGAGCTTTCGGCTTACATAAGCCATTATCAAAGATGACAATTACACAATATATTTATGCAATACACGAACAAGAAATTGATGATAGTATTATTTGTTTACATGGATGATTTCCAAGCAACGATAAACACGTGCATATAAAACGCTGAAAGCGAAAATCGCACGACAGCTCATGACGTCACACATGACCACGCGAGAGTGAATCCGATGAGTATTGAGTATGGAAAGCCGTTGGTATGAACCAATGACTTCTGTTACTAATTATAGGCATTTAAGGATATTTTTGGAAATTTCATAGTTTATTTTGTTCAGGTTAGGTTTCAAAAAATGCTGCCTAAATACACACAATATATAAATATATATATATTTATATATATATATATGTATATATATCAGCAGTGTCGCTATAGAGATCAGTGCCGAATGCTTGAGCCCTGTCTTTGGACGATGTTGCTCGTCGCTCGATGTTGATATGTGTGCCGAAACCGCTTATATTTGCATAGACTCTTTGCTGGATATTGAGTATTTTTACCGCATAAATATGAAATATATATATATATATATATATATATATTTCATATTTATATTTATAGCATAAGCCAAAAACACTCTGGACATTGTAACTTGATACGCTTCTTTAGAAAGGGACTGGCCTGTAGATAAAAATTAATTCTTAATTCTTAGCCCCTTAAACCACCAAACTTCAACGGCCGAAACTAGCCGTTTCCATAGCAACAAATGTTCCAATGATACCGTAGTTATAAACACCAGCTAACCAAAAGATAGCTTATTCCCAAATTCTCGCTTGACAAGGAAGCGGGTCCAGACGCCTTAACTCTTCATAACTTAAAAAATTATGTTAGGGGTCTCGGCTCTCGCTTTTGAAACATGAGAACTCTTATGTAGCGGAGGAATCATATTTTTAAAAACTAAAAATATTATTATAATATAAGCTCTACTTCTGTATGGAGCACTGTCCTTTTGAAAATAAAGCTAAATATTAAGGAACACCGGATTATCTACCTAACGTGTTCTTTCCTATTTCACTGCACACCTGCATACATATATATATATATATATATATATATATATATATATATATATATATATATATATATATATATATATGTGTGTGTGTGTGTGCGTGTGTTTCGTTGAATATGAGAGACAAGGACAATTTCATGAATTTTTTTATTGAGTTTCTTTTTATTTAAATAGTCTTACATCGTTCCGTTTTTTCTTATCTTTTTCCGTTTGCTGGGTGGGAGTGTTGCAACGGAATGTAAAATTTGTCTGTAGCGTCTATTGTCCCAACCACTGTCGGGCAGTTTTCAAAAAAGTAACCGAAAGCCCTTAGTAAGCAACAAAAGTATAGGTCCCTTTAAATTTGATGAATTTAACATGACATATTTTGTGTGATGCTAAGGACTAAATTCATTCATTCATTCAAAAAAAAAAAACCTTCATATTTTTTCACCGTTGATTGGCCCATGCCAACAACTGCCAAAAAGCTTCAGAGTAATGAATGGAACCGTCTCTCAACTTTTCCACTTATTAATCCGATAGAGAAATTTAGGTCCATCATTAAAATAGATCTACATGAATAAAGATAATATTGAAAGAAAGATAATCTTTGGGGATTAATACAAACTGAAGCAAGTAGTAGACAAGTTACCAAAATCAATGACTGGTGCGTTCCTCAACCGGGGTGCCCTGAAACCCAAAGGTTCCGCAAAAAGTTCCCCAAGGGTTCCGCGAGAACAGGTGAGATAAGCTAATGCACTTTTCACTTTTTATTTAATTTCATATATGTAATATTAGTAAACACACACAATATATTCCTGGTTATTGTAATATAGACATCATCCTATCGAACCTATTGTGCCATTAAAAAATATGACAATCATTGGGTATATATTTAGTAATGTCTGTTTTCTTATTTAACATGTATCGAGAGTAAAGACAGAAATCGTCTCTTCTCAATTGAGAATGAAATCCGTGTGAATTTATCTAAAGTTCCACCTCGAATTAAGTATTTGTGTTGCAAAAGACAGGTACAGGCTTCACATTAAAGAAACATGTTTCACTTTATCAAATGGCTCTGAAAGTAACATTTTCTTAGACCATTTATTGGTTGTCAGCACATTTTGCCTTCATTTAACTTACGTCTTTTCAACAATGCCAGTAAAGGATAAAAAAATAAAATAAAAAAACTGATGCAGCAATTATCTGTTTTCATTCTGTTTACATTTATATTTTAGGTATATGATATTAGTTACTTATGTTTAGTTTTTACGTTTGAGTTTAGAATTTTTTGTGTGTTAATGAAAATTCCCTGATGAAATATTATAAACGAACAGTATGAATTTTACTTACCATTAAAAATTTGACAAAGCAGTATTAATTTTTCCTAAAACCAGTTATTCAAAAATATATACTATGATATTTACCACGTGAACTACGATGAAAATAAAATGAGAAAGATATGGTATATAATTTTGTTTTTGCGCAGGGGTTCATTGAGACATGTAATTTATTTTAAGGATTACGCAAGGGTAAAAAAGTTGAGAAACGCTGCTATAGAATATGAAGCAGGCCATAT
>OZ038485.1:118644380-118691880 GCA_964036315.1 Acanthosepion esculentum | reverse complement strand
CTGAGCAGCAAATCTGTGGTAGTGAACAAGGCATTTAGTGTCGACCGTTTTAATTCTCCAATCATGTACATATTAACAATATTTAAATCAGAAGGCATGACACTCAGGGTTGATGTAGTAGTCTCCGGACATTTGTTGTTGTTGTTCTTGTTGCTATTATTATTATCATTATTATTATTATTATTATTATTATATTTTCATTTCTGCTATTGTCACCCTACCAACCAAGTCTGCAGGAAGACATGAAGCAGGTAGGGGTGTTTTGTTATGGCTACATTTCATGACTGCCATATCAATAAGGGGGCACTTTTTTGTTTGTGGTCTCTAATAACAATGTCTGGGGGGTTGGATTTGATTGTTCTGTCAGTGTGTATTGTGTAGTCCCATAGAATTGTAACAGGTCCTGTCTCCATAACCGGGTTTGGGTGGTGTTCGTACCAGTTTCTTTCAGTTTCCTTCTCGTAGAAGTTGCATATTTTCCAGTGCAGATATTGGCCCACTCTGTCATGCCGGGTTTTATATTCAGTGGGTGCCCAAACTGTACAACCTGATACAAGATGATCAATTGTTTCTGGATATTTATCACAGAATCTGCATTTTGGGCTAACACAATATTTTAGTATATGTGCTTGATAATTTCTAGTTAACAAGCATTTGTCCTGTGGAGCAAGGATAAAACCTTCAGTTTTAGCTTTCAATCCTGCACTACGTAGCCACTGATGGGTGCGGGTTTTGTCTCCGTCAGATTGTTTGGTACGGACAGAGTATTGACACTGAAGCGGTTTATCTTGCTATTGTTTCCGTATCTGGTCGGTTGCATTTGTATTTGCTTTCTTTTTTAGATATTTTGCAGCTTCAGTCGGTGTATTGGGCTTTAATTGTATTTCTGAGGCCCATTTGAAACTCCATTTTGAATTTGTTGGCTTCCTTTATTACTGAATAAAGACGCTTACTACTTTCATGGTCTTTATTATTATTATTATTATTATTATTATTATTATTATTATTATTATTATTATCATTATTACCTTTGATTTCTGTTGTATACTCTATTCCTTCCCAATCCGAAACCTAAGGTCAGAAATGGCTTCATGACATTTCCCACTGATGATTTTACATAGATAAAGCACTTCGTAATGTGTGACCTTGTGAGTTTAATTTTTTGTATTTCATTAAGTCAGGGGATTCCATAAATCGTTTCAGGGAGTTTATCGGAAACTTTTCCGATCAATTCGAGAAATCCAACTACAACTGAGAACAAAGAAAATTACTGGTTTATTATTATTATTATTATTATTATTATTATTATTTTTATTTCCTTTGATATCTGGCGTTTACACATTTCTTTCCGGGTCCCGCCCAGGGACCTAAGGTTAGAAATGGCATCATGACACTTTCCACTGCAAAAAAAAAAATTAAAAAAATAATTACATAGATAAAGCCCTTCGTAAAGTGTGGGCAGTACTTGTCAGAACAATTTTTTGTATCTCTTTGAGGCATGGACTTCCAGGGATCCCTTCAATCAGCCTACTAGAATCTTTTCCAACCATTATTATTATTATTATTATTATTATTATTATTATTATTATTATTATTATTATTATTATTATTATTTCCTTTGATTTCTGTTGTATACTTCTGGTTTCAATTAAATCTAAGATCAGAAATGACATCATGACAGTGTCACTGAACATTTTTTAATCTCAGATCATACACATTTTCACATTGACAAAGTCCTTGTTGAGGTGTCATTTGTACTTGTGAGAACATTGTTTTGTATTTCTTTAAGGCTTGGGCTGCCAGGAATCCCTTCAATGAGTCTATCGGACACTTTTCCAATCAAACCGCGGGCTCCAACTCCAACTGAATTTTTTGATGTCCTCGTGTGCCACAAGGTCTTCAAAGATACATTACAATCTACAGGAAATACCATAGCATAAAAGAAATCACATTCCGTTTTTGTGGTCTTTGATCACGATTATCATTATATTTTCATTTCTGCTATTGTCACCTACCAAGTCTGCAGGAAGACGTAAGGCAGGTTGTTACGGCTACATTTCATGATTTGTTTTTCTATCTCCCGTAATATCACGAGACAAAGTTCTTCTAAGTGTGTTGGCTCTACTTGTCAAGGCAATTTTTGTATTTCTCTTAAGCTGGGATTTCCATTGATTTTTAATGTGTTGTTGTGTTCCTTTTTTATCATTCCAAGCGCACCTACTATGACTGGTACTATTCTAGTTTTCAATTTCCACATAATAGTAACAATACTACTACTACTACTACTACTACTACTACTACTACTACTACTACTAATAATAATAATAAGTTGTTTTTATGAAAGGGAGCATTATAATATACACTAAGATACAATAGATATAAAAAAAAGAGTATAAACAAAAACGAATGAATAAGAAGAGAAAATAATTAATTAGAAAGGTTAGAAATGGCATCATGACACTTTCCACTGCAAAAAAAATTAAAAAAATAATTACATAGATAAAGACCTTCGTAAAGTGTGGGCTGTACTTGTCAAAACAATTTTTTGTATCTCTTTGAGGCATGGACTTCCAGGGATCCCTTCAATCAGCCTACTGGAATCTTTTCCAACCAGTCCAAGGACTCCAACTACAACAGGAATTGTTGATGTTCCAATGTGCCACATTTTTGAGATTTCTATTTCAAGGTCCTTGTATTTTGACAGTTTTTCGAATATCTTCAAAGACACATTGCAGTCTGCAGGGAGTGCCATCTCAACAATGTCTGGGCGGTTGGCTTTGATTGTTCTGTCAGTGTGTATTGTGTAGTCCCATAGAATTGTAACAGGTCCTATCTCCGTAACCGGGTCAGGGTGGTGTTCGTACCAATTTCTTCCAGTTTCCTTCCCATAGGAGTTGCAAATTTTCCAGTGCAGATATAGGCCCACTCGGTCATGCCGGGTTTTATATTCAGTGGGTGCCAATATCGTGCAACCTGATATAAGATGATCAATGGTTTCTGGATATTTGTCACAGAATCTGCATCTTGGGCTAACACAGTATTTTAGTATATATTATTATTATTATTATTATTATTATTATTATTATTATTATTATTATTATTTCCTTTGATTTCGTGCATGTATACATTTCTTTCCGGGTTACGCCCAGGGACCTAAGGTTAGAAATGGCAAATATATATATATATATATATATATATATATATATATATATATATATATATTGTACATATATAAAGCCCTCCGTAAAATGTGGACTGTACTTGTGAGAACAATTTTTTGTGTTTCTTTGAGGCATGGGCTTCCAGGAATCCCTTCAATTAGTCTACTGGAATCTTTTCCAACCAATCCTAGGGCTCCAACTACAATAGGGATTGTTGATGTTCCCATGTGCCACATTTTTGAAATTTCGATTTCAAGGTCCTTGTATTTTGACAGTTTTTTGAATATCTTCAAAGATACATTGCAGTCTGCAGGGAGTGCCATCTCAATAAGGAGGCACTTTTTTTGTTAGTGGATATTTATCACAGAATCTGCATTTTGTGCTAACACAATATTTTAGTATATGTCCTTGATAATTTCTAGTTAACAAGCATTGGTCCCGTGCAGCAAGTGTAAAACCTTCAGTCTCAGCTTTCAACCCTGCACTACGTAGCCACTGATGGGTACGGGTTTTGTCTACGTCAGCTTGTTTGTTTCGGGCAAAGTATTGACCATGAAGCGGTTTATCTTGCTATTGTTTCTGTATTATTATTATTATTATTATTATTATTATTATTATTATTATTATTTTTATTTCCTTGGGATTCTGTTATATAGAAATTTTCTTCCGGGTCCCAACCAGAGATATAAGGTCAGAATGGCTTCATGACATTTTCCAATAATCATTTTTTCGTAAAAAAACAAACAAAAACAATTCCATCCCCCTAAAAAGAAACAACCTAAGATCAACCACATTTTACAAAGAAAAACCTTTTCGTAATGTATGAGCCGTACTTGGGAGTCCTTCATTAAGGCATGAGCTTACAGGAATCCCTTCAATGAGTTTTTCGGAACCTTTTCCAATCGAACCGAGGGCCCCAACTACAACTTAAATTATTCATGTCCTCATGCGCCACATTTTTGAGACTTCCACTTCAAAATCCTTCTATTTTGATAGGTTTTTGAAGATCTTCAAAGATATAATATAATCTGCATGGACAGCCATGTCAAAAAGAAAGCCCATTCTGTTCTTGTGCTCTTTGATTATGATGTTTAAGCGATTAGCTTTGATTGTTCTGTCTGTGTGTATTGGAAAGTTCCATAAAATGTTTACAGGTCCTATCTCTGTAAACGGGTCTGGCTGATATTCATACCAGTTTCTTGCAGTTTCCTTTCCGTGAAAGTTGCATATTTTCCACTGAGAGATATTGGCCCAGTCTATCATGTCAAGATTTATATTCAGTTGGTGGCTGCATTTTTATCATTTCCTTGGATTTCTTTAGTACACACACTTACTTTCGTGTCTCAATCATGCCTGATAAGGGTATACCAAGCACATGCATCACAGCCAAATATACGCGATATGGTGACAGATTTTGTTAAAAACTTTGTATGACTTTGCAGGTGAGCCCCAGTTAGAAATAGATTCAGGTCAAGTAACTTAGCCCCTACAGACGGACTCACTCTGTCTCATTCTATTAACTTAAAAAAAAATAAAATCATCTCTACACCCAGACATAATGATCTCTAACTACTCCCGCTCATGAACAGAGATGCACAGTGCCTCAGCCCCTCGGGGACACGCCCAATTTGGACAGGAAACGAACAAGCAAGTCTGTTGTACAGAGAGAGATATTTACATGTACATGTTAAGGTGTATGTTGCGTGTTAAACCTATAGACGCCCTGTAGGATACAGTGTCATAACCTTACCTCGCTAGGTGTTGCTTCTGTGCTTCCTGTAGCAAGTTGGATTTTTTTTATGAAAGGGGCCATTATAATATATACTAAGATACAATAGATATAAAAAAGAGTATAAACAAAAACGAATGAATAAGAAGAGAAAAGAATTAATTGAGATCAGAAGCCATGACAGTAATTTCTGATAACTCATTTATTATTATTATTATTATTATTATTATTATTATTATTATTATTATTTCCTTGGGATTCTGTTATATACACATTTCCTTCAAGGTCCCAACCAGAAAAGGCTTCATGACATTTCCAATGATCATTTTTTGTAACCCCCCCCACCTAAAAAAACAACCTAAGATGAACCAGGTTTTACATAGATAATGCTTTTCGTAATTTGTTTTTCTATCTCTCGTAATATCACGAGATAAAATTCTTCTAAGTGTGTCGGCTCTACTTGTCAAGACAATTTTTGTATTTCTCTTAAGCTGGGATTTCCATTGATTTTTAATAAGTGGTTGTGTTCCTTTTTTATCATTCCAAGCGCACCTACTATGACGGGTACTATTCTTGTTTTCAATTTCCAAATAATAATAATAATAAGTTGTTTTTTGTGAAAGGGAGCATTATAATACATACTAAGATACAATACATATAAAAAAAGAGTATAAACAAAAACGAATGAATAAGAAGAGAAAAGAATTAATTGAGATCAGATGCCGTGAGAGTAATTTCTGATAACTCATTTATTATTATTATTATTGTTATTATTATTATTATTATTATTATTATTTCCTTGGATCTCTGTTGTATACACATTTCCTTCCAGGTCCCAATCATAGACCTAAGGTCAGAAATGGCTTCATGAAATTTTCCACGTGCAGTTTTTAACAAAAACGACACATATTTTATATAGATAAAGTCCTTCGTAAGGTGTGGGCTGTATTTGGAATAACAATTTTTTGTATTTGGTCTACCATGAATCCGTTCAATGAGTATCTTGGACTCTTTTCCAAAGACAACTGGAATTGTAGATGTCCTCATATGCCAGATGTTTGAGATTTCGATTTCAAAGTTCTTGTATTTTGATAGTTTTTTTGAAGCTCTTCAAAGAGACATTGCAGTCTTCAGAGACTGTCATGTCAATAAGGAGGCACATTTTGTCTTTGGGGTGTCTAATCACGATGTCTGGGCGATTAGCTTTCATTGTTCGGTCTGTGTGTATTGTAAAGTCCCATAGAATTGTAACAGGTCCTATCTCCGTAACCGGGTCTGCGAGGTGTTCATACCAATTTCTTTCAGTTTCCTTTCCGTAGAAGTTGCAGAGTTTCCAGTGCAGATATTGGCCCACACTGTCATGTCGTCTTTTATATTCAGTGGGTGCCAATACCGTGCAACCTCATACAAGAAGATCAATTGTTTCAGAATCTGAATGTTGGGCTAACACAATTCTTCAGTATATGTGCTTGATAATTACAAGTTAACAAGCATTGGTCCTGTGCAGCAAGAGTAAAGTCTTCAGTTGCAGCTTTTAACCCTGCACTGCGTAGTCACTGATGGGTACGGGGCTTGTCTACATCAACTTGTTTGGTACGGGCAGAGTATTGACAATGAAGCGGTTTATCTTGCCATAGTTTCTGCATCTGGTCGGTTGCATTTGTCTTTGCTTTCTTTTTTAAAAAGTATTTTGCAGCTGCAGTCGGTGTATTATGCTTTACTTGCATTTCTTCAGCCATTTGAAACTCTGTTTTAAACTTTTCAAATTGAACTTGTTGGCTTCCTTTATTGTAATAATAATAATAATAATAATAATAATAATCATTATCATTATCATTATTATTATTATTATTATTATTATTATTATTATTATTACTTCCTTTGATTTTTGTTGTATATTTCTGCGTTTTTGTTATATACACATTTCCTTCCGGGTCCCAACCAGAGACCTAAGGTCATAAATGGCTTCATGATATTGATCAATTTTGTAAAAAAATCCAATTATTATTATTATTATTATTATTATTATTATTATTATTATTATTATTATTTCCTGTTTACTCATTTCCATCCGGTCAGAAATGACATATTCCACTGATTATTTTTATAAAAAAATAAAACAGCCCAAGAGAAAACACGCAGATTTTACGTATTTAAAGTCTTTTGCAAGGTGTGTACTTTTGAGAACAATTTTTGCATTTTTCTAAAATCTGATATCTTGTACTCTTATCACATGCCTCTGAGGACTGAGGCTGAAGTCTCCTTGAGATTTAGAACATCAGGAAGAGTGTTCAATCTCAGAAGGTTCTATACCAAATCCCAAAACTTTGAATACTTGATCTAGAATTTCTTGCATGATGATAATTTTATAATGCACTCTGTAAATGATTTGCAACCCCTAATGGGGTTTGCCACTTCTGATGCTTTTATACAGGGGGGAGAGGCAAAAGTAATGTTCACCCTTCCACGTGGTGTGTCCTGCGAAAAGACAACAGTACTTGTGAAAAATACAAGGTATGTTGTTGACACTTTGCTGTACCATGGAAGTACCATATCGAAAGACGGCGATCCTGGGTGCCGAGATCTTTTCCAGAATTCAGTAGGCAAGTGTTGTATTTGGTAAATTAGCTAGTAGAGTTTATTTAACATCAAAATTCAGTCTTTGACTCCAGACACAGTTGTCTTTCAAAGATCTAAATGCAACAACGTTTAAACATTAAAAATTTCCAACCAGTTGAGATGGGCAAGAAGAAGGCCATAATTGCCTATGTCCTAAAAAGATTGCTTCATACATCTTATTGTTCTTCTCATTCCTTTTAAAGTGACTTTTAAGTGGGGACCCTAACACTGGTCGCTTACTAACATTTTTATGTAGCTGCTACTATAGATGAAGGAAGCTACCAAACACTTTTTTCATACACTTTCCCCTCATACTTATGAAGGGTGTTTGCCTTAAAAAGATTTTTTTCTAGAAATACTCTTGTTGACTGTTTTTGGCGAAATCCCATCTGCAGGAACAAAGTATATCCTCGCTATTAAGAAATGCTGCTTCAAAATTAGCATTTCAAACAATGAAGAGAATAATATATAAACTGGGGAACATTATACTGACAGGTGCCCAGCACTAGGGAACAGTTGCCCGAGATCGCGCCATCTCATTGCTCCAGAGAGAGGGATCGGTGCTCGAACCGAGGTCAGCGCAGATATTTTGGCGATTTCTGTTGCAGAGTTTTGGACAATTTCTGTTCCTAGCCTGGGTGTATGCGTTCGGGCTCCCCACATTAAACCGACCTTTTGTCACAACCTGACCTTGTAGGGTGGAGGGGGAGTAAATACAAATTATTCTAAATTAGTTTGTAACACGTTTATTTATCATTTCTCAGTTGCGTCTCTGTCTTTGGGCAGAGTGCACTCAGGGGCGGCCCAATCAAAGGACTGAGTGCCTAGCTCTGGGGAACAGCTGTCCGAGCCTCGCCCTCTTATTGCACCAGAGAGAGGGATGGGTGTTCGCACCGAGGCCAGCGCAACCGACGGTTGTGGGGGCTTGGGCAATTTTTGTCCCTGCCCGGGTGCACGCGCTCGGTTTCACACTTTAAAAAGACCAGCACTAAGGAACCAGCCCTCTCATTGCACCAAGACTAAAGTGAGTGTGTTTACAGCCTATGACTTAAGGTTCCTGTTGTACACTTTTGAAACAATGGACTGCATAGCATGTGGCTTGAAAGATTCCACCAAAAATACCTTCGATGCATGATTAACATCAAATGACAGTTTTCATTCCAGACACTTTTGTCCCCTAAAGATCTTAATACAACATCCTTATAACAATGGTAATTATTAACTAGATGCAATGGTCAGAACACGCTGGGAGAATGAGGATTCCCAAACAACTTCTTTTACCGGTAACTGAAGATAGGAAAGTGTCCACAATACAAACCTATGAAGCCGTATTAATGCAATTTGAAGGATAATCTGAAAGCCATGCAAATGGTTGTGCAGCAGTGGTAAATTGTGGCTTTAAGTCGGACAATAGAGGAACTTTATAAGGAAGAGATGCAACGCCTTTAAGGATGAAGGTCTCAGGCATACTCAGATCAAGTGTGATCTCCGAAGAGGCACTCTTATTTGACAACTAATATACAGTCTTGTAAATGTTTTGACAAATAGAAGTTTTGTAAAGATCTGCGAGGCTAGCTTGTAAAGTCTTATCCTATGGTCAATTTACTAATTAAAAAGGTTCAAATCAGGGAACGCTATAGGTGACAAATAGTATATCGGTTTATCGATCAGAATCTGATCAGGTTACCAGTCTGTCACAAGGCTACTAGCATTCGGTTTGGATCGTAATGGTCTACAAGATTAGCTTCATAACTACACTTTTACAGTCAAATGATAACGATCTCAGTGCGTTCATATCTATCTATGTAGATATTCATTTAACATGGATGTGCAGTATAGAGAAAAACTGGTTTTAAATCGTACAGATTAGAGGAACTTTATTGGGGATTGATGTAACATCTGTGTGGATGAATATCTCAGGCCTGCTCAGATCTTTGGATGATCCCCGAGGAGACACTGACTCTGATTTGCCAACCAATATGCAGTTTTGGAAATGTGCTGTGTGTGGGTGTGAGCTCATATTGTTGTCGATGTCAGCTTATGTAAACCATCTGAAAAGGTCACCATAACAACCAGGTGGAAAGCTAATGATGCCGACCTGCTTCATCGTCCTGCCGACAATACGTGAGTTATTGGCAACAAGGTTTGCAGTTCATCATCTGGGCTGAGAAGGCATATGGTGGTACTAAGGAGAGTTGGAGGGCACACCGATCCAATCAACCCAATCAAGGATACAGAGTTTATCTGTCATATATACTTGATAGATATGAAATCGAAGGTTGTTCTCAAGAGACATCTTAGGGACCATGGACGCCGAAGCGAGACGGAAGCCATCACGAATGACGCGAGGGGTGAGGGACGGCTCTTTTCCGAGTAAAATGAGGCACTCACCAGGTCTCGATTTAAACCTATATCGGTTTCTTTATATCTATATACCTATTTGTTTAACCGAGTCTATACATATCTATCTATCTATCTATCTATCTATCTATCTATTTGACTATCTAACTATGCTTATATATATGCATATATCTGTGTACCTCACTACATATCTACAATCGGTTAAAATCTATCTATCCCAGTCCGTCCATATCTATCTATCTATCTATCTATCTATCTATCTATCTATCTATCTATCTATCTATCTATCTATCTATTTTAGTCCGGTATTATAAAATGATATTTCGGTCGTCCCTTCTCTCTATCTAGCTCGATCCGTGCTTATCTATCTATCTATCTATCTATCTATCTATCTATCTATCTATCTATCTATCTATCTCAATCTCTTGATATTTGTCTATATATCTCGTGTGTTTCTCCCGCTCCTGCTACACACACACACACACACACACACACACACACACACACACACACACACACATATATATATATATATATATATATATATATAAAGTGAGAGAAAGAAAGAGGGAGAGAAACAAACGAGATACATGGATAGATATCAAGAGATTGAGATAGATATTGAAATAAATCACTCTCTCTCTCTCTCTCTCTATATATATATATATATATATGTGAAAAAATATAGTTTTAAGGTGTGCTATATTTATGGGATAACGATAACAATATCAGAGATATACGCTCTGTATGTAAATATATATATATAAGTGAATGTTGAAGTCAACACTCAGAGGCGACAGGTTGTTTCCTGCTAGACGCAATTTGACGATTGCGTCTAGCATGACACAGCCTGTCGCCTCTGAGTGTTGACTTCGATGTTCACTTATATATATATATATATATATATATATATATATATATATATATATATATATATATATATAGAGAGAGAGAGAGAGAGAGAGATAGATAGATAGATAGATAGATAGATAGATTATATACATACTATACATATAGTACAATCCACAAAGAGACACTCAATGTGATTTGCCAACTAATATGCAGTCTTGTAAATGTTATGTGTGTGAGCGCATAATGTTGTCGAGGGCAGGTTATGTAAAACCTATAAAGATCATCATATAACAGTCAGTAGCAAGTCAACTATGCCAACCTAGATCATCGTCCTGCTAACAATACCTGGTCATCTAGACTGAAAAGGCACATGGTGGTACATTTGCATGGTTAACGACTTAAGAGAGTTGTTAACCATGCAAATCCAATCAATCCAGTCATGGATACAACATTTATTTGTCATATCTGCCTGATCATATCGTATGCTCGTCTCAAGTGTCATCTTAGGGGTCAGGGATACCGAAACGAGATGGAAGACATTACAAATGATGCTAAAAGTGAGAAGTCACTTCATTTGAGTTGAATGTGGCAATCACCGTATATAGGCAGCTAGCATCCATTTAAACAAGGTCTTTTTAAATATTTTATTGTATTTTCCCCAATTTCAAATAACTTGTGCACCCAAATTGAAAATTTGGATAACCTGTTCAATGTCCATGTTTTATATCTTTAGTAATTTCAACCGTCTTATTCAGTATCAAAAACGTAATATTGTCATCGTGTTAGAGAACGCTTTGTTAACTACATCCTAGCATTTTTGGAACGCTGTATTTCAAATTCAAATATACGTATATCGTATAAGTACAGTTAAGTGAAGAACAGTTTCATAAAGCTTGACAACATTGGAAATTGATTTTATCAAATATTTTATTCGTATTATTTTTATTTTACAAACATATTAAATATTTTCCCCATACTTTAAAATGCGGTCAGGCTCAGTTCCACACATGACGTCACTAATATGAAACATGAATTTGAAATGTTCCAAAAACATGCCACGATGTAGCCAACACACTTTTTACCATACTGACAACATTCAGTATTTGATAATTATCACCATATATAGGCAGCTAAACAAGGTCTTTTAAAATGTTTTATTGTATTTTTCCAAATTTCAAATAAGCTGTACACCCAAATTGAAAATTCTGGTCTCAAGTGTCATCTTAGGGGTCAGGGATACCGAAACGAGACGGAAGACATTACAAGTGATGAAAAGTATGACGGGCGGCTCTTATCTAAGTAAAATGTTGCAATTCCCATGCCTGTGTTGTATGTATGTATCGAAGCTTTCGAGTGAGAAACTGTTGCTTGTAATCGATACAAGCGGAAATATACAATTCATGAAGGCACAGAGGTCTCTCAAGAACACGGAATGAGCTGTGCAAACGTCAAGCCGTGCCGCTAAAAAAAGGAGAAATAAGAAACCCTGAAATCAATCAAGTTACATGTGATGAATATGGCAGAGAATGTCTCTCTCTAATTCAGGGCTCGTTAGTCAAACTGATCAACATTTCAGAAATTGATAGACCTTTTCGTAAATTACGATCAGTACTAAGCAGGAAATAATTTAACATCCGGCATGTGTCAGAAAAACGACTGAAACCGCTTCAGTCTCACCCGTCACATGGAAGCTCACATCGAATTTGAACAGAGTTTACAAAACAGGCCAGGTCCTATACAAAACAGTTTAGTTTGCCACATCTGTTATACGCAGGTTCCAAGAGCCATTATCGTTCTCACGAGAACCAAAAACATTGATCAAACTGGTCAGCCATATTGTCATACTTGTATATCGAAACAATGTATGAGATGTGGAACAAGTTTTTTCGGGTGATGTTTTGATGAAATACTGAAATGTTGGCAACAAAATAAAACAAATTAAACATCCATCTAACACAGACACACAGACACACAGACACACAGACACACAGACACAGACACACAGACACACACACACAGACACAGACACACAGACACACACACACACACACATATATATGCAGGTATATAACTTTTTGCGCGTGCGTGTGTGTGTGTGTTAGTGTCAGTGTGTGTCTGTGTGAGGTTGAAGGAATCGAGGTGAAGTACACTGTCAAACATAAACGTCGACGAAAATCTAGAGAAAATGGTTTATTTTCACAGACACGCGTATATATATATATATATATATATATATATATATATATATATATATATATATATATATATTTGAAATTTCTGTATTTAGGCAGCAATCCTTCTTTAATGCACATTTCATTGAAAACGACAGACAAGGTGCGTTTATTTCGTTTTTTATGCAATTTCTCATGCGATCTAATAATTTTTTTTCTTTTCGGATGATAAATTATATAAAAACTGTCCGAATGTTCTTTTTATCTTTTTATTTTTTTATTTTTAAAATGGCTAAATGTATAGCCGAAAGCGCTCGGATAAAAAGAACATTCGGACTGTTTTTATGTAATTATAATATAATTTATCATCCGAAAAGAAAAAAAAAATATTAGATCGCATGAGAAATTGTATAAAAAAAAAATAAAAGCACCTTTTCTGTCGTTTACAATGAAATGTGTTTATATATATATATATATATATATATATATATATATATATATATATATATATATATATATATATATATATATATATATATATAACTAAACGTAAAAAAGTTTTCTTGTGTCACCTTTCGTCCTTTAGAATTTCATCAGACTAAATTTCTGAAGTTGGTGCGACTACGCATGCGCATGACCGAGAGTTGGTGGGTAAATTAAATAAATTTTAAGTCAAAACTTTTTAAACACACACACACAGACTATATATATATATATATATATATATATATATATATATATATATATATATATATATATAGAGAGAGAGAGAGAGAGAGAGAGAGATAGATAGATAGATAGATAGATATATAGATATATATAGCTCGATAAATAGATATGAACAAGGTTGGATAGATATAAGAGAATAGAATAGAATAGAATAGATAGATAGATATGAATAGGGTGGGATAGATATAATATAATAGAATTGAATTGATAGATAAATACATAGATATGGACTTCGTCGGATAGATATAATATTATAGAATTGAATTGAATTGATAGATAGATATTTTAAAAATTAGCTCAACCAGTCCCATTACTTTCTCACAGGAAAAAAGACAATATTTATATATATATAAAAAAAATAAAACGAAATAAACAGGATGAAAAAAAATTGATATGGTTATGGAAATTAAAGATGACAAGCTTTGCATTCATTAGTGCGAACTCTAGACGATGTCGAAGAGCGTGGAATTGTCATTGGAAGAACTAGAATTAGTAGAGGTGGAACCATCCTGACGACGGCATTACTAAAAATGGCTCGAAAGCTGAGAGAATACTGCGAACAGTGCTGATGCATTGAGGCGACTTGCTGTCACTTGATCCCCAGCCTAAGAAACCAGTTACTGCTAGCGTGAACACTCAATAATAATAATAATAATAATAATAATAATAATAATAATGATAATAATAATAATAATAATAAAAGAATACTTTATAGAATCGTACCATTTTGCCGCCCTGCGCAACTGCTACTTTAGCAAAGCTGTATCGTTGCTTTTCGATACACTTTACAACTACTACTCCCTACCACTACTATTACTACTACTACTGCTACTGTTATACGTTTCAACGACTACTTGTACTCCTTCTACGACCTCTGTTAGTATTAATACATTAGTTTACCACAATGTAATAGAATGATGTCACTATTACCGCCCTGTTCTCTGTGACAATTGCAGTAACAACTCAGTGCTAAACTGTTGTGCGCATTATTTCTGTTTAATTTTCTAAATAAATTAAAGAATTATAAATACCAGGACCTCACCCGAGAGGAAGTGTTAGGGTTGTATCCAGAGTTACTGGGGCGTTTAGAACCGTGCCAAAAGCGCTGAAGGCGAGATTGGAAATTCGACAATGGATTTAGACGGTTCAGCGACCGGTACTGCTGTGAAATCCAATGATACCGAGG
Organism: Acanthosepion esculentum; assembly: GCA_964036315.1. NCBI lineage: Eukaryota > Metazoa > Mollusca > Cephalopoda > Sepiida > Sepiidae > Acanthosepion > Acanthosepion esculentum. The sequence continues at coordinate 118,677,072 of OZ038485.1, read as the reverse complement.
AAGGTGTTGTTAATTTGAAGAGACAGTCCGGCAGATTTCTCGTGGGAATATACTGCGGTGAAATTTGGGTAAGAAGATTAGTAGCGCCAAGAGATGTGCAGATTAACTTGGCATAAATAAGATTTTTTAATTTTTATTTTATTTTATTTTTTTCAGCAGAGAAGGCGAAGTATTCTAGAATGTCGGATAAAGTTGTAAAGAAAATAGTTTAATGGGAATAATAATTAATTAACATAAATTTTCTAGTGGTTCACGAAAAACACTGATGGCTACAAAAAGCCCCCAACAAACCAAAAAACCTTGCGAACAACACCAGAAACTTATGTAGCGAACCCTCAAATCAACACTGAAGGAAATAATGACCTACACACACACACACACACACACACCTAAACTTAAGCCTTCATTATCTCTGTGGGGGTTTGAACATCCATAGAATGTCTTCCCCTTAATATATAGCAAGCGACAAGTCAAATTTTCATTATTAGTCAAACAGCTTTTCTGAATACATCTGCCAAATAACTAACGGGACTTTTTTTTATCATTTCACCCCAAGCAAAGCAATAAAGCCACTAAGACGCTTGAGTTTACTGAGTGAGAGAGAATGCTAGAAAAAGAAAACATTATTAAAGAGAGATAACTATATAAAAAAACGGAACTAAAAAGAAAAACTGAAGATAGCGATTGACATTACATTTGAATAAGCCATGATAATTACAAGCACCTGTTGGTAAAAGACTGTAAAAATGTTGGTTGAAATGTCTGTAGAGGTCACAGTAGCCGCCTTCTTCATTGTCTGGAATGTGAAAAATAGTTTAAGTGAAGTGAGACTGATTATTGTTTCAAAAGACCATATCGGAAATAAAATCAAATCTATTTTTGTATATTCGAACATTTAAAGTTCATTAATCAGTTCATTTATTAATATTGACCTTTTTTCATTCATTTTTATTAATACTATACTTTTTTATAGTATACTTTTTATTTATAATATACGTTTTTTATACTATACTTTTCTTTTATACTATAATTTTTCCTACTATACTTTTTATTTATACTATACTTTTTTTATACTATACTTTTTATTTATACTATACTTTTTTATACTATACTTTTTATTTATACTATACAATTTCCATTCATTTTTATTTATATTATAAAAACCAGGATATCATGCAAGAAAAGATATCACCAGAAAATGATGCATCTATAATATTTTAAATGGGGGTTTTGAAATGACTAACATTATTACTGCTGTGATAATACACCACAGTACTATTACTGCGATAATGCCTTACAGTACTAAAGCTGTGAAAATGACCTACAGTACTAATGCTGTGATAATGTCCTACAGTACTAATGCTGTGATAATACACCACAGAACTGATGCTGTGTTAATACACCACAGTACTAATACTGCGATAACGCCTTACAGTACTAAAGCTGTGATAATGACTTACAGTACTAAAGCTGTGATAATACTCGACATTAATAATGCTGTTATAATACACCACAGTACTAATACTGTGATAATGCCCTGCAGTACTAATTGATGCCACACAGTACTAATACTGTGATCATACGGTACTAATCTAGGATTTATATAACGAAATCAACAAGTCATCCGATTATAGTGAAGAAGAATAAAAATCTATCAGATGGTTAATCCCGAATGTCCTGCGGTAAAAGGGTTACACTGAAGAACTATTTTATGAAAAAATGTCGATGCAAATGATTATTTACATTATTTGGATTATTATCCTCATCTTCATTGCTATATTCACAATGTTTCGGCCGTTGTGCGTTCCGACCTTCTTCAGGTGATTGAAATTTCGAACCGAACCCATTATTTCATCAACCGAGGTAGATTATTCTAGTTCCACGTGCCATACGTCTTCCGGATGTCTCAGTTATTTCCCTTTAACTCAACTTTCCAACATTTTTGGTTCACCACTGCTGTGGCCTGATATTGAACTGGCAATTCTTTGGGTCTAGTCACTGGATCTAACCAACGTCTTTATCCTCTGGGCCGTGAAGAAAATAACATAATCGGTTGAATCATAAATATTTTCGATTTTCGCTTATCAACGATCCTTTTTTTTTTTAAACGAAGTTCAGCCCGTACAAGGCCCCAGAACCAATGAAGGAAGCGCGGCTACAGATTAAGAGACACAATTTACGGGGAAACGTGGTAAAACTAAGGCTTGAGCCTAGATTTGAACACGATTGTAGTTATCGAGCAAACATTGTCTTGAGAGTCGGTTCCACAAAGGAGCGGTTCGTGTGAAGAAGCTGCTGAAGAGGAACTTACTTATTACCAAATGAATACGAAGGAAATGAAGGTGGATCGCTGCAATGTGCTTGGCATGGCGGGTCTTAGCATTGAAGGTCAGAAGTAGTGGTACCAAAGAATGTAATTCGTTTGAACGCTTTTCATTGGAATAATGATAGAGTAGCGAGAGGATTGTGAAGTTTCGACTGTGGGGAAGGAGGTGGTAAGGTGGGACATAACAAGGAAAGAAAGCTTATAAACTTTGACACTCACAGGGTATATTGAAAACAAGAGAAACAGAGAGTAACAATAAGCAAACTACCGACGAGTTTTTTTAATCATTTCATCCCAATCGAGGCAATAAAAGCCACTAGGATGCAAAGGGCCAGTGAGAGTGAAAGAACAGAGAGGGAAATAAAAGAACTAGGATCAGGATTCACATTCCATATAAATTTTTAACGATCATAGTTGACAGGAAAGTAGACAGACCAAAGAACGTTCCGCAAACAAAATGTGCGGACGAAGAAACTGCTAGCTATTCGAACAGCGAAATTACGAGACCGAACAGCCAATCTAGTCCTACGTTATGTCTGATAATTTCACTGTTGAAATTGTTAGTTGCAACCGTTACTGGGTGGATGGCAGAAAAGGGAATAGGAGAGATTGTGAAAAGAACTCTTTTAATACGGATATACCTTATTTCCGTCACTTGATCTCCAAAAACCTCTCATCCATCCCTTTACTTCCGAGTGGATTCTGTTTAGAAGACAGAACCTCAAAATGAGTTATCTGCTGGTCCAGAAGAAAATATTACTAAGATCTACAAAGGATAGGTAGTTGTGGAGTGCCATGATCACTCACGTCTTGAAGGGACATATAAGAACAATCACAGGTCGACATTAAACGAGAGTGGGGAATACCCTCCGCTCTTTTTACTCATGTGGCTGTTCCAGGGGAACACAGGGGGTGAGGGGGATAGGCAATCGAATAATGACATAACGATAGCCTTTCAGATAATACAAAGGAATAAAGGTCGAATATCATCATCAATAAGATGACTTGAATGACGCGGTAGAAGATTGAAACCATAACAATGTTAATATCTCCTTGAACAGATTTTCAGATATGAAAGGATCTGCGGTGACACGAATTACATCGATTGGCCACCAAATACACCTGAGCTAAACATGTAAATAATAATAATAATAATAATGAAAATAATAATAATAATAATAATAATAATGATAATGAAAATAATAATAATAATAATAATGAAAATAATAATAATAATAATAATGAAAATAATAATAATAATAGTAATAATAATAATAATAATAATAATGAAAATAATAATAATAATAATGAAAATAATAATAATAATAATAATGAAAATAATAATAATAATAATAATAATAATGTAAATAATAATAATAATAATGAAAATAATAATAATAATAATAATGAAAATAATAATAAAGAAAGCCAACAAATTCAAAATGGAGTTTCAAATGGGAGCAGAAATACAAGTAAAGCAAATTTTCCGATAAACTCCCTGAAACGATTTATGGAACCCCCTGACTTAATGAAATACAAAAAATTAAACTCACAAGGTCACACATTACGAAGGGCTTTATCTATGTAAAATCATCAGTGGGAAATGTCATGAAGCCATTTCTGACCTTAGGTTTCTGGTTGGGACCAGGAAGGGTGACAACCAGAGACCTAAGTATACAACAGAAATCCAAGGAAATAATAATAATAATAATAATAATAATAATAATAATGATAATAATAATAATAATAAGAAACCAGTAATTTTCTTTATTCTCAGTTGTAGTTGGATTTCTCGAATTGATCGGAAAAGTTTCCGATAAACTCCCTGAAACGATTTATGGAATCCCATGACTTAATGAAATACAAAAAATTAAACTCACAAGGTCACACATTACGAAGGGCTTTATCTATGTAAAATCATCAGTGGGAAATGTCATGAAGCCATTTCTGACCTTAGGTTTCGGATTGGGACCAGGAACGAATAGAGTATACAACAGAAATCAAAGGTAATAATGATAATAGTAATAATAATAATAATAATAAAGACCATGAAAGTAGTAAGCGTCTTTATTCAGTAATAAAGGAAGCCAACAAATTCAAAATGGAGTTTCAAATGGGCCTCAGAAATACAAGTAAAGCACAATACACCGACTGAAGCTGCAAAATATCTAAAAAAGAAAGCAAATACAAATGCAAACGACCAGATTCATAAACAATGGCAAGATAAACCACGGTCAATACTCTGCCCGTACCAAATAAGCTGACGTAGACAAAACCCGTACCCACCAGTGGCTACGTAGTGCAGGGTTGAAAGCTGAAACTGAAGGTTTTATTCTTGCTGCACAGGACCAATGCTTGTTAACTAGAAATTATCAAGCGCATATACTAAAATATTGTGTTAGCCCAAAATGCAGATTCTGTGATAATTATCCAGAAACAATTGATCATCTTGTATCAGGTTGCACGATATTGGCACCCATTGTATAATGGTATAAAACCCGGCATGACAGAGTGTGCCAATATCTGCACTGGAAAACTTGCAACTTCTACGGGAAGGAAACTGAAAGAAACTGTTAAGAACAGCACACAGACCCGGTTACGGTGATAGGGCCTGTTACAATTCTATGGGACTACACAATACACACTGACAGAACAATCAAAGTCAACCGCCCAGACATTGTTATTAAAGATCACACACAAAAAAGTGCCTCCTTATTGATATGACAGTCCCTGCAGACTGCAATGTATCTTTGAAGATATTCAGAAAGATTTCGAAATACCTTGAAAACGAAATCTCGAAAATGTGGCACATGGGAACATCAACAATCCCTGTTGTAGTTGGAGCCCTTGGACTGGTTGGAAAAGATTCCAGTAGACACATTGAAGGGATTCCTGGAAGCCCGTGCTTCAAAGAGATACAAAAAAATTGTTCTCACAAGTACAGCCCACACTTTACGAAGGGCTTTATCTATGTAATTTTTTTTTTTTTGTTAGTGGAAAGTGTCATGATGCCATTTCTAACCTTAGGTCTCTGGGCGGGACCCGGAGAGAAATGTGTACACGCCAGAAATCAAAGGAAATAAATAATAATAATAATAATAATAATAATAATAATAATAATAATAATAATAATAATAGTAAGTGGGTGACTAAGTGCAAATAAACTATATGACATCTACTTCAGTGGCAAAGAACCTAATAACGAAAGCAAAAACAAATGGAATGTACCAAATACAGAAACGATGTCAAAGATAGGTAGTTTTATGCTCATTACTCTACCGGTACCAAAGAAGCTGATGTAGACAAACTTCGTATCCATCAGTGTTTACGTAGTGCTGGGTTGAAACCTGAAACTGAAGATTTTATCTGTCTATAATTCTGAGATGAGGTATTATGTACATCATTTACATTATTCGGACTATTGTCCTCATCTTTGTCGCCATATTTATCACCCTTCAGTATCCTTCTATATTTCTGAGATGAAGTATTATGTACATTATTTACATTATTCGGACTATTGTCCTCATCTTTGTTGCCATATTTATTACAACGTTTCGGCCGTTGTACGCCCCGGCCTTCTTCAGGTATTTGGTATGTCGAACTGAACCCTTTATTTCGCTCACTGGGGTAGACTGTTCTACAAGGACACATGGCACAGTGAATAAAGGCGTTAGTTAGATCCAGTGAGAGGACCCAAAGAGTGTGAGTTCAATACTCGGCTAAGGCAGTGGAGAACTTTCAGAGGAAATTAACGGGAGATAACTGATATCCATTAAACATAGCACGTGGAACTAGAACAGTCTACCCCAGTGAGCGAAATAAAGGGTTCAGTTCGACAAATCCAACTACCTGAAGAAGACCGGAGCGTGCAACGGCCGAAATGTTGTAATAAATATGCCGACAAAGATGAGGACAATAGTGGTAATAATATAAATAATGAAGATTTTATTCTTGCTATACAAGATCAATATTTGCTCACTAGAAATTATCAAATACTTTTACTGACAAATCGTGTTAACCCTAAAGGCAGATTCGGTGATAAATATCGAAAAGCAGTTGACCATTTGGGGTCAGGTTGAACGGAGTTGGCACCCATAAAAGACCCGATAAAGGAGATATGACCCATAACAGTTTGATGGGACTTTACAATCCACATAAAGCAGTCAAATCTAATCGGCCAGGCATCGTGATGACAGGTGACAAAAACAAAAATATACTTTCCTATTGACATGGCCGTCCCTGCAGTTTGTAATGTACCTATGAAGATCTTAAAAAAAACTATCAAAATAGAAGGATCTTGAAATGGAAATCTCAAAAAATGTGCCACATGAGGACATTAATAATTCCAGTTGCAGTTGGAGTCCTTGGTTTGATCGGAAAATGTTCCAACAGAATCATTGAAGGGATTCGTGGCAGCCCATGCCTTCAAGAAATACAAAAAAATGTACTCACAAGTACAGCTCACACATTACGAAGAGTTTTATCTATGTAAAATGTATGTGATTTTAGTTTTTTGAATAGGTACAGATAGACTTATTGAAGGGATTCCTGGTAGCCCATGGCTTAAAGAAATACAAAAAAATGTACTCACAAGTACAGCTCACACATTACGAAGAGTTTTATCTATGTAAAATGTATGTGATTTTAGTTTTTTGAATAGGTACAGATAGACTTATTGAAGGGATTCCTGGTAGCCCATGCCTTCAAGAAATACAAAAAAAATGTACTCACAAGTACAGCTCACACAAAGGTGTTTATTTATGTAAAATGTGCGATCTTAGGCAGTCCATTTTTATTCGTTTCCAAAATTACTCCGTGAAAATGGCATGATGCCATTTTTGGCCTTAAGTCTCTGACTGGGAATCGGAAAGAAATGAGTATACAAATCAAAGGAAATACTACTACTACTACTAATAATAATTGCAAATTATTTACATTATTCGGACTACTTTTCTCATCTTTATCGCCATATTTATTACAACGTTTCGGCCATTGTACGATCCGGCCTTCTTCAGGTGGTTGGAATGTCGAACTGAACCCTTTATTTCGCTCACTGGGGTAGACTGCTCTAGTTCCACGTGCCATGTTTAATGGATGTCAGTTATCAGTTATCTCCTGTTAATTCCCCTCTGCAAGTTCTCCAATAAAGACGTTGGTTAGATCCAGTGACAGGACCCAAAGACCTATGGGTTAATTAGTAATACTTGTATCACTAAAACCATTATTAAAAGTATTCTTGCAATCTAAAAATATTTTCTGGCTTTAGATAACCTGCAATGTTCTGATAAGTCGTAGAAAGCAAATCAATCAATCTGAACCTCTGCCATGAGTGGTTTACGAGCCTTGATATTTAGTAAGTTTGAAAATAGAAAAGAAACAAATGATTCTTTTGTGATACTTGATATATTTAATCACAATATTTGCCTTTATTATTGATAACATAATCCTCTCTGTATGGCAGGTTTCAAGGCAAAGAAACATTCAATATCAATTTTAATATTTACGCAATTAATAAACTTTTTTCCGTAGAAAATTGTCACAGTTATCCGAAAAGACGATAGTCATATGGAGCAGGGTCAGGAGAGTAAGGAGGATGAGGTAAAATTTCTATATTTATTGCCATGACCTTTTCCTGAGTGATTCAGAAACATGTGAGCTTGTATTATCGCGTAAGAATAACACGTCTTTATGACTACTTATATTATTTATATTATTCACATTATTTACATTATTCGGACTATTGTCTTCATCTTTGTCGCAATATTTATTACAACGTTTCGGCCGTTGTACGCTCCGGCCTTCTTCAGGTGGTTGGAAAGTCGAACTGAACCCTTTATTTCGCTCACTGGGGTAGACTGTTCTAGTTCCACGTGCCATTTTTAATGGATGTCAGTTATCAGTTATTAGCTGTTAATTTTTCCCTCTGAAAGTTCTCCGCTGCCTTAAGCTCACACTCTTTGGGTCCTGCCACTGCATCTAACTAACGCCTTTATCCACTGTGCCATGTGTCCTTGAGGAAATAATGTACATAATACCTCATCTTTGAAAGATAGACAAATAATAATAATTGCATTTTGAAATAATTTCTTCTTTATATTTTGAAAATTCTTTTAGGAATGTACACGGTGACATTATGCTCGTTTTTCAAACTCTCCATTTAATCGGTTTACAGATTTTTAACGTTTGTACATAATTCTTATCTGTGCATACGTATAAATATTTCAACGGAAGTTTGAATTAATAAGCACAATCACACGATATCGTCCAATTAAGAAAAATGATGCTACGGATGTCAGCTACATATGCAACCAATTGTACCAACAAAAGTAATCTGTTGACTTGATCTATACCAAATAACAAAAAACGATATCATTTGAAGACTTCAAAACATGTAAGAATAGAAGTTAATATGAACGATAATAGAAGGTTAAGGATAAGACAGAAAGACGACGTTGAAATTTATGTGAAAATAGGAAAAAAGGATAAAAATTAATAAGGAATTATAATGGTAAATTTGAAAACGTAGAATAATAATATTAATGAAAATACAAGGAGCTTGCAATCGAAATCTCAAAAATGTGGCACATGGGAACATAAACAATACCTGTTGTAGTTGGATCCCTATGATTGGTTGGAAAAGAGTCCAGTAGACTCATTGAAGGGATTCCTGGAAGCCCATGCTTCAAAGAGATACAACAAATTGTTCTCACAAGTACAGCCCACACTTTACGAAGGGTTTTATCTATGTAATTTTTTTTTTCACTGGAAAGTGTCATGATGCCATTTCTAACCTTAGATCCTTGGGCGGGACCCGGAAAGAAATGTGTAAACGCCAGAAATCAAAGGAAATAATAATAATAATAATAATAATAATAATAATAATAATAATAATAATAATTTGCAACTCCTATGGGAAGGAAACTGAAAGGAACTGGTACGAACACCACCCAGACCCGGTTACGGAGATAGGACCTGTTACAATTCTGTGGGACTACACAATACACACTGACAGAACAATCAAAGCCAACCGCCCAGACATTGTTATTAAAGACCACAAACAAAATAAGTGCCTCCTTATTGATATGGCAGTCCCTGCAGACTGCAATGTATCTTTGAAGATATTCGAAAAGCTGTCAAAATATAAAAACCTTGAAATAGAAATCTCAAAAATGTGGCACATGAGAACATCAACAATCACTGTTGTAGTTGGAGCCCTTGGAATGGTTGGAAAAGATTCCGGTAGGCTGATTGACGGGATCCCTGGAAGTCCATGCCTCAAACAGATACAAAATATTGTTATGACAAGTACAGCCCACACTTTACTTTTGTAATTATTTTTTTTTTTTTCAGTGGAAAGTGTCATGATGCCATTTCTAACCTTAGGTCCCTGGGCAGGACCCGGAAAGAAATGTGTAAACGCCAGATATCAAAGAAAATAAAAAAAATAATGATAATATAGCGAGTCATCCATATACAGACAAAGAATCCCACTCGAAAGTCTTTGGGCTAGACAGGTTTCCGAATTGGGAAATTGTCTCGTATTCGTAGTACAGATGTCGGGTATAGGGCAAACAACTTGAATGGTATTTTGATACTGTAGTGGATTTCTTAAATATCCACATTGAGTGATATAAAATAAACTCTAAATGTTTTACTCGTAAAGGTCGCCAAATACAAGACACGAGGGTCACACAAGGTAGAGACCACTACTGTTAAAATGGTTCTAATATATGAGGTGTGATAGAGGAGATGATAGGTAGTGAAGATTATGAGAAAAGGGGGGATAAGGTAACGTTTGACCCTCGACCTGAAGGGTTAGTTATGTTCAGGGAAGCATCCGCGCAGGAGTCTGCCCTAAAGAGTTAAAGTTCTTTAGGGAAAAGGTGAGTGAGACTTTCTCCTTACATTTGGAATATAGAAGAAATGTGGTTGATTTGGTTCTATGGAAGTGGCATAAGGTCTGAACTCGTAGTACTAAAGAATGCAGCTTATCTAAACATTTGCCAAAGAAAATAATTATAATGTTATTTAATCTGCTTTGTAGAAAATGAAATGAGATGAAGACCGATTATAAAATTACCAGCATGATTTTTTTTTCTTTTAAATTAGAAATAAAACTGTTCAATTTTCGGATTATTTTGATTTTGAAAATTTCAATTAAGAGACTGCATACAAACAAAGAGTAGACAAAAAATTGTGCGAGGGATAGGTTGCACTAAGTAGTACTTTTTTCAAAACCGTAAAACATTAATTTTAAATCTTGAGTTATGCACAAAAATAGCTTCGTCCGATTTAGACGTTCACATGAAATCAGTTCAGCGGTTTTTTCTTTGCTTCTGACTAAATTTTCCTGTTTCTTAATACATTGTTTAGTTTTTGGAAGGCATCTTTTGTTATTCCAGTGTGTCTTCGGATTTCGGTGTCATATTGTCCGTCAACATTCAACTCATTTAGAAATGTCTAAATTAGCATCTGTATAGAACCAGTGGTGAACCGGATCTAAAAATATTGGTTGCCAGGGGACAAAGGAGGCCCACTCACAACTGCAATACCATCACTTTATTTTTAACGAATAAATAAATTAAAAAAATAAAAACACATGTAAAAAACGATACAATTAATTTTTTATGGAACTGTGTATTTCTTAGTAATTGCAGTGTACCTCTCCTGTATAATTTGCTGGCAGTAGATACAAAATGTTATAATTTAATTTTTTATTTATTCATTTTTTAAATTTTAAGTAACTGATTGATATTTTAAAATAGTTTACTGCACAATTTACACATTAACAGATAGTTCCAAAGCTCAATAGAGCATTACATGCATTTGGTTATATTAAGAGCAATTGTTTGCATTCGCGAGATGATTGTGTGAATCTGCCAATAATTGCTTCTGCATCCAATTCATCTAACAATTACTTTTCAATGGACAGCAATATGTATGATTGCAAATTATCTTCAAACAGCAAATTTCTTAACCTTGTCTTTATGATCTTTAGCTTTGAAAATGTCCTCTCACATTGGACTTGAGTAACCGCAACTGACTTAATAAAGTTTTTATTCCTTTTTATTATTAAAACAATTGTCTGTGTTTGTTTCTTTCTGGCATTTTTGTTTGGAGCCCACTTGTCACCAGGCAAACTGACACCCTGGCCAATCCGCGCTGCATCCCTATTCTTGTTTTGACTATACTTCAATGTACTCTTTGACCTTACTCAGGTGTTTTTTTTTGTTGTTTTTTTAAGCGTATCACCCCAAGCAAGGCTGGAGGCCACTATCACGCATGGGGTTACAGAAGGGATGGAGGAAGAGCAGATAGGAGTGGTAAAGGAGAGGATGTGGAGAAAGAGAAAGACGGAGGGTCGATCAAGGCAAGGGGGTTACAGAAGATTTGGAGCGAGAGCAGATAGGAATGAAAGATGAAAGGATGTGGAGAAGGGAAGTGGATAGATCAAGGCAACTGGAGATGACGATTGACGCTACACTTAAACCGTTGGAGATTGTATTTGTCAGGGAAACAGTAATAGGGAAGGGAGTTCCATTAACAGACATGAAATTTGGAACATAAAAAAGACACCTGCCAATAAAGAAGAGGAAACAATAAACAACAACAAAAAAACACAAAAACAAAACAAGGAATTTAAAAAATCTTTTCTAGACTTCACTTTTATATTTTAAAAATGTTTTGCTAAAAAATAACAAAACCAGAATCATTTTTAGTTTTTTATTTTAGATATTTTTAGGAGATTCCACCATCTATCTATCTATCTATCTATCTATCTATCTATCTATCTATCTATATATATATATATATATGTACAGTGTAACCCGGATATAAGAGAGTTGTCGGGACCGGAGAAGAAGTATCTTATATACGGGTTTCTCTTATATCCGGGTTTGGTCTATTTTGTTTTATTAATACAGGCTCTAATTTGGGACGAGAGAAATATATATATATATCCGGGTTTCTCTTATATCCGGGTTTGGTCTATTTTGTTTTATTAATACAGGCTCTAATTTGAGACCAGAGAAATATATATATATATATCCGGGTTTCTCTTATATCCGGGTTTGGTCTATTTTGTTTTATTAATACAGGCTCTAATTTGGGACCAGAGAAATATATATATATATATCCGGGTTTTTCTTATATCCGGGTTTGGTCTATTTTGTTTTATTAATACAGGCTCTAATTTGGGACCAGAGAAATATATATATATATCCGGGTTTCTCTTATATCCGGGTTTGGTCTATTTTGTTTTATTAATACAGGCTCTAATTTGGGACCAGAGAAATATATATATATATCCGGGTTTCTCTTATATCCGGGTTTGGTCTATTTTGTTTTATTAATACAGGCTCTAATTTGGGACCAGAAAAATATATATATATATCCGGGTTTCTCTTATATCCGGGTTTGGTCTATTTTGTTTTATTAATACAGGCTCTAATTTGGGACCAGAGAAATATATATATATATATCCGGGTTTCTCTTATATCCGGGTTTGGTCTATTTTGTTTTATTAATACAGGCTCTAATTTGGGACCAGAGAAATATATATATATATCCGGGTTTCTCTTATATCCGGGTTTGGTCTATTTTGTTTTATTAATACAGGCTCTAATTTGGGACCAGAGAAATATATATATATATCCGGGTTTCTCTTATATCCGGGTTTGGTCTATTTTGTTTTATTAATACAGGCTCTAATTTGGGACCAGAGAAATATATATATATATCCGGGTTTCTCTTATATCCGGGTTTGGTCTATTTTGTTTTATTAATACAGGCTCTAATTTGGTACCAGAGAAATATATATATATATCCGGGTTTCTCTTATATCCGGGTTTGGTCTATTTTGTTTTATTAATACAGGCTCTAATTTGGGACCAGAGAAATATATATATATATCCGGGTTTCTCTTATATCCGGGTTTGGTCTATTTTGTTTTATTAATACAGGCTCTAATTTGGGACCAGAGAAATATATATATATATCCGGGTTTCTCTTATATCCGGGTTTGGTCTATTTTGTTTTATTAATACAGGCTCTAATTTGGGACCAGAGAAATATATATATATATATCCGGGTTTCTCTTATATCCGGGTTTCTCTTATATCCGGGTTACACTGTATGTATATATTCTTTCAGTGCAGCTTTGTTGCCCACAGCAAGGCTGGTCTAGTATTGCACTTAAGAAAGCACAAATGAAATATGTCTTTCCCTTACCTGATTTTCTCCACAAGAGCTCCTGCTATCATGCATAAATGCAAAACAAAAGGCATCATCCACTGCTGACCCTCATTTATCATTCACGATAGGAGATTCCACTATATATATATATATATATATATATATATATATATATATATATATATATATATATATATATATATGCACACATACACGATGAGAAAGAGACATATAGATATATATTGATATAGATATGTATAATACAATATATGTATATTTATATAGCTAAAAGTGTCTATGTATAAATATGAGTATGAAATCCTAAGTACAAAAAATATAGATATTCTGAGAAAGCAATAAAGCTAAAAAAAGGCAACAACATTATCATAAGAGAGTAAACATTTAATATTCAATTTCTTTTAATGAGCATCCTGACGGTAGCAAGCTGGGTCTAAAAATATTGGTTGCTAGCAGATAAAGGGGACCCACCCACAACTATCATTTAATTTTCATAATAAATAAATAAAATTAAAAGAAACACATGTAAAAAACGATACAATTAATTTTTTATGGAAATGTGTATTTCTTCGTAATTGCAGTTTAATTATACAGTGTATATTGCTCACAGTATATACAAAATGTAAGTCCAACATTTTATAATTTAATTTTCTGTTTATTCATTTTTTAATTTTAAGTAATTGATATTTTAAAATACTTTACTGCAAATTTACACATTAGGCGATAGTTCATAAGCTCAATACATGCATTTGTTTATAGTAAATTTGGTTTGGTTTGGTTTGTTTTACGGCATATCAATCTTAATGGGTTATTTAATGCCGACAAGATTTTTGGTTTGGTTTGGTTTGTTTTACGGCATATCAATCCTAATGGGTTATTTAATGCCGACAAGATTTTTGGTTTGGTTTGGTTTGTTTTACGGCATGTCAATCTTAATGGGTTATTTAATGCCGACAAGATTTTTGGTTTGGTTTGGTTTGTTTTACGGCATGTCAATCTTAATGGGTTATTTAATGCCGACAAGATTTTTGGTTTGGTTTGGTTTGTTTTACGGCATGTCAATCTTAATGGGTTATTTAATGCCGACAAGATTTTTGGTTTGGTTTGGTTTGTTTTACGGCATATCAATCTTAATGGGTTATTTAATGCCGACAAGATTTTTGGTTTGGTTTGGTTTGTTTTACGGCATATCAATCTTAATGGGTTATTTAATGCCGACAAGATTTTTGGTTTGGTTTGGTTTGTTTTACGGCATGTCAATCTTAATGGGTTATTTAATGCCGACAAGATTTTTGGTTTGGTTTGGTTTGTTTTACGGCATATCAATCTTAATGGGTTATTTAATGCCGACAAGATTTTTGGTTTGGTTTGGTTTGTTTTACCGCATATCAATCTTAATGGGTTATTTAATGCCGAAAAGATTTTTGGTTTGGTTTGGTTTGTTTTACGGCATATCAATCTTAATGGGTTATTTAATGCCGACAAGATTTTTGGTTTGGTTTGGTTTGTTTTACCGCATATCAATCTTAATGGGTTATTTAATGCCGACAAGATTTTTGGTTTGGTTTGGTTTGTTTTACCGCATATCAATCTTAATGGGTTATTTAATGCCGACAAGATTTTTGGTTTGGTTTGGTTTGTTTTACCGCATATCAATCTTAATGGGTTATTTAATGCCGACAAGATTTTTGGTTTGGTTTGGTTTGTTTTACGGCATGTCAATCTTAATGGGTTATTTAATGCCGACAAGATTTTTGGTTTGGTTTGGTTTGTTTTACGGCATGTCAATCTTAATGGGTTATTTAATGCCGACAAGATTTTTGGTTTGGTTTGGTTTGTTTTACGGCATATCAATCTTAATGGGTTATTTAATGCCGACAAGATTTTTGGTTTGGTTTGGTTTGTTTTACGGCATGTCAATCTTAATGGGTTATTTAATGCCGACAAGATTTTTGGTTTAGTTTGGTTTGTTTTACGGCATATCAATCTTAATGGGTTATTTAATGCCGACAAGATTTTTGGTTTGGTTTGGTTTCTTTTACGGCATGTCAATCTTAATGGGTTATTTAATGCCGACAAGATTTTTGGTTTGGTTTGGTTTGTTTTACGGCATGTCAATCTTAATGGGTTATTTAATGCCGACAAGATTTTTGGTTTGGTTTGGTTTGTTTTACGGCATGTCAATCTTAATGGGTTATTTAATGCCGACAAGATTTTTGGTTTGGTTTGGTTTGTTTTACCGCATATCAATCTTAATGGGTTATTTAATGCCGACAAGATTTTTGGTTTGGTTTGGTTTGTTTTACCGCATATCAATCTTAATGGGTTATTTAATGCCGACAAGATTTTTGGTTTGGTTTGGTTTGTTTTACGGCATGTCAATCTTAATGGGTTATTTAATGCCGACAAGATTTTTGGTTTGGTTTGGTTTGTTTTACGGCATGTCAATCTTAATGGGTTATTTAATGCCGACAAGATTTTTGGTTTGGTTTGGTTTGTTTTACGGCATATCAATCCTAATGGGTTATTTAATGCCGACAAGATTTTTGGTTTGGTTTGGTTTGTTTTACGGCATGTCAATCTTAATGGGTTATTTAATGCCGACAAGATTTTTGGTTTAGTTTGGTTTGTTTTACGGCATATCAATCTTAATGGGTTATTTAATGCCGACAAGATTTTTGGTTTGGTTTGGTTTCTTTTACGGCATGTCAATCTTAATGGGTTATTTAATGCCGACAAGATTTTTGGTTTGGTTTGGTTTGTTTTACGGCATGTCAATCTTAATGGGTTATTTAATGCCGACAAGATTTTTGGTTTGGTTTGGTTTGTTTTACGGCATGTCAATCTTAATGGGTTATTTAATGCCGACAAGATTTTTGGTTTGGTTTGGTTTGTTTTACGGCATGTCAATCTTAATGGGTTATTTAATGCCGACAAGATTTTTGGTTTGGTTTGGTTTGTTTTACGGCATGTCAATCTTAATGGGTTATTTAATGCCGACAAGATTTTTGGTTTGGTTTGGTTTGTTTTACGGCATATCAATCTTAATGGGTTATTTAATGCCGACAAGATTTTTGGTTTGGTTTGGTTTGTTTTACGGCATGTCAATCTTAATGGGTTATTTAATGCCGACAAGATTTTTGGTTTAGTTTGGTTTGTTTTACGGCATATCAATCTTAATGGGTTATTTAATGCCGACAAGATTTTTGGTTTGGTTTGGTTTCTTTTACGGCATGTCAATCTTAATGGGTTATTTAATGCCGACAAGATTTTTGGTTTGGTTTGGTTTGTTTTACGGCATGTCAATCTTAATGGGTTATTTAATGCCGACA
The DNA here is from genome assembly GCA_964036315.1 of Acanthosepion esculentum. Lineage (NCBI taxonomy): Eukaryota > Metazoa > Mollusca > Cephalopoda > Sepiida > Sepiidae > Acanthosepion > Acanthosepion esculentum. The sequence continues at coordinate 118,660,203 of OZ038485.1, read as the reverse complement.
AGATTTTTGGTTTGGTTTGGTTTGTTTTACGGCATGTCAATCTTAATGGGTTATTTAATGCCGACAAGATTTTTGGTTTGGTTTGGTTTGTTTTACGGCATGTCAATCTTAATGGGTTATTTAATGCCGACAAGATTTTTGGTTTGGTTTGGTTTGTTTTACGGCATGTCAATCTTAATGGGTTATTTAATGCCGACAAGATTTTTGGTTTGGTTTGGTTTGTTTTACGGCATGTCAATCTTAATGGGTTATTTAATGCCGACAAGATTTTTGGTTTGGTTTGGTTTGTTTTACGGCATATCAATCTTAATGGGTTATTTAATGCCGACAAGATTTTTGGTTTGGTTTGGTTTGTTTTACCGCATATCAATCTTAATGGGTTATTTAATGCCGACAAGATTTTTGGTTTGGTTTGGTTTGTTTTACCGCATATCAATCTTAATGGGTTATTTAATGCCGACAAGATTTTAGGTTTGGTTTGGTTTGTTTTACCGCATATCATTCTTAATGGTTTATTTTATGCCGACAAGATTTTTGGTTTGGTTTGGTTTGTTTTACGGCATATCAATCTTAATGGGTTATTTAATGCCGAAAAGATTTTTGGTTTGGTTTGGTTTGTTTTACCGCATATCAATCTTAATGGGTTAGTTAATGCCGACAAGATTTTTGGTTTGGTTTGGTTTGTTTTACCGCATATCAATCTTAATGGGTTATTTAATGCCGACAAGATTTTTGGTTTGGTTTGGTTTGTTTTACGGCATATCAATCTTAATGGGTTATTTAATGCCGACAAGATTTTTGGTTTGGTTTGGTTTGTTTTACCGCATATCAATCTTAATGGGTTATTTAATGCCGACAAGATTTTTGGTTTGGTTTGGTTTGTTTTACGGCATGTCAATCTTAATGGGTTATTTAATGCCGACAAGATTTTTGGTTTGGTTTGGTTTGTTTTACGGCATATCAATCTTAATGGGTTATTTAATGCCGACAAGATTTTTGGTTTGGTTTGGTTTGTTTTACGGCATGTCAATCTTAATGGGTTATTTAATGCCGACAAGATTTTTGGTTTGGTTTGGTTTGTTTTACGGCATGTCAATCTTAATGGGTTATTTAATGCCGACAAGATTTTTGGTTTGGTTTGGTTTGGTTTGTTTTACGGCATTTCAATCTTAATGGGTTATTTAATGCCGACAAGATTTTTGGTTTGGTTTGGTTTGGTTTACGGCATGTCAACCTCAATGGGTTATTTAATGCCGACAAAATATTTATTGCTGGTGATATGTTTTTCTTTAAAAATCTATTTCTGGGAATATTTTTCCTTGAAGAAATCTATAGCTGGTCATATTTTTTTCAAAGAATGTGTAACTGTTTGTATTGTTGGTATTTTTTAAAAATAATTATTTATTTTTCAAGAATTATTGCTGGTAATAATTTCTTTATTACAAAGTTTTTCTGGTATTAAAACCTATTTTTTTTTAGTTTGGGTGTTAACTATTTGCTCATAGCTGGGACCCTAACAACAGGTGTTATCACCTCAGTCCAGGGTGGACCTGGGAACACCACCAATTACGAGGTGGTTCCACGTTCCTCAAAACCTCCTGATCAGAGGCCTTGGTGCTGGACGAAGTTTATCGTCTTGCCCTGGACCATTTAAATGAGGGAATTTGTTAGAGACAACGAATATAAAACTTAATAATGAACTGGATCAGAAAGGAGTGTAGAAATATCTTGGATTGAACAAAGGATCTAACATGAAGCAATAAAAGGCAACATCAGAAAGGAAATGGTTTAGATTGTGTCAAAGTGACAAAGAAAACTGAGTTAAATACACAAAATAAATTTGAAGCTATTAACACTTTTGCAATATTTATTGTTGTATATTCTTTTAGTTTTAATTTGATAAATTGAAATCTTCAAACAGGAGAAAACTTCTAACTGTAAAACAAACGCATCATAAATGTATATTCTACTGTAGACTTGAGATAAAGTCACACCCATACACCTTGAAAAATACAGAGAAGAAATAAAAGGCTGGATGTTAAAACACGTTTACTGGCATAAATTAATGAACATATGCCCTCCCATTGTTAAACGTAGACGTTTCCATTGTTGAACATAGATGAACATAGATTCTTCCATTGTCTAACATAGACTCTTCCATTTTTGAACATAGACAAGCAATTCTTGAGACTGTTCCTTTGTTGAACATAGATGGACATTGACTCTCCCATTGCTGAACATAGACTTTTCCATTTTTGAACATAGACTATTCCATTTTTAAACATAGACTCCACCTTTGTTGAACATAGACACTTCTATTATTGAATATAGACTCTTCCATTTTTTTAACATAGACTCTTCCATTGCTGAACATAGACTTTTCCTTTTTTGAACATAGCCTCTTCCATTGTTGAAAATAGACTTTTCCATTGTTGAACATAGACTCTTCCATTAGCGAACATAGACTCTTCCATTGTTGAACATAGACGCTTCCATTGTTGAACAAAGACTATTCCATTGTTGAACATATACTTTTCCATTATTGAACAAAGACTTTTCCTTTTTTGAACATAGACTCTTCCATTGTTGAACATAGACTTTTCCATTGTTGAACAAAGACTTTTCCTTTTTTGAACAAAGTCTCTTCGATTGTTGAACATAGATTTTTCCATTGTTTAACATAGACTCTTCCTTTGTTGAACATAGACTTTTCCATTTTTGAACATAGACACCCCCATTGTTGAACACAGACTCTTCCATTGGCGAATATACATTCTTCCATTGTTGAACATAGACTCTTCCATTGTTGAACATAGACTTTTCCATTTTTGAACATAGACTCTTCCATTAGCGAACATGGACTCTTCCATTGTTGAACATAGACTCTTCTATTTGCGAACATGGACTCTTCCATTGTTGAACATAGACTCTTCCATTGTTGAACATAGACTCTTCTATTTGCGAACATGGACTCTTCCATTGTTGAACATAGACTCTTCCATTCACTATGAGCAGAAGGACAGCTCATCGGATTAGCAGTCGCAATGTCATACGCACCGCCGCCCTAACTATACACTTCTATTATTAATCCATGTGATTAAACCCTTTCTTCACTAATCTTTTGTTTCAATATTCTCTTTACAATATTTTTAACCATAACTATAAGCTTATATTAGCATTTAACAGTAGCGACGTTCGAAAAAAATAATTCTGATGTGAGGATTTTTTAACTCATGTCAATAAATGATTTGAGAAAGGCTCAATATGTCGAACTTCAAAATCGTGGTCGCCCTTGCATGAAGTATTGCTGCCATGTATGTTCTGGAGCCCCTTCTGTTTACCTCTGGGATCCAGAAACGGGTATGCAACGTAATTGGCCCTGATCTGTCATCTTGTTTGCAGGCGCTCTCTCACAGACGCGCCGTCGCCTCGCTCTGTCTTTTTAACAAATACTTTCACGTTAATTGCCCCGATGAGCTGCTTTCGCTGGTTCCCAGGCTTCCTATGAGGCTGGCACCCCGCTCCCACCCTTTCACTGTTAAATGTAGACGTCTCTTCTACTCCAATAGCTTCATGTCTCGCACCTCTCGCCTGTGGAACTCCCTTCCTTATACCTGTTTCCCTGACAACTATAATTTCCAACTATTCAAATGTAACGTCAATCGACATCTCCAGTTGCCTTGATCTATCCACTGTCCTTCTCCAATCCTGTCCTCTTTCACTCCTATCTGCTCTCGCTCCAAATCTTCTGTAACCCCTTGCCTTGATCTATCCACTATCCTTCTCCACATCCTTTCCTCTTTCACTCCTATCTGCTCTCGCTCCAAATCTTCTGTAACTCTTGTCTTGATCTATCCACTATCCTTCTCCACATCCTTTCGTCTAATACTCCTATCTGCTCTCGCTCCAAATCTTCTGTAACCCCTTGCGTGCTAGTGGCTTCCAGCCTTGCTTGGGGTGAAAAGCTTAAAAAAAAACAGTTATTGGAACAATAGCAACAACAACGAACACTACAAACATTGAAACATCAGACAAAGATGCTTGAAGAATGTTGCAGTGATCAAATGAAACTAATATTACAGTCTCATTCTCGCTTGATGAGATTGCAAACATTATCGGCAAATTTTTATATAACCCTGAAGAAGGTCTTACGTTTTTCTCTTAAAACAGAAGGTACTAAATGAAACTTTCAGAAAAGGTTGCCCGAGATGGCCAGGTGAAGAAAAAAAGGTACGTTTACTTTTAAGGAAATTGTGTCTATCAGAGCACAAAAAATATTGTAATAACATTTTACCTTAAAAACCAGGAAATATTACGTTTAAAATTTTGACTGAAATCAAGATCCGTTTTATACGCGTCAGCAATTCTTGAATCTCACTAAAAAGATGACGAAGATTTTGTTACTTATCCAGTTACAATGAATCGCGAATGCGAAAGATTTAAACAGAAAGGACGATCTCCTGATATATTTAAATGTTTAATTTTTGTGCAAGGCTTAACTTCAATTAAAGACGCAGATATTCGTTCTCTCATTTTAACAAAACTTGAGCAGGACCTAAAATTACCCAAAGAGAAAGTGGCAGAAAAATCTCAAAGAATCCTCAATTTCAGACATGATTCTGCAAAGATTGAAGCCAAAGATATTGTACAAGTGTAGACATTGCGACCAAAGGGCAAAAATGAAGGATAAAAACCAATGCGCCGAACCCATGTTGCGGTTGCGGTAGGCTTCAATTTAAGGCGGATTGCCCATTTCGTAATAAAAAGTGTTTCCAATGTGGAAAACTGGCTCATTGCAAATTAAAGCAAAGAAAAACCGTAAGATATTTTAATAGAGTAAAAGCTGTATTGACAACTTAAAATCTGATTGCGACACAGAACAGAAGTTCATGATGAATGACTTAAAGTACAACTTCAGTTGGACAAAGGCAGCGACATTACTATAGTTAAAGAAAAACTTGGGCAAATATTGGTGAATCTTCATTAACGAAAACCCAAAAAGTTTCAATTGCCGTCTCAAGAAAAAATGTTTTCAAGAGGAAATTACAGATAATGTTTCGTGTGCCGGGAATATATATATATATATATATATATATATATATATATATATATATATATATATATATATATATATATATATATGACCCTTTTTATGACCCTTCGCTCAGAACTCTTCACTACCATTTAAAGAAAGACATTGGAATGACCAACACAAAAACAGACAATGTCTCATATAGAGAAGATTTAACGTTGAAAAACATAAAGGAAAAAAATTAATTATTTTTAATAATATGTGAAAATCTCCATCTTTTACCTGAAGACGGTCGTGAGACCGGAAACACGTGTTGTAAAACTATGTAAAACTATGAAAAATAAAGAATAATATTTTTTTAAAAACCCACATTACAACCAAAAAAGTTTGCGGTACCTCTCTTCTTTTTAATATATATATATATATATATATATATATATATATATATATATATATATATATATATGAAGTGAAGGTGCTGTCAATTTACATCGGGTCCCGCATGCCCTCCCTGTGTAAACAGCCTGAGTGTCTGTTGGGGCTCGTTGTCATTTGCCTCTAGCTCCAATTTTTTTTCTTCTCCCCCTCACACTCATTTCCTTTTTCATTGAATATTCTGTTTTTTAATTACATTAAAATATCTCGTAGAAGCCTGAAGAGCGGGAGCGAAACCGGTTGCTTCCTTTTCTATTCTTTGATTTATTATTTTAATATGTCTAGTAATATTAAGCTTAACACCTTCATTTCATTTATAAAATTTTGTACCTACAAAAATATCTTTAAATATATATATATATATATATATATATATATATATATATATATATATATATATATATATATATATATATATATATATATAAACTTTTGGACTTTTTGGGTGCGGACTGCAAGGAACTGTTCTATTTGTGGAGTCTTCCCGTAAATTCGTTTTGTAAAGAAGTGAATTCCTCCTTCTCCAAAAGAAGAAAAGCCGAATTGCTCTTCCTCCAAGACAAGTAAAGTCGATTAAAGATTTTTTTAAGAAGTTAATAAAATAATTTTCCTACAGTGTTCTCCTAGGGCCTTGGAAACTGTACTAAGTAGTCAATTTTTCACTTAAAGGAGAATTTAGTTCCTGTTTTAGTGTGTAAAGCGCTCCTTTGAGTAGTTCGTAACACATCTATTTATCATCTCTCAGTTGCGTCTCTATCTTTGGGCAGAGAGGACTCAGGAACGACTCCATCAAAGTTCAAAGTCGCAACTGAGGTAAATTATACCGTGGGGTACCCAGCCCTGGGGAACAGCTGCCCGATGCCACGCACTTTCATTGCACTAGAGAGAGGGATCGGTGCACGCACTGAGGCCAGCATAACCAACAATTACGGGGGCCGCGTGCAATTTTTCTTCCTTGCCCGGGTTTACGCGCTCGGGCTCCCCACATTAAAATAGACATTGTGTCACAACTCGTCTTAGTGGCGAGACAGTAAATATCTAGCTCCTGTTTTTAAATCTAAACGTCGTGTGCCTTTTCTAATTGTGGGGCCCATTAACTAAAAACTTGATTGATTAGAAACTCTAGGGGCTATTTTGCCCACAAATTATTCTGCGTGAGTAGCTCCAATAGTTTATGTAAAAAAGAAAAGTAATAATAGTTCTGCATATGTAGATTGTTCTACAGGGTTACATGAGTGTCTGCTATCATTAGCATCCATAGAAGAATTTTTCTGAATTAAATGTTGGAAGTTTTTTTTAATTGACCTTTTAACAGCTGACACAAACAAGGGTCATTACAGTTTTAATAGACAACCGTGACACCTAGAATCAGCCAGTAAATAATGGTTACGATTCTAGCTGACCCAGATTTTGCAGTTGCGTATTTGGACGCCGTACTCATAAAAAGCGAAACTAGACGCCAACACGTACAAGAAGTATTCCAGAGAACAAAAGATTACGAGCTCAAACCCAGTCAGGAGAAATGCCAATTATTCAGGAGCAGTATAAAATACTTGGGACATATAACGGATGCAAATGGCCGTAGAGTAGATCCATCAAGGACGAGGATATGTCTGTGCCGATAAACGTTGCTAATTTACAATCATTTCTAGGGCTTACAAGTTATTACAACCTTTATGTGCTAAAAAGTCATAAATTGAGAGCGCTTTTAAATAAATTATTGAAAAAAAGGTGCCGTGTTGAAATGGTCTGATGAATGTCAAAAATTATTTGAAGACATAATTAAACATTTAAATTAACGAATTGCAATTCTGATTTAGAAATAATTGTAGCATCAGATGACAGTGATTATGGCATTGGAGCTGTTATTTGTCATAAATTCAAGGATGGTAAAATAAAAGCTGTTGCCCATGCATCTAGGATGCTAAGAGCGGCTGAAAAAATTATAGTCAAATGGAAAAAAGAGGTGCCAGTTATTTTTGCAGTGACAAAATGCACAAAATGGCATACGGTAGGAAATTCATTCATCGCCATAAACTGCACAACTATCAAACTCTTTGCCTTGTGCAGAGAGGAACCCGGACGAGGCATTGCCGAAGGGCAAAGTTTCGTCCGGGCAGATAGACAGACCCTGAACCCGTTTATGCGGGTTCTAAGGGAATATTTTTTGGCCGAGCCTACGGGCTCGGAGAACCAACGGTAAACTCAGACTTGTGCCACATACACCCTCGTGGGGGGGGGGGGTGTTAAATATTAACAGTCGAATAGATTGTTCAACTGTCAAACTCTCTGCTTCGAGCGGAGAGAAACCAGGACGAGGCTTTGCCGCAGGGCAAAGTTTCGTCCGGGGAGATAGACAGACCCTGAACCCGTTCTAAGGGAATATTTTAGGCCGAGCCTACGGGCTCGGAGAAACCCATGTTAAACTCGGCCTTGTGCCACATACATTCCTCGTGGAGGGATTGTTAAATATAGCAATCAGATTACCGACCATTATTGACTATTTTTGATTCTGAGAAAGCTATTCCAACACATTCTGCCATCAGGTTATAACGTTGGGGAACGATTTTACTAAACTTTGATTTTAAGATGGCGTATTTAGCATCGAAGAAATTAGGACATATTATTTTGCCCAGATTAATCCCCAAATTTACGAAACCTTTTGGGGGTGACGGTGATTTCAGAAGTTAAAGACTTCGGAAAATGAGATAGAAAGTATTTTGCGTAACGCAATAAGGGAACTACCTGTGACTTTGAACGAAATTAAAATACAATCCAAGAAGAATTTCAAAATGATGAATGACATAAAAATGATATAGAAAGAAAGGAAACAATAAACCTGATGTTTCTGAAAATAATAAGACTTTTTCCATCTGTGATGAAGTCCTAATGCAATCCGAAAGAGTAGTAATTCCAGCCTCCTTGCAAAAATGAATTTTAAAGCAGTATCATGTTGGATATTCTGTAATATTCTGTACTCTTCCGGCATGTCGTCTGCACTCGCTCTCTCAAAGACGTGCCGTCGTCCCCTCTGTCTTTTTTACAAATACTTTCATGGTGACTGCTCCGAGGAGCTGCTTTCGCTGGATGCCAAACTTCATTAATTTAAGTGTTCTACTAGGCGGGCATCTCGCTCATACCCTTTCACCTCTCTTCTGTGGAACTCCCTCCGCTTTTCTTGTTTCGATGATAGCTATAATCTCCAACTATTCAAATGTAATGTCAATCGACGTCTCCAGATGCCTTGATCTATCCCCTATCCTTCTCTTCATCCTTTCCTCTATCAGTCCTATTTGCTCTCGCTCCAACTCTCTGTAACCCCTTGTGTGCTAGTGGCTTCCCGCCTTGTTTGGGGTGAAACGCTTAAAAAAATGTTAAAGAATAAATTAGTCCCAAAGTGTCAATTTCTATAGACATACTGAGGAGATGATGAGTTAGCTAGCTGGTCTACCCAAGCACCAAATTACCGTATTTGACGGCATATAAGACGCACGGGTGTATAAGACGCACCCCAACTTCAGCAGGGCAGATCAAGAAAAAAATAGTAATTAGTAAAATTAGTAAAATTATTAGTAAATGGTACAGCCTAGGCTATATTTATGAGTTATTATTTTGGTTAAACAAGCTATGATAACAATATTTTTAGTAAAAAAAGTGCGTCTTACATGACTTCAAATACGATAATTCAAAAATAAACTTGATAATGTAAGGAAAAGATGTATGTAAAAAAAATGAAATCCCTTCTGAGAAGTTATGTATATTAGCCTGAAATGGATCAGAATATTCAAAATTAGATTAAGTCATGCAGAGGTTGTGGTCTATCGGCAAAATTACTAACTGTAAATTTTCAACATTGGTCTGATACTGATAAACCTCTGTCCAGTTTGAATGTTGATTAAGTGCGACCTTTTAATTGGGCGTATTACTTGATTTGCCGTCGATGGTTTTTCAAAAGTGTAGAAGATCTTCTTCCACTGTGACTGTAAATTTTGTTCATGAACTGTTTTCGAGATTTGGAGTTCCAGATACTTTAGTGTCTGATAATGGTACGCAGTTTACTTCGAGTGATTTTCAAAATTTTGCAAATACAATGCATTTGAACACATAGCTTCGTCGCCAAAGCACTGAAGATCAAATGATCAGGCTGGACGTTTTGTTGATACGTTCAAAGGGCGTTAAAGAAATCAAACTGAGAGTAGACGGAAAAAGTAAAAACCGTTTTTTTTAAAGAATTTAACACTAAAACAGCACTGAGGATGCCAACAGCGGAAATAATGTTCGACAGGAAAATTAAATTGGTCTTTGACAAATTGCTATCTCGAAGAAAAATAAAAACTTGGCGTAGTACGAAATTAACTATAAAAGCTTTCAAGGCTGGAGATAAAGTTTCTTCAGGATTTACAAGGCAGGAAAGGAAAGTTGGGAAGATGGGGAAATAGTAAATCACATGGGCAGGATGATGTATATGATATAAGGTCGAAATTGGCGGCATAAGTGGTAAGATATGTCAAGGAAATAAAAGCCCAACAAAGAGATTTACGTACGGAAGTGCTGCCCGATGCTTTTGACTTGCCAACCCCAACTATAAACACTCGAACACACGATGTTAGTAAAAGTAAAAGAAATCCGAAGGAAATGTTGGAACTGAACCCCAAACGAATACGTATTCAAAAGAGAATACATATTTTAAAAAGGGAGGTGTTCTCTAGAAAGACGACCGAACTTCGATACACTAAATTGTTGAACATAGGAACATCAGCTCCTAGGACAAGGTGTCAGAAAATAGTCGCAAACTCTGTCGTACTCACTACCGCACTAACCACAGAATTCGCTAATATATTATTAATCTATGTGATTAAAACTTTTCTTCACTAATCAGTTTTTCCAGTGTTCTCTTTACAACATTATTGTTGTGGAGTCCGGGAATGGAATCCTGCACAAATAAATAAACAACGCCAGTAATTCAGATAGAAAAATAAGTGTATTAAACGTAAGAATACAGACTTGAAGTGAAGATTAGTAGTCCAGGAATGCGGGTTAGTAGAAAGTATATGTACAAGTCTCTGTAAGTGAAGCCGTAATTATCTCTCTCTCTCTCTCTGGACACTCGTATAACTCTCTGTGAACCCCCTGTGTACTGTCTCCGTATCTCTCACCCTGACTCAACGTATCTCAACCTGCAGGTATTCTCTCTGTCAGTATAAGTATACTTTGGACGAGTCCATCTTGTGTAAAAGGGGTCTGCCCCACAACTATTATTAACCAGAACTACAACCTTATACGAACATTATATCAATAACAAAACAAATTGAAATAAAAATGAATTACAACAATGGTAATTGTAACATTATCCGTTTCCCTATAAGGAAACATTTGGCATTCATTGACCGAGCAGCCAGTACTGCTGAAATTTATAAAATCTTTCTCTTAAAATAATTTTTCAGGAAAACTGGTTTCTGAAGTTCAGTAGCTGTTTTCGCTTTTTCCAGTATTAATTGGGGTTTCCTTCCTAACCTTTTGTGTGCAGTGGTGTGGAACGTCAACATCTTGATTATGACATTGTTTTCTCTTCGAGGAACGTGTTAGACCATTTAGTTGTTGCTGCTGTTATAAAGCGAAAAAAATTAAATTAAAAACAGTGAAAGTTAATAGTTTAACCAACATGGAAATCAAGTGGGAAGAAAAGGCTTCTTAACAAGGCATTGATATTGACAAAAATCTGATCCCTCCGTGGTTTTGGAATTCTAGATTGAAACCAGAAACAGAAGAGTTTATCCCGGCAACTCAAGATCAAAACCTGATAACAAGCCCATAACAGCCATGTATGCCAATCGGTTGTGAACTGGGGCAGGAATTGTCTGGTTAACTTTAATGCCTCAAAAACAAAACTGCTCTCTATTACTCACCACAGTGAACCATCCCTGCCCCCCATTAGAATGTCTGACGCTCAACTTCTCGAGAGCACCTCTTTGCAACGACTCGGCCTCACATTGACTGCTGACCTGAGATGGAACAAATACATTGAATCAATAGCTTTGTCCACCGCAAGGAAAGTTGGCTCCTTCTGACGCGGTAGGAAATTTTTCTCGCCGGAGTCTATCCTTCAAATCTACAAATCAACCATTCGCCCTTGCATGGTGTATTGCTGCCATATATGGTCTGGAGCCCTTTCTGTTTGTCTCAAGGTTCTTGATAAAATCCAGAGACGGATATGCAATGTAATTGGCCCTGATCGTGCATCTCGTCTGAAGCCGCTCTCTCACAGACGTGCCGTCGCCTCCCTCTGTCTTTTTTACAAATACTTTCATGGTAACTGCTCCGAGGAGCTGCTTTCGCTGGTTCCCAAACTTCATGAATTTAAGCGTTCTACGATGCTGACATCTCGTTCACAGCTTATCACTGTCGAAACTGTTAAATGTAACTGTCTCTTCTACTCCAATAGCTTCATGTCTCGCACTTCTCGCCTGTGGAACTCCCTCCCTTTTTCTTGTTTCCCTGATTTCTATAATTTCCAACTATTCAGATGTAATGTCAATCAACATCTCCAGATACCCTGATCTATCCCCTATCCTTCTCTTCATCATTTCCTCTATCAATCCTATTTGCTCTAGCTCCAACTCTCTGTAACCCCTTGCGTGCTAGTGGCTTCCCTCCTTGTTTGGGGTGAAACGGTTAAAAAAAATGTTAAAGAAGAAATTAGACCCAAAGTGACAATTTCTATAGACATACTGAGGAGAGGATGGGTTAATAATCTAGCTGGTCTACCCAAGCACCAAATTACCGTATTTGATGGCATATAAGACGCACGGGTGTATAAGACGCACCTCAATTTCAGCAGGGCAGATCAAGAAAAAAATAGAAATTAGTAAAATTATTAGTAAATAGTACAGCCTAGGCTATATTTATGAGTTATTATTTTGGTTAAACAAGCTATGATTACAATATTTTTAGTAAAAAAGTGCGTCTTATATACCCTCAAATACGGTAATTTAAAAATAAACATGATAATGTAGGGAAAAGATATATGTTGAGTGTTAAACCTGTAGACGCGCTGTGGGACACAGTGTCATAACCTCACCTCGCTAGGTGTTGCTTCTGTGCTTCCTGTAGCAAGTTGGATTTTTTTTATGAAAGGGGGCATCATAATATATACTAAGGTATAATAGATATAAAAAAGAGTATAAACAAAAACGAATGAATAAGAAGAGAAAATAATTAATTGAGATCAGAAGCCGTGAGAGTAATTTCTGATAACTCATTTATTATTATTATTATTATTATTATTATTATTATTATTATTATTATTATTATTATTATTATTTTTATTATTATTACTATTTCCTTGGGATTCTGTTATATAAACATTTTCTTCTGGGTCCCAACCAGAGATCTAAGATCAGAAAAGGCTTCATGACATTTTCCAATATATCATTTTTTGTACCCCCCTCCCACCTAAAAAAACAACCTAAGATCAACCACATTTTACATAGATAATGCTTTTCGTAATTTGTTTTTCTATCTACTGTAATATCTCTAGACAAAATTCTTCTGTGTGTTGGCTCTACTTATCAAGACAATTTTTGTATTTCTCTTAAGCTGGGATTTCCATTGATTTTTAATGTGTTGTTGTGTTCCTTTTTTATCATTCCAAGCGCACCTACTATGACTGCTACTATTCTTGTTTTCAATTTCCACATAATAATAATAATAATAAGTTATTTTTTTGTGAAAGGGAGCATTATAATACATACTAAGATACAATACATATAAAAAAAAAGTATAAACAAAAACGAATTAATAAAAAGAGAAAAGAATTGATTGGGATGTAATAATAAAACTATTGACGATCTCAGGACGGACTGAGATGGTCTCAACTGCAGGATGTCTGGGATCTGCGAGAATCTTGAGGAAGTTTCTGATGATTTAAAAAGATTAGCTTTCATTGGATCTCCAATGTCCTGCTGTTGGGAAAAACTCAATGTGTACAAATAATAATGAAAAGGCAAGGATCTTGAAGTGGAAATCCCAACAACGTAGCACATGAGGATATCAATAATTCCAGCTGTAGTTGGAGACTTCGGTTTCATTGGAAAGGATTCCGATATACTCAATGAAGAGACTTCTGGTCGTCCATGCCTTAAAGAAATACAAAATAGTGTTCTCACAAATACAGCTGACATATGACGAGGCGCTTTATCCATGTAATATGTGTGTGATCTTAGGTTGTTTTTTTGATTTACAAAAAAATGATCAATGGAAAATGACATGAAGATATTCCCGACCTTAGGTCTCTGGTTGGGATCCGGCAGGAAATGTTTATAGAAAAGAGATCCAAAGAAATAATAATAATAATAATAATAATAATAATAATAATAATAATAATAAATGAGTTATCAGAAATTACTGTCACGGCTCCTGATCTCAATGATTTTCTCTTCTTATTCATTCGTTTTTGATTATACTCTTTTTTTTTACATCTATTGTATCTTACTATGTATTATAATGCTCCCTTTCATAAAACAACTTATTATTATTATTATTATTATTATTATTATTATTAATATTTGGAAATTGAAAACAAGAATAGTACCAGTCATAGTAGGTGCGCTTGGAATGATAAAAAAGGAACACAACCACTTATTAAAAATCAATGGAAATCCCAGCTTAAGAGAAATACAAAAATTGTCTTGACAAGTAGAGCCGACACGCTTAGAAAAACTTTGTCTCGTGATATTACGAGAGATAGAAAACAAATTACGAAAAGCTTTATCTATGTAAAACCTGGTTGATCTTGAAGCCTTTTCTGACCATAGATCTCTGGTTGGGACCTTGAAGGAAATGTGTATATAACAGAATCCCAAGTAAATAATAATAATAATAATAATAATAATAATAATAATAATAATAATAATAATAAATGAGTTATCAGACATTACTGTCACCGCTTCTGATCTCAATTAATTCTTTTCTCTTCTTATTTATTCGTTTTTGTTTATACTCTTTTTTATATCTATTGTATCTTAGTGTATATTATAATGGCTCCTTTCATAAAAAAATCCAACTTGCTACAGGAAGCACAGAAGCAAGGTGAGGTTATGACTCTGTATCCCACAGGGCGTCTACAGGTTTAACCCGCAACATACACCTTGACATGTACATGTTTTTGTCTTGGTGAATTAAGATGGCCGACAGCAAATATCTCTCTGTGTACAACAGACTTGCTTGTTCGTTTCCTGACCAAATTGGGCGTGTCCCCGAGGGGCTGAGGCACTGTGCATCTCTGTTCATGAGCGGGAGTAGTTAGAGATCATTATGCCTGGGTGTAGAGATGATTTTATTTTTTTAAAGTTAGTAGAATGAGGAAGAGGGAGTCCGTCTGTCGGGGCTAAGCTACTTGACCTGAAGCTATTTCTAACTGGGGCCCACCTGCAAGGTCATGCAAAGTTCTTAACAAAATCTGTCACCATATCGCAAACATTTGGCTGTGATGCATGATACTAACCTATTCTTTTAACACTGGGTGTCGTGGCCGCTATATTGGGCTTCGTATATATGTACACAAGTGTCACTTTGTTACTGTGTTACTTGCATTTATTAATAATAATAATAATAATAATGAACAAATTAACGAATAATAATAATAATAAAATATAATCTGCCTTTGATAATATAATCTGTATATATAATAAACAAATTAACAATTACTAATAATAATAAACAAATTAACGAATCATAATAAATTATAATAATGTTTTAATAATAATAATAATAGACATGCTGAATAATAATAATGAAATATAATAATGTTTTTATAATAATAATAATCTATATATATATGTAATAAACAATTAACAATTAATAATAATATTAATGAACTAATTAACAATAATAAACAAATTAACGAATACTAAATTATAATAATGTTTTTATAATAATAATAATAAACAAATTAACGAATAATAATAATAAAATATAACAATGTTTTGATAATGATAATCTATATATAATAAATAAATTAACAATTAATAATAATATTAATGAATTAATTAACAATAATAGACAAATTAGCAAATAATAAATTATAATAATGTTTTAATGAGAAAATAATAATAATAATAATAATAATAATAATAATAACCCATAATAACGAATAATAATAAACAAATTAACAATTACTACCACCACTACTACTACTACTAATAATAATAAAAAAAAGTAAAGTTGCTGTTAATATTAACGTCACTGAGAAATATTTACGGAACTGAAGTATACAAAATATAACCAAGAACAAGACTAATTTGAGATTTCAGATTCAAAGACGATGATGATGATGATGATGATGATGATGATGATGAT
>OZ038485.1:118636880-118639380 GCA_964036315.1 Acanthosepion esculentum | reverse complement strand
GAAAGAAAGAAAGAAAGAATTAAACGAAATACAAGAAAGATGGAAGTGAGGAAAATGTTTAACCTGATTTAGTTATAGACTAAAGGACATTGGGATAAAGTTAGATACAAGGACAACTTAAAATAGGCAGATTTATTATTTTCTAGAATCATGAACATTTGAATGTATAAAACATGTGAAAATCTCCAGAGAGGTTAACATGTATTCACAACTATCTATCTATCTATCTATCTATCTATCTATCTATCTATCTATCTATCAAAGAAAGTTCATATCTATCTATCTATCTATCTATCTATCTATCTATCTATCTATCTATCTATCTATCTATCAGAGAATGTTCATATCTATCTATCTATCTATCTATCTATCTATCTATCGATCTCAGTCTGTTTCTTTCCTTCTATCTATCTATCTATCTATCTATCTATCTATCTATCAAAGAATGTTCATATCTATCTATCTATCGATCTCAGTCTGTTTCTATCTATCTATCTATCTATCTATCTATCTATCTATCTATGTTTTTATATATATATACATATACATATATATATATATATATAAATATATATATATATATATATATATATATATATATATATATATATATATATATATATATATATATATATACATATGATATATCGTGTCAGGTTCTTTCCTATAATATCTATCTATCTATCTATCTATCTATCTATCTATCTATCTATCTATCTATCTAAAATGTTCATATCTATCTATCTATCGATCTCAGACTGTTTCTTCCCTTCTATCTATCTATCTATCTATCTATCTATCTATCTATCTATCTATGCAGATGCTTTACAAAAAATAAATGAGATTTTATTATGTAAATCAATATTTTTGCAATAAAACTATGATTAAACAAACGATGTTGGTCAAATTTTCCGCATATGTATATATATATATATATATATATATATATATATATATATATATATATATATATATTATGATATATCGTATCAGGTTCAGCCTATAATATCTATCCTAATGAAGAATATTGATAATAACTTATGTGGTCCCAGGTTTTTAGTATCAAGCAAAGAGCTAAATAATTTTATATTTACAAATATAGGCAAAATATATAAGGTCACAGAATCAGTTCATTAATACAATGTCTCATACACCTTCACACGTTAATATGGACTCGTTGACATTCTATAACTGCCATCAGACTTTTCGACATTGATTTTATCAACCTTTCTACATTTTCAATGTTAGTATTATTAGTTTTATTGCTTGCCAAAGATTTTCTTTGTTTCAATATTGTTTTCTATTCTCATATACATCTATTTTATTGATGGACCTAAAACATTCTATCAAGTACTGAATAAATCCACCTTATCTACTGAAGTAATGCCTTGTATCAGTGTTACTTTATCCTGTTAAATACTAAAGATCAATAAAGAGAAAAATATACAACTGTTTGCTGGTTTCTGATATTGGTCATAGTTTGTGAATTCTGGAATAATACTGTCAGAATTTATTATGCAAGTTAAGGATTTCCTAAAACTGATATTAATCAACAAATGCTAGTAAAATTTTCAGCATATTTATGAGTAATCTATCATCTGAGTTTCAGCGTATAATATTTATACTTATATACAATATTGATAACTTTTGTAGATGTCAGATTTTATTATGCAAAGAAAATGAATATAACAATTTTTTTATTTATAAGTATATCCAAAAGATATAAGCTAGAGAAACATATATTCGATTAATATAATATTCCACATAGCAGGATAAATTATTATTTTAATATTTTACATTAAAATAAGCTCCTTGAAATTCTATAATCTTCAATCTAAAGCATTCTATTGGACTCATATATACAGAGGCAATGTTACTTATTTCTTTTATAGACTTAATCTTTGGCAAGATGGGCAATGGTTAACAGTAATTTATTGAGATTAGAATTCTGCAAATAAATGTGTAAGTTTACGGATTTTAATACCAACCCTCGTATATACGTATATATATATATATATATATATAGATATATATATATATATATATATATATATATATATATATATATATATATATATATATATATATATATATATATATATATATATATAGTCCTATTCTAACCTAGAGAGCCAGACAAACCTTTTTAGCCAGCTTTCACTGACGATCCTCTTAGGTGAAACTTTGG
Source organism: Acanthosepion esculentum (assembly GCA_964036315.1). Classification (NCBI taxonomy): domain Eukaryota; kingdom Metazoa; phylum Mollusca; class Cephalopoda; order Sepiida; family Sepiidae; genus Acanthosepion; species Acanthosepion esculentum. Next base: position 118,637,192 of record OZ038485.1, on the reverse strand, counting down.
TAGGATTGTCTGGCTCTCTAGGTTTGAATAGGTCTGCACTACTTTTATATTGAGCACTTTTTTAGTTAGTTGTTTACTCGTGTCGAGGTTTTTTTTCTTCGGGCTGTGAACCTGTAAGCTGTGCGATTACTTTCGACAGACGTTCATCTTCCTGGCTCTTTCTTCTTTTAAAACCTTATATTACTTCGATATTGATTTCATCATTGGAAAATCAAGAAACCGAAGGTTTTTCGAGACGAGTATATTTACCTATATATATATATATATATATATATATATATATATATATATATATATATATATATATATATA
>OZ038485.1:118606880-118626880 GCA_964036315.1 Acanthosepion esculentum | reverse complement strand
TATCACGTGGTATCATCAATTTATAAGAAGTATGTTCATTGTTTAGGTAAATAGTTTGGAATGGATCAGATTTGTGAAATTCTATGAAAATACATGACATCACTCCATTAATAGTGGACTATGTATCTATATATTTACGTCACACATTAGTAGCCACAACATGTTTTATTTGTGCATAAAATACTTATTGTAATCTAAAGTTTCGTTTGCTACATGATGTTAACATCTATATGTGCATCAAGGATGAAATCCGATGCTTTTTGTGCAGATATAAAGAAACGTGAGGTCAATCATTTAGTCACCTTAAAAATGACGTTGCAAGTTTGAAGCTTTAAAATGCGTCGTCACACTGAGCCCAGATTGAATAAAGTGAAAGTATAAATAAAATTCAAATCTTGCTATAGCTAATGCTTCCGTATACTGTTTACATGGGTGATCATGGCTCTCCACAACCTTCTACATCTCGTTGCCCTAAGCAGCGTTTTTTCTCTTTGCCTAGCCCCGCCCACCACTTGGCGTTCCTCCATCCATTCAGACTGGCTCGTAATGTAGGTCGCCTGCTGCCTTCTCCACTCTCTCTTGCCCTTTATATGACCCGCGAGTGTTTAGGTGATCATGGCTCTCCACAACCTCCTACACCTCATTGACCTAAGCAGCGTTTTCACTTTGCCAAGACTCTCCGCCCCGCGTCCCTCCATCCATTCAGACAAGCTCGTCAGGTATGTTGCCTGCTGCCTTCCCCACTCTCTCTTATATGAACCGTGAGTATTTGGGTGATCATGGTTCTCCACAACCTCCGACACCTCGTAGCCCTAAGCAGCGTTTTTATCTTTGCCTAGCTCCGCCCACCACTTGGCGTTCCTCCATCCATTCAGACTAGCTCGTCATGTAGGTCGCCTGCTGCCTTCTCCACTCTCTCTTGCCCTTTATATAACCCGCGAGTGTTTGGGTGATCATGGCTCTTTAAATAAAATCTGGTTTCAAAAACACTTGTTTGATGAAGTGTCTGGCTTGTACATTCGATCATAAACCGGGTGAAATCTTGGGGAAAATTCGGAAGTATGACATTGGCGAACGATAATTTGGGCAGCAAAAATGAAATCATATCTATCTATCTATCTATCTATCTATCTATCTATCTATCTATCTATCTATCTATCTATCTTAGTTTGTTCATATCTGTCTATCTATCTATCTATCTATCTATCTATCTATCTTAGTTTGTTCATATCTATTTATCTATCTATCTATCTATCTATCTATCTATCTATCTATCTATCTATCTATCTTAGTTTGTTCATATCTATCTATCTATCTATCTATCTATCTATCTATCTTAGTTTGTTCATATCTATCTATCTATGCTCCCCCTCTCTCTCTCTCTCTATCTATCTATCTATCTATCTATCTATCTATCTATCTATCTATCTATCTTAGTTTGTTCATATCTATCTATCTATCTATCTATCTATCTATCTATCTATCTATCTATCTATCTATCTATCTATCTATCTATCTTAGTTTGTTCATATCTATCTATCTATCTATCTATCTATCTATCTATCTATCTATCTTAGTTTGTTCATATCTATCTATCTATCTATCTATCTATCTATCTATCTATCTATCTATCTATCTATCTTAGTTTGTTCATATCTTTCTATCTATCTATTTATCTATCTATCTATCTATCTATCTATCTATCTATCTATCTATCTATCTCAGTCTGTTCTTGACTAATTTTAGGTAAAGATTTAAATTCGATTATTCTTTTTTATTAATTTACTTTGTTTAAACGTTTTTTATGGATAATAATTATAAAATATCCTGTCGGAGGACGTATATTTTTATGGCAAGATTTCTAGATAGATAGATAGATAGATAGATAGATAGATAGATATGAGCGGAATTAGATAATGGACGAAGAAAGAAAGAAAGAAAAAAAGGAAAAAAGGTAAAAAAAGAAAGAAACAGGTTGATAGTCAATATTTCTCCGAGATACAGGCACTTGACTTTGGAGACTTCAAAACCACTTAGTCGAATTTTGATCTGAAAATTTCACTGTATAAGGCGAAACAACTTTTATTTTTCTAATACATATATATATATATATATATATATATATATATATATATATATATAATTCAAACAGTCCATATCTAACTATCTATCTTCAAAATTTCTTACTTTCGGACTGTTCCTATCTATCTATCTATCTATCTATCTATCTATCTATCTATCTATCTCTTCAAATTTATTTATTTCAAACTGTTTCTATCTCTCTCGCTCTATCAATCTATCTCAGTATGTTCCTATCTATCTATCTATCTATCTATCTAATTCAAACAGTCCATATCTAACTATCTATCTTCAAAATTTCTTAAAATATATATATATATATATATATATATATATATATATATATATATATATATATATATATATATCTCAGTCTAGTCATATCAATCTATCTCGGTTTGAAGCCGAGATGCCAAGACAAGATCAATAACATTGCATATTCTTCTTGCTGTACGTTTAGTATATATTTACAATGAATGAGTACAATTATATTTCCTTTGTTTAATTAGAAATTATAACATTTTTCAATCATTTCACGCCAAGCAAGGCGATAATCCCCCTACAACGCAAGAGGTGACTGAGAGTGGAAGAGAAAGATTTCGTGTGGAGATTTGACAATGAAAGATCAGTTTTCAGATCACGGAAGATGGCGATTGACATTGCATTTAATCTTTTGAAAATTGTACGTGACAGGGAATCAAGAAATCGAAAGGGAGTTTCCACAGGCGAGAAGTGCGAGAAATGAAACTAAAAAATCTGTTGAACATACGGTTGTATCTATGTAGTCCAACAGTAAAAAAGATAAGAGGCTCGTTGCCAATCTTACTTAAATTGATGCAGTCGAGACAGCACGTACACTAGAACTGTGAAAATATTTGTAGAATAGACAGTGGGGAGCCACGTCATGTCGATGGGAATGTGGCTGAGGTCGAGATGCCAGGTCAAGATCAATTACATTGCAGATACTTCTTTGAATTTTCTCAAGAATCTTGAGACACATAATAGAAACAGTATGCTTACTCACAGATCGAGTCAGGATGATAGTTTTCGTTAGATGCAGTGTGTGTGTGTGTGTTTTGCAGGAGATACATATTCTTCTATATGCCGTGACCCTTCAGGAGAATTTCCTGTCCTTTCTTACTGTTATGGTCTAAGGTTAGGGCCAAGGAAGAACAACACGAACACAAGAGTAGAAGTAACGAAGATATATTACACGGAATAATAATACAAGATGTGGAAGGTGTTAGTATGACTGTCAGTCTGGTTTGGAGTGAACTACTATCGGCTCGACTAGATTCGTCCCTCTCTCTTGAGAGGCGTAGTATACATAGTGTTAGGAAGAGTTCATTCTGTAGTTATAGTTAAGGGCCCATAACAGTTACTTTTAATAAATGTTTCTCTGTTATCTCGCCTTAAACACGGCACTCTCAAACTCAAGCGGCACAGGTAGGATATGCGTTATTTTCCTCTGCCCCTCTTGCCGTCAAAGAGTCATGTGAGCATCAAACTTTCCATTCCCACTTTCCTCATTAGATTCCTTGTAAATTCAACTGTCTCTTTCTGATGTTAAGTAGAAATGTCATTTTTGTTTCCATTTCATCTAACACGTCGTTGTTGCTCACAAGTTCGATCCATAGTATTCTCAGCATCTTTCTGTAGAACCACATTTCTTAACTCACTGCTATATAGGACAGATATTACTTAACAGTTCAGAATTCATTCAGTTCGAAATTTTTCTGTTACTTAATACTTTGCTTAGCTTTTGGAAGGCACCTTTCTCTATCCCTATGTGCCTTCCGTTCACTGTTAAGATATTTAAATTGTTGTACTTGTTTGATTTTGTTATCCCCGATTTGTAATTTGCATTTTGGGCAGTCCCTTTTGCTAACATCCACACATTCTGTTAATGCTGATTTCTTTCTTTTCGCTTTCCTTTCACTACTTTCTGTAGGGGTGTCTGTACTCTTCTTTCTGTATCTGATATCGACACTGTACCGTCTGTATATCTTATATTGTGAAGATTGTGTCCGCCAATAATGAATCCTGGTAGGACTTCTAATTCTCTTAGAATCATTTCACTGTATAGGTTGAATGCGTCCAGTGCATTTTCAAATAAACACATATAAAGGTCAACAAAAAAAGTAAATGAGGTGGATACATTTAAATGAAATAATTAATGAAAAATTGTAAGAACATAAGAGAAAGGGGGAAAAGAAGACTCTGCAGGATTGTATTAAATAAAAGTGCCGTTTGAAATAGTAGTTACGACATTCATTTTTCAATCTGTATAATAATTTTCCATTTTCAAATGAATACATATGAAGAACCACAAAGAAAGTAAATGAGGTGGCTATTTTTAAATGAAAAAATGATTTAAAAAACGTGAGAAAATTCAGACAAAGGGGGAAAAGAAGACTCTGCAGGATTGTATTAAATAAAAGTGCCGTTTGAAATAGTAGTTAAGACATTCATTTTCAACATGTATAATGTGTTTCCATTTTGAAATAAACACATATAAAAGAACACATGTAAAGTAAATGATGTGTCTATAATAAAATTAAAAAAATGATGAAAAATCTTGAGAAAATAAGAGGAATTGAAAAGATAAATTTCTTCATGAGTGTATCAAATAAAAGTGCCGTCTGAAATTGTTGTTGCGACATTCATTTTTTAAGTTGTAGGATGTGTTTCCATTGTTAAATAAACACATGTAAATGACAAAAAATAAAAGTAAATGATGTGCCTATATTTAAATGAAATAATTGGCGTATAAAACGTGAGGAAACTAAGAGACGGGGAAATGAGAATAATCTGCATGCTTGTATCAGATAAAAGTGCCGTCTGAAACACTTGTTTCATCCATCTTTTTTTTCAATGTGTTTCCAATTTCAAATAAATAAATAAATATAAATGACTGTTGAACTCGCTGTGCTTTGGCGTATTTGCGAAGGATACTAGAATACTCCTGACTTTACATTTGTTGTAAAACTCTTGCACGGTTGAAGAAAATTTACCTAAATTGAAAGGAGCTTGCTTAAGCCAGGCATGTATCTGCCCACCCTTCAACCTATACATTGATGATATTCTCAGAGAATTAGGAACCAGACATGCATTTATTATTAACGACCACAATCTGATAACATTGGATTTTAAATTGAGAGTTTTGATAGCAGACACAGAATAGAAACTACAATAATTTGTTTCCTTTTTATGTTTGGATTGAAAACTGTCTCATCTGTATATATTATGTTGTAAGATTGTGGCCGCCAATAATGAATCCTAATCTTAGAATAACCTCACTGGATAGGTTGAATAAATACGACGAGAAAGAACATCCTTGTTTTACACCTTTTTCTATTGTATCTTTACTGAACTCATTTCCTGTCCGTATTTAGGTACTTGCTTGATTCATTTACTCAAGCTTGCTAGGTAGATTATGCATAGTTTTTCTCTGTCCCTCGTTTTGCCCTGTGAGTATCAGATTTTCCAAGCTCTTCTTACTCATTATGTGCTCTAGGAATTTCAACTGTTTCTTTCTAATGTTAAGTATAAGTATCCTCTTTTTTTCCATTTTCTCTAAAACTTCGTTGTTGCTCATATGTTCGCTCAATGGTATTCTCAGTATCCTTCTGTAGAACCACACTGCTCTTGCTTCAAGTCTCTTCTTCATCGGTGAGGAGATTGTCCAGTATTCATTGCCATATAGGAGGACTGATAATACATAACAGCTCATTCTTGCTTTGTTTGTTTCTAACAAACTTTTGTTGTCTCTTAATAATTTGCTTAGCTTTTGGAAGGCATCTTTCGTTATTCCAATACACCTTCGGATTTGAGTGTCGCACTTTCTGTCCTCTGTTAAATCACTTCTCATATATTTAAACTGTTGCACTCGTTTGATTTCAGTATCTCCAATTTGTAATTTGCATGTTGGGCTGTTCTTTTTTGCTAACAACTATAAATTCCGTCTTCTTGCAATTTATGCTTAGTCCTTTCTTCTCGCTTTCCTTCACTACCTTCTGTAGGAGTTTTTGTTTTCCTTTCTTTGTTTTGCTTTCAACACTGTGTCATCTGCATATCTTATATTGTTGGGATTGTGGCTGACAGTAATGAATCCTGGTAGGAATCTAATTCTCTCAGAATCACCTCGCTGTATAGGTTGAATAAATCCGACGAGAAAGAACATCCTTGTTTTACACCTTTTCCTATTGTTGTATATTTACTGAACTCACTTCCTACCCGTATTCAGGCAATTTGCTGCCAGTGTGGGGTCTGGATTATTCTAATATCCTTCCCAGATATGTCAAGGTTACCCAGCAGTTCCAACAGTTTTTGTGTCGTACTTTGTGATGTACGTACCGCTTTTGCATAATCTATAAAACACAAGTACATATCCTTCTGCATTTGTACTGCTATTTCTGATATCATTCTGAACGTAAATATTGCATTCCTTGTTCCAGTGTCTTTAACGAACGTGCACTGTTCTTGTTTGATTCTGCGGCGCGCTCTATTCATGAGAATTCGAATGATAAGTTTTGTTATATGGCTAATTAGGCTGATTGTTGTTGTTGTTGTTGTTGTTGTTGTTGTTGTTGTTGTTGTTGTTGTTGTTGTTCTTCTTCTTCTTCTTCTTCTTCTTCTTCTTCTTCTTCTTCTTCTTCTTCTAAGGTTAGAAAGGGCATCATGACACTTTCCACTGAAAAAAAAAAGAAAATAAAAAATTTACATAGATAAAGCCCTTCGTATCTCTTTGAGGCATGGACTTCCAGGGATCCCTTCAATCAGCCTACTGGAATCTTTTACAACCAGTCCAAGGGTTCCAACTACAACAGGGATTGTTGATGTTCCCTTGTGCCACATTTTTGAGATTTCTATTTCAAGGTCCTTGTATTTTGACAGTTTTTCGAATATCTTCAAAGATACATTGCAGTCTTCAGGGACTGCCATACCAATAAGGAGGCACTTATTTTGTTTGTGGTCTTTAATAACAATGTCTGGGCGGTTGGCTTTGATTGTTCTGTCAGTGTGTATTGTGTAGTCCCATAGAATTTTAACAGGTCCTATCTCCGTAACCGGGTCAGGGTGGTATTCGTACCAGTTTCTTTCAGTTTCCTTCCCAGAGCTGTTGCAAATTTTCCAGTGCAGATATTGGCCCACTCTGTCATGCCGGGTTTTATATTCAGTGGGTGCCAATATCGTGCAACCTGATATAAGATGATCAATGGTTTCTGGATATTTGTCACAGAATCTGCATCTTGGACTAACACAGTATTTTATTATTATTATTATTATTATTATGATTATTATTATGATTATTATTATTATACTAGCAATTCTCGGTTGGAAAAAACCTCGGATAGCACAACTTGTAAGTCTATCAAAACAAATTGGTACTCGAGGAAAAAAATTGATAAGAAAAAGAAAGAACTAGAAAATATCCGAACAGGGCGAAACAAATCGTCCAGTGCCTTAAGATTTTAGTCCTAAGAAAAAACCCCAAGCGTGTAATAAAGCTAAAACTTAGAGTGCTCAATACGGTAAGTAGAACAGGGATAAATGTGATAAATCCTAAAGGGCCAGGAACAACCTGCCTAGGTTTCACCTACACGGATCTTCAGGGTAAGCTGATATATATATATATATATATATATATATATATATATATATATATATATATATATATATATATGTGTGTGTGTGTGGGGGGGATAGGATGGCTGAAACTCTTGATGGCTTCATTGAAAGGCTAAACTTGCACTCTTCTGTGCAGATCTGACAATTTTAGACCCCTCTTGCAAAAAGTGTTCAGTAATATTTTAGTGAAATTTCATATAAAGTTTATCCCCACCAACTGAGGCTAGTCCTGGGTATGACGATAAACTGCATCCGGCAGCAAGGGCTCTGATCGGGAGATTGGAGTTTCTAAGGAGTGGGGAACCCCTTCTTAATTTCTGTTGTTACCAAGTTCACCCTGACCCGGGGTGGTAGAACCTGTTAGGGTCCCAACTATGGGAAAAATAGTGAACCTCCAAACAAAATCAAAACACTTTCAAAGGAAAGTCTAAAAATTCATTTTTATAGTAAAAATACCAGAGTAAATTTATCTACAATACTTATTTATAGTAAAATGACCAACAAAATATATTTACAGCAAAATAACGATGAATTGAATTCAGAATATATTTGGTTGAATCCGTAAAATTGTGTTCAAAATATGTAGATTTCGGCATTAAATAACCCATAGAGATATTGATATGACGCTGAACAAAATCAACCAAGCAAAAATAAGTATTTATATTAAAATTACCAACAATACCTGATTAAACCAAAATTCTCAACAATATATTTTATCTATGTCAATCATAGATAAAATATATTGTTGAGAATTTTGGTCATAAAATTGCCTTTAAAACATTTGCAGTAGAAGTCATAAAACTGAGTTCCAAAATATGTAGGTTTCGGCATTAAATAACCCATAGAGGTGTTGATATGCCTTCAAACAAAATCAAGAACAACCAGCAACAGTAACTAACTGAGGCACATGGTTTTCTACACTCGCTGCAAGCAGAAAATGCATTACGATGCGTACTTATTAATTCCACATATAAGAGAATGTTCAAAATCAGACAATAATCGAATATTTTCTCAGTGAGGAAAGACTTTGCACCGATTGACCGTTTAAACTGCGAATACCTTTGTCGAAAAAGAAGAACTGGTCTGCATAATTATACCAGAGTTTCATTTTAACCATGTCGATTAAGACTCGGTGAAAAAAATAAAATGTTGGATTATTTGGCAATATTTGTCGTGAACTAAAAATAACTTGTTTCAGTATTCGTGTACACCAACATTCATTTTCCGTAAAATAGGTAATGTACAGTAATTGTGTAAAGCAATTAGTAGTGTAAATTTGAAATCAAATAATATCAATGAAAATTGTCATCTAAAAACGAACAAAAAGAAGACGGAGGAAAACGGCCATGAAATACTATTTGTGAAAATGTTATATACAAAAAGCAACAATAATAAGATGGAATCAAACTGGTAAAAAAAAAAAAATAACGGTGTAAATAGAAAATAATAACGAAATAATATTAGAGAAAAATACAAATGAGAAATGATTTACTAAAAAGATAATTATATGATGAAGGAGAACGGCTAATAAAGTAATAATTATGAAAATTCATAATATAAAAAGTAACAAAACAAGTAAGTAAATGTTTATAGCGAAAACACATCATCTAAATGCCAGAATGATAATGCAGTATATAACTAGTTAAAATGCACCCTCTAAAAATCAATGATAAAAAGATAGATTAAAAATTATAATAAAACAATACAACAGATAAAGCTTCCTCTTATAAAGAAACGATAAAATATTAAAAACTATTAATAAAATAATAACATTGAAAAGAATCATTATTAACGCAGTGTAAACCCAGTAATAAAATAATAAAAGTGAAGGTGCTTAAACAAAAAGCAACAATAAAAAGATGGAGGAGAAATAATAAAATAATAAAAATTAAAAAGCTTCATAAAAAAGTAACATTAAACAGATGGAGGAGAAATAATAATAAAATAATAAAAGTGTAAAGTTTCTACTACACACAACAGAAATGTGATGTTTTCAATCTTGTAATAAAATATTTGTGAATATGCATCATATAAAAAGCAACACTAATTAGATTATGTAGAAACTAATAACCCAAAAATAAGCAATAATATGATCGCTTAAACTACTAAGAAGATAATAAGATTGAAAATTTTTAATCTCATTGCAATAATAATAAAATAAAATGGACAAATGTGCCAAAGCCACCTTCAAAGGCGGTAAACTAACACAAACTACGGATTTAGACGTTGATATCAATAACAAGATTAAGGAACTAGACCAAGATGGTACATACAAATACTTGGGAATTAATGAAGGAGACGGAATACAACATTCAATTATGAAGAAAAAGATCTGAAAAGAATATTATAGGTGAGTGCGTTTGATACAAGAAAGCGAACTTAATGGGGCCAATAAAATGAAGTCTATCAACACCTTAGCTATACCCGTAGTAGCATACAGCTTCAACATTATTAAATGGAAGTTGAATGACATTAAAAGATTGGACGCCAAGACCAGACAAATGCTTACCTGAATGAGGATGCACCACCCGAAATCAGATGTTGATAGGCTGTACGTAACAAGGGCTTTAGGAGGCCGAGGTCTAATCCAATTAACTCTAAAAACTACAACAACTGTATTGGAAGCATACCTCACAAAAACCAATGATCCTTCCTCTCCTATAACTAGTAAAGTACCAAATCCACTCCGTCAACAAAGAAGCTGCACCCATCAAGAAACGGATTAATATAGCTCAAAATCTACCAACAAAAAACCTAGCGAATGCCATCTACACCAAACGTGTAAACAAAAGCAAAACAACTTGGCCAAATGAAATTACAAAAAAAAAATCCCCAAAAAACGCTTGTCAAGGATGACAACCAGCAGAAAAATCTACTCATCATTGTCAAAACATTCAGAGAAGACATTAAGATGGCGTTTGGGATCGACAAATGTTCCAAAGCCATCTTCAAAGGCGGTAAACTAACGAAAACTACGGATTTAGACCTTGATATCAATAACAAGATTAAGGAACTAGACCAAGATGGTACATACAAATACTTGGGAATTAATGAAGGAGACGGAATACAACATTCAATTATGAAGAAAAAGATCTGAAAAGAATATTATAGGTGAGTGCGTTTGATACAAGAAAGCGAACTTAATGGGGCCAATAAAATGAAGGCTATCAACACCTTAGCGATATCCTTAGTAACATACAGCTTCAACATTATTAAATGGCATTTGAATGACATTAAAAGATTGGACGCCAATACTAGAAAAATGCTTACCCAAATGAGGATGCATCACCCGAAATCAGATGTTGATAGGCTGTATGTAACAAGGGCTTTAAGAGATAATAGGAGGTCTAATCCAACTTGAACTAACTCTAAAAACTACAATAATCAGATTGTAAGCATACCTCATAAAACCCAATGACCCTCTCCTACAAGTAGTAAAACACCAAATCCACTCCATCAACAAAGAAGCTGCACTTTTCAATAAACAGCTTAATATAGCTGAAACCCTACCAACAAAAAATGAAGCCAAAGAAATAAAAGAGAAAGCAAAACAACTTGGCCAAATGAAATTACCAAAAAACTGGGAGGACACTGTGTTGCATGGCAAATACCTAAAAAAAACGAAAGCTGCAGATGTGGACGAACAGAAAACGCATCAGTGGCTGTGTAGCACCGGGTTGAAAACTAAAATAGAAGGCCTAATTATTGTAGCTCAGGACCAAACACTCGCGATCAGATCCTATCACTGTCACATAATCAAGAACTAACCCGAAAGGCAGGATCTGCGGAAAATATGTTGAAACTGTCGACCATATTATCTCAGGATATCCGGCACCTACAAAACATCAATATACCCACAGACATAACAAGGTAGCAACATATTTGCACTGGAAGATATGCAAGAAGCACAAAATCGACACCACTGAAAGATAGTATGAGCATCAACCAGACACAGTTACCCAAAATAGCGATGTAACTATCCTCTGGGATATGCCAATTTAAACTGACAGGGAAATAAAAACAAACAGACCTGACATTATCATAAAAGACCAGAAATTCAGGAAGTGTATGCTTATTGAAATAGCAGTACCATCTGAGTGAAACACCTCCATAAAAATTATCGAGAAATTGCCTTGGAGGTCGAGCTTAACAGGATGCGGGGAATGAAGACTAAGACTGTAGCAATAGTAATCGGAGAACTTTATTAACAGTGTCCCAGGTAACATCAACATACAGGTTGCCCAGAATATCGCCCTACTAGGAACACCCCATATATTAAGAAATGTGCTATCTATTAAATGACATTTCTTTTATAGAGTCTAAGGACCATAGTTTGAACTCGACTCTACAGGATACAAAGCAGGAAACATAACATAACCAAATAATAATAATAATAATAATAATAATAATAATAATGTGAAATTGTGGTCAATGCAGGAACTGGACATCATTGCCATTGTTGTTAGTTCTCTGGGCACAATAAATACTAAACTGGGGACCAATGTCAATATTGGCTCCATGCAGAGGACTGCATTGCTTGGGCTTGCTTGTATACTGTTGTGGTAGGATCCACCTAATTTGCATAGCGGAGTACCGACGATATAAATATGGTTGGTACCGGAAGACAGGGAGGCGAATCAAGAGATCCAACTAGAGACTCTGCCCGACTGCGACTTAGTCAACACATTCTCCAGGAACGGTCTTCCCAGAAATATACAAAAGACTATATGTAAATATTGTGTACACTTTCTTGTTTCAATACATTTTATTCTAAGTACATTTTGTGTTTGCATTATTATTCCATGCATTAGTCAAGTTTCAACATATACTCTGCCAAAGATTTCTGGAATCATGATGAAAATGTGCCATCTCAGTTCACTGGACAGCTAGCGCTTTGGTTCTATCTCCAGTAAAATTTGGTCTGCTTGCTAATAATAATAATAATAATAATGGGCTTGGTCACCACCCTACTACTGCTAGAGTGAGGAAAAGAGAGTGTTCTCAAGATGTAAATAGAACTCTTGATAGTGTCGTCATAGAAATCATAGAATAAATCAAGAGAAAAGTTCAAATGTGGAAAGAGAAACCCCGTGAGATTAATGTTACAACAATAATAATAATAATGATGATAATAATAATAATAATAATCTCCCCGTGTTGTATAGCCCCTTCGTGCTGGAGGTAGTCTTGGGGCGACGGTCTTGATTCACTCATATGTTGCATTCTCCTCTCTGTCATCTTCCAGCCTTTTCTCCTAGTCGGATGTCGGAATAATTTTGGTAGCGAAATGTTGTATAGCCGTTTCATCCTGGGGGTCTCTTGATTGAGGGTCTTGAGGTAAACATAATAAAGTTATCTTCCTCTTTTTCTTCTCTTGGCTGGGTGATCGCTAGTTTTTGGTTCGGGATGTGAATTTCAACAAAAGAAATTTAAACTTTTCTATTTTTATTACCACATTGACGTGTACATTTATAACTAATTAGTGGGGTCGCTATGTCCCCCCCCCCCACAACGGGGCGCAGCTTCCACACACGAAATTAACGCGTCTGCCATTCTTCGACACGTAAAAATTAACGCCTCGAAAAAACTTTCTAACTCTAATATTCCCACGTTCGGTTCAGCCAATCAAAACCTTGTTCCCTATTTTGTCTGCCATCTGACCTCAAAGGTCACCCCCAGAAGGTCTGAGCTAAAATACACTGGGACTAAAATTAAATGACTGAAACTATTATTTAACATTCCTTACCTAACCATCAAAAAAATCATTTACGAATTTGATTTCAACCATTCGCCCTTGCATTAGATACTGCTGCCATATATAGTCTGGTGACTCCGCTGTTTGCCTTAAGGTCCTCGACAAGATCCAGAGACGGATATGCAATGTGGCTGGTCCTGATCTTGCATCTTGTCTACAGTCGCTCTCTCACAGACGTGCCGTAGCCTCCTTTTGTCTTTTCTACAAATACTTTCACGGTAACTGCTCCAACGAGGTACTTTCGCTAGTTCCCAGACTGCATGATTTTAAACGTGTTACTAGGCTGGTATCACTGTCCCACCCTTTCACTGTCGAAACGGTTAAATGTAGCCGTCTCTTCTACTCCAATAGCTTCATATCTCGCACCTCCGGTCTGTGGAATTCCCTTCCTATTACTTGTTTCCCTGATAGCTATAATCTCCAACTATTCAAATGTAATGTCAATCGACATCTCCAGACGCCCTGACGTATTCCCTGTCCTTCTCGTCATACTTTCCTCCATCACGCCTCTTTCCTCTCGTTCCAACTCTGTAAACCCTTGCGTACTAGTGGCATCCCGCCTTGCTTGGGGTGAAATGCTTAAAAGAACATTGTCACTCGTCGAAGTGCCGTTGAAATGCACTGAAACGAAGTTGCATTTTTGTAGTGAGTAAAATGGTTTTGTCTATATGATAAAATTATAATAAATAAATAATTATCGCTCTACTATCGGTATCGAGATCTCTTTTGCATTAATGCTGTGAACGTTGGAATTTATATATTACTTTTCGCATCGGATATACATATATATATATATATATATATATATATATATATATATATATATATATATATATATATAGATAGATAGAGAGAGAGAGAGAGAGAGATTGCGTATATTTTGGCAGCATGTTTCATTAAGACATGCCTCATTGAGTGTCCAATCTCTCTTTCAGACATATCACGATCATTAAAATAACATTACATAACATTAAAATAATAACTTCCAATCTAACACAACAGATGAAAAGGTTTCACCGTGCTAGTGACTTAAACCACTAGCCTCATCTTGGGTATGACGATAAACTATATCAAGCAGCAAAGTGTCTGATCGGGAGGAACCACCTCTTAATTGCTCTTGTTCCATCGCATCGGTTATATTTAACATCTGTAGTCAAGAAGTACCGATTTAACGTTTGGCAGTGTACAATCGTGTCTCATGGGCAGGAGGAAATTTTTATCCTTGCTCGGCGACCCTCCTAGAGATAATATCTCGATAAAAGGTGTGTTATCTAGAATGGAATTGGAAGAAACCAACTGGAGAAAGAGGTAATGATTTTAACTCATATGTAGGAGAGATTCCTGGACGTGATGAAGATGGAGAGGGCGTTTACTTGAGAGATTATCGAAATTATAAAGGATGACAGTGTCAAGGAGATGAATTTTCCAGAATTTCTTTTTTGTTTTTCAACTGATGAAAGTGAAGGTGGTTTGGGGTTGAAGGAAGGTAAAGCACTTTAAGATGATAAGTGAGAAATATTTAAAAAAATAATGCATTGTAATAAATAACGAGTACTGACATTGAGAGGAGTTCAGAAACATAGCATAGAGATTATGTACAATCTTGGAGAAGGTACAGGTGTTCAATATCACACTGATCAATGATTTAATTTAGGCTGGTGTAGCACTAGTGACTGAGCTCATAGGAATCAAGACGTCACCTTGGAAACAGAAGAGCCCATGTTGGAAAGGACGTTTAGAAGAAGATAATCAGCTGAATCAGAATCTTGGCAATATAAACAGAATAGGAGAATGTTAAAAAGTAACATAGAGATGCATTAAAAGACGATAGAAATTCAAGAGAAAGTATCTAACTGTTGTGAGAGAAGAAATACAACATAGAACGAAAGCAAGGAGTGGCAAGATAAAACAATGTCAGCTGGGAATCAATCAGTTCCAGTAGAATAGGACATTTCTCAACAACCAATATGTTCAGAGACAACGGTGGAACAATTGCGGAATGTTACGCACCCGATTCAAATGAAGTACAAAGATTTTAGAAGAACATTTAGAGAAAGAAGAAAGGCGTAGAATGCATACAAATGTCAACAAATGACGGAATAAAATGATCATGAAAGTAATGATGAAGATAGCAAGTTGGAAAGCATCTGATCCTGCATAAGTAATCAAACATTAAGAGTTTCCAAAATATGTAAGACAATCTAAGGGAGAACATGTATTTTGTGGATAATCGTAATCTTCCATAGTGGATGACACTTGGTTGGACTGTGCTAATGCAGAAATCTAGCAAGTAACTATCGACCAATAACATGCCTACAATTCGATTTGAAGCAGGGGAGATTAATATACATTTAAGGGCTCAGTCATTACTTCCTGAGCAACAAAAGGGTACAGGAAGAACTTAAGAAGTACCAATGAGGCGAAAATAAGAAGATAAAATTTGCCCAAGGCATGGATACACTTAGAGAAAATAAGAAATCCTATAGTATAGTGTCACATTCCTGGATTCTAAACTTCTTTGACATTATGAGAAATTTGCAACAAATTAAATCGTTATTGGAAGACATATTCGATAATGAAGTGAAATTGACATGTGTTGATAGGTCACTAGGACAATTAGACATGGAAAGAATTATTTTCCAAGGGGACATATTTAGTACTATTCAGTTATTGACCAACTCTATCTATCTATCTATCTATCTATCTATCTATCTATCTATCTATCTATCTATCTATCTATCTATGTCCATATTTATCTATTTTAGAGTGTTCATATATATCTCTAGTAGATTGTTCATATCTCACTCCCTATCTATCTATCTATCTATCTATCTATCTATCTATCTATGGTAGATCTCTCTTTCTCTCTCTCTACGTCCTGGGTATGACGATAAACTACATCCGCGTCCTGGGACGATTAACTGCGCCCGACAGCAGGGCTTCTGATGGGGAAGTTTTGAGGAGCGTGGAGCCGTCTCTTGGTTGCTGATGTTCCTGGGTCTACCCTGACCCGAGGTGGTGGCAGCTGTTGAGGTCCCAACTATTGCTAAATGGTTGACCCCACCCTAGGGTCAAGTCGATATGAAAGTATAAATGTAGGTATTAATAACAGAAATATTTTGTAAAAATTATTACCAGCAATATATTTTAGAAAAAAAAAATTACTAGCTATACATTTTTTTGAAAAATGTTACCAGCGATTAATTTTTTTATAAAAAATATTACCAGAGAAGGAAAAAAATATTTCCAGAGAAGGCAAAAAATTATTACCAGAGAAGGAAAAAATATTACCAGAGAAGGCAAAAAAATATTACCAGAGAAGGAAAAAATATTACCAGAGAAGGAAAAAAATATTACCAGCAATAAAATCTGCCGGCATTAAATATCACATTGTGGTTGATATGCCGTAAAACAATCCAAATTATCTCTCTCTCTGTCTTTCTCACTCTCTCGCTATATATATATATATATATATATATATATATATATGGGATAAAGACAAAAATATTTTTTACATATCAAGATAAATTTCAGAGGAAAGACATATGGAAAAGTTTAAAAAGCCCGCGTTTGATGCGTTTCATCACTTAGAACATCGATTAGGGCCTAAGGGACAACATATCCTTACACTCCATATATATATATATATATATATATATATATATATATATATATATATATATATATATATACACTAATGAAATGAGTACGAACCAAATATGAATTCAAAAGTTCATATCATTAATTTAAAAATAAGGCTTAATATAACAGTAGCGCGATAATTCTTTATCATAGGATATTATATTCGAATAGATGTAACTAACCGATACATAGAAGCATTCATGTTTCACTGCATATTACCACATCTCATCAGGCGGTTGTCAATGATATATATATATACAAACACACACACACACACATATATATATATATATATATATATATATATATATATATGTGTGTGTGTGTGTGTGTGTGTGTGTTTATCCTATATATATATATATATATATATATATATATATATATATATATATATTGGGGGGGGGGTAAGGTCACACACACACAGATACATAATCGTACGTGGTGCTAATAAAATATTGCTCGATGCATAATAACAGACTTAAAATTTTGATTAATCAAAAATTGCATCGTGCATGAAACTCAGATAAGTTTATTATTAATATATATATATATATATTAAGAGAATAGTTTATTATTATTATTATATATATATATATATATATATATATATATATATATATATATATATATATATATATATATATATATATATGTGTGTGTGTGTGTGTAAAACCTAGTGAGCCAGGATCTACTTACCAAGGTTTCAACTAACAGATCTCCAGGCTCTGAACGGCTAAAGAGTATAGGTTAAAGCGACATATTTATAGTTTTTTTTCTTTTGGCTAGACATTGCGGTGTTGAGTAATTTTTTTCAAAGAACACGAATGTTTTCGTCTTTTCTTTTTTTACTGAAATTTCTTCCCTGTTACCAGTTTGTTTAAATATATTTTTATTTGCAAATTGTATTAACCGATTTTTCTCACACCAGACGAGTATAGGTATTGAAATAATATATATATATATATATATATATATATATATATATATATATATATATATATATATATATATACATACATATATATATATATAAATATATAAACATCTGCAATAGGAACAAATCAAATATTAATTCAAACGTTCATAACGTAAATTTAATAAAGGGCTCTATACAAATCTAGAGCGATAATTCTGTATTATTGGTTACTGCATTTGAACATACATAAGAAATAAAGATATAAATTTGTACATATCAAGAACAATATTAGGGAAATTGTATGACAAATTTCATATATATATATATATATATATATATATATATATATATATATATATATATATATATATATATATATATATATATATATATATATATATATATATATAAGAACACAAAAGAGACATTTAAAAAAAACAGCGCACAAAACACGTTGGGTGTTCACTCTAACGAAACTGACCACAATTATGATATAAAATATGCTACTATAATAAAGAGAAAAGACGAAATAAGTCTTTTAAAAAATTTTTGAAAATACCAGCATCTCTCGTTACCGAATATATGTAGCTACAAAAACTTCAACAAATCCAGTCTGATGTAATTATAACGGATATTATAACGTGTCACTATAGCATTTTTCAATTTTTCACACATATTTTCTTTAATATATATATATACATATATATATATATATATATATAATTTATTTTAGGATATTACAACGAAAACATGTCAAGATCGCTACACAATTGCAGTCGTGTTTTCGATGCATATCATAAGGCGATTGTAAATTACTGGCCAATCGTCTGATGATGTCGAACCTAGAACATTCTACATTCAATGCCGTCACTTGATAAGACACAAGAAGTGCTGAAACAAACTGGCTATTTTTGTAGTGATTTTATAACATGTTTATGTTAACATTTAGGAATAAATTATATTTGCTCTCCTCTGTATTGAGCACTCTTTTATGGATTGTATTTTTGGTTATTGCATTTTATTCCGTGTACACCAATTCTGTACTTTTGTCAATATATATATATATATATATATATATATATATATATATATATATATAAAGAAATATAGTCTTAAAGTGTACTATATTTATGGGTAAAGTGCTCAATATCAGAGATAGAGCGTGTGTAAATATAAAAGTGAACAGAGAAGTCAACACTTAGAGGCGACAGTGGTGCATTGTGGGTAGTCTATTTTGGCGGTTATTTTACCGAAGTTATTTATTTGTTTATTTATTTATTTGTGTCAAATTATTTTGCTTGTTTTTATTTATTTTTATTTTTATTTTTTGTCTTATATATTTATTTACTTTTTTATTTTGATCGGTGTTTTTATTAACGTAGTAAAAAAATTTTTATATAGCTTATTGTGGGTAGTCTATTTTGGCGGTTATTTTACCGGAAGTCGTTTATTTGTTTATTTATTTATTTGGGTCAAATTATTTTGCTTGTTTTTATTTATTTTTATTTTTATTTTTTATCTGATATATTTATTTATTTTTTTATTTTGATCGGTGTTTTTATTAACGTAATAAAAAATGTGTTTATAATAGATTATTTAATAGTTTTGGTTTTGTTTGGGAAGATAATTAAAGCTATTTGTTCAATTTTGGGGTTGATTGTTATGGTTTGTTCTGACTATTATTTTGGCGGTAACAGTTTTTAATTTATTTATTTGGATTGATTATTTTTATTTGTTTTTTTCTAAACGGCTAGTTTATCGGTATCGATTGTTAGTTTATTTATATATTTGGATGTATTTAGAACATTTTATTTATTTGTTGTTATTTATTTGTTACACTGTATATTTTCTCTTTTTGGTTTTCGATTTTTAAGTAACGCAGTATATTATTTTTTAATCATTTTTTTATCGTTATGTAACAGTTATAGCTATTTTTCGTCCGATTTTCTGTTTTGATTTTTATAGTCTAATACTTTG
>OZ038485.1:118599380-118601880 GCA_964036315.1 Acanthosepion esculentum | reverse complement strand
TAACCGATACAGATTAATACAGAATTTTAAAATATTAAAAAACTTTATAAATAATTGCAATTATAATTTTTTTTAAAGTAAAAAAAATTCTTGAAAAATTCATTATTTATCGAAAAACATTTTTTATTCTATGACAGTAGTTTCCATAATGCGACTGATTTATAAAAACAATTAAAAGCTTTTGTAATTAAAGTCTTAGTTTCATTGAAATGTGTATTTTATTTTACGACTCAGGGCAGATTTTCTGGAACTGAAGGTCTTGGATGCAAATAAATAAATAAATAAATAAATAAATAAAATAAAAAAATAAAAAAAACATAAAATAAAATAAAAAAAATAAAAAATGTATGATTGAAACTCGACAAAATTTAATTTCTCGAAATTTCATAAAATTAATTAATCGGGGTGTAATAGTTGAAAAAAAATATTTTTGCTAAGATTTTCTATAAAAAGAATAATTTCTAAAATAATTTAATTCATTAGCGAATACGTCCTGTGAATTGCATAAAATCCGGTATAAATATTATAAATTAACTGATTTTAAATATGGTTTCTTTAATGCTTTTAATTTAATTATATAATTAATTTTGAAGTTTTAAGCTTCAATTTTTGAAACATGGTTATTACTAAGTAGCGAAGAAACCATATTTTAATCAGTTAATTTATAATACATATATATATATATATATATATATTATATATAGGAAATACATACATATATATATATATATATATATATGTATTATAAATTAACTGATTAAAATATGGTTTCTTCGCTACTTAGTAATAACCATGTTTCAAAAATTGAAGCTTAAAACTTCAAAATTAATTATATAATTAAATTAAAAGCATTAAAGAAACCATATTTAAAATCAGTTAATTTATAATATTTATACTATGTAAATTTACATTGAACACTGTCTTTATAAAAATAAAAATAAAAAATATCAATAAGAACACCGGTTATTATATCTTACTGTTCTTTCTTTTTATATATATATATATATATATATATATATATATATATATATATATATATATATATATATATATATATATATATATATATCGTAGATATTTGAAATATATTTGTTTATTTATTTTCTAAAATATTTTCTTTGACCTGGCGTTTAATTTTGTTTCGTATGTTTCGCATTCAGGAAGTTTGCCAAAAATCTTCACAATTTGCCTCTTTGTGAATTCCATTTGTCTGGGGTTAACATGTCCGAACATGCGCAGGCTGAGCTTACATAACCAGACAGGTTCCACCACCCGCTCCCCAGACCCCCGTACTTCTTGCAATTTCCCACAGCCTGTCTGTTCCTGGTTGCGTTTGGGTGAGACGATAAAGTCTGTATTGTCTGGGCGCGGATTCAACTATGTAGACAGGGAGGAATTAATGGACATTTTCTATGTTTGGGCTAAAATTTATTCGTAAGATTCAGGCCCATTAAGTTCTTAGATATGTCTCTACTTAGAGTATTTGTCTGTCTGTCTGTCTATCTATCTATCTATCTATCTATCTCTTTTTATATCCATCGTTCTGTGTCAGCCTATTCTGTTCATTTTCTATCTATCTATCTATCTATCTATCTCGGTTCATATATTTATCTCACTCAGTCTGTTCACATCTATCTATCTATCTATCTATATCTATCTATCTATCTATCTATCTATCTATCTATCTATGCTGAAGTTAATACGGCAGTTGGTGAATAAATGAAAACATGGTTTGTAAGAAGATTGTATTGCGTCAATTTCTAAAATTTAAAAAAATCTTGCCACATTTGAAAGGTCTGGCTTTGATTTTATTCACAATCTCGGCCGTTAACGACTGTATTTGAAGGGTCGATCTTTTTTCCACTTAGTTCAAATCTCTCTCTCTCCCCCTATATATATTTATATATATATATATATATATATATACAGAGAGAGAGAGAGAGAGAGAGAGAGAGAGAGAGAGAGAGAGCGAGAGAGAAAGAGAGAGAGAAAGAGATAAACACGTATACATTGAGCAACGCATATTTCATGGATCTATCTATCTATCTATAAGAATGTTTGAATAAATTACAAAGATTATGTCTGCTTATTTTTATCATAATCCTTTCATATTCACGAATAATTTTCCGTATATATTCGTGAATATGAAAGGATTATGCTAAAAATAAGCAGCCATAATGTTTGTAACTTATTCAATCAGACATGCCGAAAAGATAATTTGCTGCCTAAATACACAACTATATATATATATATATATATATATATATATATATATATATATATATATATATATATATATGTATGTATGTATGTATGTATGTATGTATGTATGTATAAAAAAACTCAAACACTAATACTCCATGGTTATAATTTATTACATTGCAATCGTAATCATGATCCAATTCATCAGACCTACAATATTTTTAATTTATAGGTCTGAGGAAATGTATCGTGATTACGATTCCAATGAAATAAATTATAACCATGGAATATTAGGATT
>OZ038485.1:118591880-118594380 GCA_964036315.1 Acanthosepion esculentum | reverse complement strand
TACGTGCCACAACGTCTCCAACTGACCGTTCGCAAATTTGGAATTCAGAGTTGTCCTTCTCCTAGACCAGTGGCCATCCAAGGCTATGGAACCCAGTCTGTCCTGCTATTTACCCATAGCTGTAGTGAGAAGAAGTGGATTCATAACTTTTCCAAGGATATTAGCACGTAGGTGGATGTAATGGAATCAACTGGAATTCGAACTCGGCTCGGAGTTTATATATATAGAAAGAGAGTAGAGAGAGTTTATATATATATATATATATATATATATATATATATATATATATATATATATATGTATGTATGTATGTATGTATAGACAGAGAGAAATAGAGAGATCCCTTGACTTAATCATCGTAATTAAAGAAATATACTTATGAATAAAATTGGTTTATATATAAATGAACTCACATATAGACACACACAAACATATAAGATTTAAGAATATAATAGTTCAAAAGTAAAGCAGATATTTTCATATAGTGCTCAATATTAAAAATATTAAAACAATATTAATATTAAAAAAGAGCATTGATAATATGATAAAGTTACTTAAATCTAAATATCAATATTTGATGTTGTTTCCCCGACTTCGATGTTTCATAGAATTGACCATTCTTCAAGCAGTCTGTTGTTTACAGTTAAGTAACTTTATCATATTACATATATATATATTTTCATATATATATCTATATATATATATATATATATATATATATATATATATATATATATATATGATGTGTGTGTGTGTGTGCGTGCGTGGAAAATGCCAGACTCACAAAAAAACAAAATAACTCACTCAGAAGGAAAATCCTCGAGGGTGCCGCCATTGAATATTACCCAAATATTAATTTACGCCCAGGCTTTTTCCCTATTTCACCTTTCTTAGTAGAATTACTACTCTCCCAAACAAACGTACAGAACATTATCAAGAAATCAAAAGAAAATAGTTGAATCCGTCAAGACAGCAATAAAAACAATATCTCCAGACAGTAATTGACGTAATTTTCAGTTAACAATATGAAAATAGCCTTTCTCTAAATTCTTCAATTTGCTAAGGACATTTTGTTTTGTTATTATTAGTTACTTTGTTTAAATAAATTCATTTCGTTTCACCTTGAAAATTCCACATCGGACGAAACGCCTTGGCAACTATTACAGTTTTACTATTGTCTTTTACATTTATATATATATATATATATATATATATATATATATATATATATATATATATATATATATATATTTATGCATATTTCCCTTTGTATATATATATATATATATATATATATATATATATATATATATATATTATTTTAAAAACAAGGAATTTATTAATGTTAATAGTCCATAAGGCCCTTTCGTCCAACATCTCATCAGGAGAAAATCGTTGGAAAAATTGATAAATTAAACGAAAAGAACAGCAAAGAAAATGAAGAGCAAAAAAAAAAAAAATGGGGGAAAAACATGCTAAAATCAATAATTATATATACTTATAACGAGGGGAGGGGAAATTGCGTGTAAATAATTAGCGAGGGACAGTTAAAATAAAATATCCCCCAACAACAAATTAAGGGACTTCACAAAATCCTTCTGCCAGCAAAGACAAGGTTTCCGTAATCCTATACAGATTGATTCCAAAATCTTCAAATGATTGTTGAAACCAGCTATGTGAATAATTTTAAAACCACTCTTTCATATACGACTTGACACAGGCTATATTCTCTACTAGGTGTTGAGCAATAGCCAATTCCATATTTTTAGAGGGAAGATAACACATGTTATCTATTTTGCCAAGTCGTATTTTAGAAGTTACATGTTGATTAATTCTTGTTTCCAAATGCAAGGTTGTACACCCCACATAACCAGCAGCGCATTGGCAATTAAATGCAGGGCCATCCACACTTTTTGGAGGGACGAATACAGGTCCCTGTATTCGTCCCTCCAAAAAGTGTGGATGGCCCTGCACAAAGCCTTCACCACTATAATCAAATCTTGTCGGGCTTTCAGTTTCTGGGAACTGATCTGTCTGACCCTCATACGTCGAGTTCAACGGGAGAGCGAAAAAAATATTATATATAACTTAATTTCTTAAACTAACACAATATAAATAATAATTACATTATAAAAAAAAATTAATGAAATTTATTCACTTTTGTTTATTTGGCATTAAATTATGTCACTTGGCATCCCCCATAACATCAATGTTAGTTAACTGTTATCGCTTGATAATGGAACAAA
This sequence comes from Acanthosepion esculentum, assembly GCA_964036315.1. Classification (NCBI taxonomy): domain Eukaryota; kingdom Metazoa; phylum Mollusca; class Cephalopoda; order Sepiida; family Sepiidae; genus Acanthosepion; species Acanthosepion esculentum. Next base: position 118,592,134 of record OZ038485.1, on the reverse strand, counting down.
TTTAAAGTTCCGAAAAAGAGAAATTTCCGTGGCGCGATGTAAAATATTTTTTAAGCAAAAATATTTTTAATATGTATGTATGTATGTATGTATGTATGTATGTATGTATCTATCTCTCTCTCTCTCTCTCTCTCTATATATATATATATATATATATATATATATATATATATATATTATGCACAGTTATATGAGAGCATGTAAATATGCACTACAAAATTGTACATTTTGTTTCAAGATTAAATTAAGGTTTC
>OZ038485.1:118539380-118584380 GCA_964036315.1 Acanthosepion esculentum | reverse complement strand
CGCATGGCAGGGATGAACGTGAATTTAAGTGTATTTATTTTTAGATAAACGCAAGGTGACTGAGAGAAATCGATTCGAATAACCGAAGAGTCTTCCATTATTACCCGTAATAGTCACTGTTTACAAACCCCCATTAAATAACGTAAAAAAAAAAATTTCTTAATCTTTTGTAGGTTATTTAAAACCAGAAACTATTTTGGCCTTATAAGAATTTTTTTTTGTTGTTGTTGCCGATGGGAGATAATAAAAATAGTTTACTGATTCTACTTGTACTAATTGACTCATAGCTGGAAGCCGGGTGATGTGGATCCCTAACTTTTTCAAGTTTATTTGCGTTACTGCGAATATAACGAACTCGATTGGAATTGAAACACAGCTTTTATGATTTCCAATTCCGACTCATTACACCTCACGCACATCCCCTGTTTTTTTTTCAAAGCGGTTACACATAGAGGTAATGACCAGCATCGGTGTTGCTTAACTTCATTGATCGTGCCAGTTCCGGTGTTCCAACGTGATATAGGCAAAACTCTTTGATATATATTTCTCTCTCTTTCTGTATATAGATTTATATTATTTCACATATGCTCTGTTCAATAAAACATTGAGCTCTCTATGTGAATCCGATTTAATATTTTATATTATTAGGCTTCACTTGGATTAAATACCAACGGATTATTACCTATTCCTGCATATATATATATATATATATATATATATATATATATATATATATATATATATATATATATATGTATATATATATATATATAGGTGACTATACTCGTATCGAAAAACCTTCGAATTCTTGATTTAACAATAGCCAAATCAATCTCGAAGGCTCATTAGGTTTTGACTATATATATATATATATATATATATATATATATATATATACATATATATATATATATACATATATATATACATATACATATATATATATATACATATATATATATATATATATATATATATATATATATATATATATATATATATATACATATATATATATATAGCTGGCCACTCGTATTCAAGGCTACCCGTCTACTAAGACGGTTAGCCAATCCCTGTTGCAGATGCTTGCTCAGGTGCATTTTGTGTTTGTTCAACACACACAGAGCCCACCTGTGGAATCGGCAACGTTATATGTCCTGACATGGCATCTCGGCTTCAGTTACTTTCTCACCGCCGTTACGTAGTTTCTCTGTACCTTTTAAACATTTTCATCCTAATTGTGCTGATGGGCTTTCCTCTTTGTACTGTAAATATTCATTGAGTTTCATTTTTAAATGTTGTTATTATTTATCGCCCTCCCGGAATATACATATTGTTTGTTTGTTTTGGTTTTACGATATATCAAACACTATGATTAAGCCAACAAAATTCTTATTGTTGGTAATATTTTCTTTTTTCTTAAACCTGTTTCTGGTAATATTTTCTTTTTTCTTAAACCTGTTTCTGGTAATATTTCCTTTTTTCTTAAACCTGTTTCTGGTAATATTTTCTTTTTTCTTAAACCTGTTTCTGGTAATATTTCCTTTTTTCTTAAACCTGTTTCTGGTAATATTTTCTTTTTTCTTTACACCTGTTTCTGGTAATATTTTCTTTTTTCTTAAACCTGTTTCTGGTAATATTTTCTTTTTTCTTAAACCTGTTTCTGGTAATATTTTCTTTTTTCTTAAACCTGTTTCTGGTAATATTTCCTTTTTTCTTAAACCTGTTTCTGGTAATATTTCCTTTTTTCTTAAACCTGTTTCTGGTAATATTTCCTTTTTTCTTAAACCTGTTTCTGGTAATATTTCCTTTTTTCTTAAACCTGTTTCTGGTAATATTTCCTTTTTTCTTAAACCTGTTTCTGGTAATATTTCCTTTTTTCTTAAACCTGTTTCTGGTAATATTTCCTTTTTTCTTAAACCCGTTTCTGGTAATATTTTCCCTTCAAAAATTCCATTTCTGGTAATAATTTTCTTTCAAATATGTATGACTGGTATTTGTTTTTTTGCAAATGTATAGCTGGCAATATCTATTTGTCTTTTTTTTCTCGCAACATTTGGTTTAAAAATGCATTGCTGGCAACATTTGGTTTTCAAACATGTATTGCTAGCAACATTTAGTTTTCAAAAATGCATTACTAGCAACATTTGCTTTTCAAAAATGCATTGATGTCAACATTTGATTTTCAAAAATGCATTGATGGCAACATTTGGTTTTCAAAATTGTATTGCAGGCAAAATTTGGTTTTCAAAATTGTATTGCAGGCAACATTTTGATTTCAAAAATGTATCGCTGGCAACATTTGATTTTCAAAAATATATTGCTGGCAACATTTGATTTTGAAAAATGCATTACTAGCAAATTTTTCATTTCAAAAATGTATTGCTGGCAACATTTGATTTTCAAAAATGCATTGCTGGCAACATTTGGTTTTAAAAAATGCATTGCTGGCAACATTTGGTTTTCAAAAGTGTATTGCTGGCAACATTTGATTTTCACACGTGTATGGCTGGCTGGCAACATTTGATATTCAAAAGTGTATTACTGGCAACATTTGATTTTCAATAATGCATTGGTTTTAAAAAATGCGTTGCTAGCAATATTTTGCTTTTCAAAAATCCAATGATGGCAACATTTGGTTTTCAAAGAAGCATTGCTGGCAACATTTGGTTTACAAAAATGTATTGCAGGCAGCATTTTGATTTCAAAAATGTATGGCTGGCAACATTTGATTTTCACACGTGTATGGCTGGCAACATTTGCTATTCAAAAGTTTATTGCTGGCAACATTTGATTTTCAAAAATGCATTACTAGCAACATTTGCTTTTCAAAAATGCATTGCTGGCAACATTTGATTTTCAAAAATACATTGCTGGCAACATTTGGTTATAACAAATGCATTGCTGGCAACATTTGATTTCAAAATGCATTGCTAGCAACATTTGGTTTTCAAAAATGCATTGATGGCAACATTTGATTTTCAAAACTGTAATGCTGGCAACATTTGATTTGAAAAAGTGTATTGCTGGCTGGCAACATTTGCTATTCAAAAGTGTATTGCTGGCAACATTTGATTTTCAAAAATGCATTACTAGCAACATTTGCTTTTCTAAAATGCATTGCTGGCAACATTTCATTTTCAAAAATGCATTGCTCGCAACATTTCATTTTCAAAAATGCATTACTAGCAACGTTTGCTTTTCAAAAATGCATTGATGACAACATTTAATTTTCAAAAATTCATTACTAGCAACATTTGCTTTTCAAAAATGCATTGTTGGCAAAATTTGATTTCAAAATGCATTGCTAGCAACATTAGGTTTTCAAAAATGCATTGATGGCAACATTTGATATCCAAAAGTGTATTGCTGGCAACATTTGATTTTCAAAAATGCTTTGCAGGCAACATTTGGTTTACAAAAATGCAACATTTTGATTTCATAAATGTATGGCTGGCAACATTTGATCCTCAAAAATGCATTACTAGCAACATTTGCTTTTCAAAAATGCATTGATAACAACATTTGATTTTCAAAAATTCATTGTTGGCGACATTTGATTTTCCAAAATGCGTTGCTGGCAACATTTGATTTTCAAAAATAAATTGCTGGCAACATTTGTTTATAACAAATGCATTGCTGGCAACATTTGATTCAAAATCCATTGCTCGCAACATTTGGTTTTCAAAAATGCATTGGTGGCAACATTTGGTTTTAAAAAATGCATTGCTGGCAAATTTTGATTTCAAAATGCATTGCTAGCAACATTTGGTTTTCAAAAATGCATTACTAGCAACATTTGCTTTTCAAAAATGCATTGATGGAAACATTTGGTTTTCGAAAATGCATTGCTTGCAACATTTGGTTTTAAAAAATGCATTGCTGGCAAAATTTGATTTCAAAATGAATTGCTAGCAAAATTTGGTTTTCAAAAATGCATTGCTGGCAACATTTGATTTTCAAAAATGCATTGCTGGCAACATTTGGTTTTAAAAATACATTGTTGGCAACATTTTATTTTCAAAAATGCATTGCTGGCAACATTTAATTTTCAAAAATGCATTACTAGCAACATTTGCTTTTCAAAAATGCATTGATGGCAACATTTTGTTTTCAAAAATGCATTGCTGGCAACATTTAATTTTCAAAAACGCATTACTAGCAACATTTGGTTTTCAAAAATTAATTGATGGCAACATTTGATTTTCAAAAGTGTATTGCTGGCAACAGTTTGTTTTCAAAAATGCGTTTCTAGCAAAATTTTTCTTTTCAAAAATCCATTGATGGCAACATTTGGTTTTAAAGTTGCTTTGCTGGCAACATTTGCTTTCAAAATGCATTGCTAGCAACATTTGCTTTTCAAAAATGCATTGATGGCAAAATTTGATTTTCAAAAGTGTATTGCAGGCAACATTTTGATTTCAAAAAGGTATGGCTGGGAACATTTGATTTTCAATCGTGTATGGCTGGTAACATTTGATTTTCAAAAATTTATTGCTGGCAACATTTGGTTTTAAAAAATGCATTTCTGGCAACATTTGATTTCAAAATGCATTGCTAGCATCATTTCCTTTTCAAAAATGCATTGATGGCATCATTTGATTTTGTGTATTGCTGGCAACAGTTGGTTTTCAAAAATGCGTTTCTAACAATATTTTGCTTTTCAAAAATCCATTGATGGCAATATTTGGTTTTAAAAAATGCTTTGCTGGCAACATTTAGTTTTCACAAGTGCATTACTCGCAACTTTTGATTTTCAAAAATGTATTGATGGCAACATTTTATTTTCAAAAATGCATTGCTTGCTAACAACATTTGATTTTCAAAAATGTATTGCAGGCAACATTTGGTTTTCAAAAAAGCACTGCTGGCAACATTTGGTTTTCAAATATGTATTGCAGGCAACATTTTGATGTGAAAAATGTATGGCTGGCAACATTTGATTTTCAAAAATATATTGCTGGCAACATTTGATTTTCAAAATTGCATTTCTAGCAACATTTGAATTTCAAAAATGCATTGCTGGCGACATTTGATTTTACAAAAATGCATTGCTGGCAACATTTGCTTTTCAAAAATGCATTGATAGCAACATTTGATTTTCAAAAATGCAATGCTGGCGACATTTGATTTTCGAAAATGCATTTCTTGCAACATTTGATTTTCAAAAATGCATTGCTGGCAAAATTTGCTTTTAAAAAATGTATTGCTGGCAACATTTGGTTTTCAAAAATGCATTGATGGCAACATTTGATTTTCAAAAGTGTATTGCTGGCAACATTTGGTTTTCAAAAATGTGTTGCTGGCAACATTTGGTTTTAAAAAATGCTTTGCTGACAAAATTTGATTTTAAAATGTGAATTACTAGCATCATTTGATTTTCAAAAATGCATTGCTGCCAACATTTGGTTTGCAAAAAAGCATTGCTCGCAACATTTGGTTTTCAAAAATGTATTTAAGGCAACATTTTGATTTCAAAAATGTGTGGCTGGCAACATTTGATTTTCAAAAATGTATTGCTGGCAACATTTGAATTTCAAAAATGCATTGCTGGCAACATTTGGTTTTCAAAAAAGCATTGCTCGCTACATTTGGTTTTAAAAATGTATTCCAGGCAACATTTTGATTTAAAAAATGCATGGCTGGCAACATTTGATTTTCAATCGAGTATGGCTGGCAACATTTGATTTTCAAAAATGCGTTGCTGGCAAAATTTGATTTCAAAATGCATTGCTAGCAGCATTTGGTTTTCAAAAATGCATTGATGGCAACATTTGATTTTCAAAAGTGTATTGCTGGCAACAGTTGGTTTTCAAAAATGCGTTTCTAGCAATATTTTTCTTTTCAAAAATCCATTGATGGCAACATTTGGTTTTAAAAAATGCTTTGCTGGCAACATTTGATTTTCACATGTGCATTACTCGCTACTTTTGATATTCAAAAATGCATTGCTTGCTAACAACATTTGATTTTCAAAAATGTATTGTAGGCAACATTTCGTTTTCCAAAAAGCACTGCTGCCAACATTTGGTTTTCAAAAATGCATTGCTGGCAACATTTGATTTTGAAAAATATATTGATGGCAACAGTTGGTTTTCAAAAAAGCACTGCTGGCAACATTTGGTTTTCCAAAATGTATTGCAGGCAACATTTTGATGTGAAAAATGTATGGCTGGAAACATTTGATTTTCAAAAATGTATTGCTGGCAACATTTGATTTTCAAAATTGCATTTCTAGCAACATTTGCTTTTCAAAAATACATTGCTGGCAACATTTGGTTTTCAAAAATGCATTGATGGCAACATTTGATTTTCAACAATGTATTGCTGGCAACATTTGGTTTTCAAAAAAGCATTGCTTGCAACATTTGGTTTTCAAAATGTATTGCAGGCAACATTTGATTTCAAAATGCATAGCTAGCAACATTTCCTTTTCAAAAATGCATTGATGGCAACATTTGATATTCAAAATTGTATTGCTGGCAACATTTGATTTTCACAAGTGCATTATTAGCAACTTTTGATTCTCAAAGATGTATTGATGGCAACATTTGATTTTCAAAAATGCATTGCTTGTTAACCACATTCATTGTTGGCGACATTTGATTTTTACAAATGCATTGCTGGCAACATTTGATTTCAAATGCATTGCTGGCAACATTTGGTTTTAAAAATGTATTGCAGGCAACATTTTGAGTTCAAAAATATATGGCAGGCAACATTTGATTTTCAAAAATGTATTGCGGGCAACATTTGATTTTCAAAAATATATGGCGGGCAACATTTGATTTTCAAAAATGCATTACTAGTAACATTTGCTTTTCAAAAATACATTGATAGCAACATTTGATTTTCAAAAATGCATTGCTGGCGACATTTGATTTTCAAAAATGCATTGCTGGCAACATTTGATTTTCAAAAATGCATTGTTGGCAATATTTGGTTTTAAAAAATGCATTGCTGGCAACATTTGGTTTTAAAAAATGCATTGTTGACAAAATTTTATTTCAAAATGCATTGCTAGCAACATTTGGTTTTCAAAAATGCATTGATGGCAACATTTGATTTTCAAAAGTGTATTGCTGGCAACATTTGGTTTTCAAAAATACGTTGCTATCACTATTTTGCTTTTCAAAAATCCAATGATGGCAACATTTGGTTTTAAAAAATGATTTGCTGGCAACATTTGATTTTAAAAAGTGAATTACTAGCAACATTTGCTTTTCAAATATGTATTGCAGGCAACATTTTGATGTGAAAAATGTATGGCTGGCAACATTTGATTTTCAAAAATATATTGCTGGCAACATTTGATTTTCAAAATTGCATTTCTAGCAACATTTGAATTTCAAAAATGCATTGCTGGCGACATTTGATTTTACAAAAATGCATTGCTGGCAACATTTGCTTTTCAAAAATGCATTGATAGCAACATTTGATTTTCAAAAATGCAATGCTGGCGACATTTGATTTTCGAAAATGCATTTCTTGCAACATTTGATTTTCAAAAATGCATTGCTGGCAAAATTTGCTTTTAAAAAATGTATTGCTGGCAACATTTGGTTTTCAAAAATGCATTGATGGCAACATTTGATTTTCAAAAGTGTATTGCTGGCAACATTTGGTTTTCAAAAATGTGTTGCTGGCAACATTTGGTTTTAAAAAATGCTTTGCTGACAAAATTTGATTTTAAAATGTGAATTACTAGCATCATTTGATTTTCAAAAATGCATTGCTGCCAACATTTGGTTTGCAAAAAAGCATTGCTCGCAACATTTGGTTTTCAAAAATGTATTTAAGGCAACATTTTGATTTCAAAAATGTGTGGCTGGCAACATTTGATTTTCAAAAATGTATTGCTGGCAACATTTGAATTTCAAAAATGCATTGCTGGCAACATTTGGTTTTCAAAAAAGCATTGCTCGCTACATTTGGTTTTAAAAATGTATTCCAGGCAACATTTTGATTTAAAAAATGCATGGCTGGCAACATTTGATTTTCAATCGAGTATGGCTGGCAACATTTGATTTTCAAAAATGCGTTGCTGGCAAAATTTGATTTCAAAATGCATTGCTAGCAGCATTTGGTTTTCAAAAATGCATTGATGGCAACATTTGATTTTCAAAAGTGTATTGCTGGCAACAGTTGGTTTTCAAAAATGCGTTTCTAGCAATATTTTTCTTTTCAAAAATCCATTGATGGCAACATTTGGTTTTAAAAAATGCTTTGCTGGCAACATTTGATTTTCACATGTGCATTACTCGCTACTTTTGATATTCAAAAATGCATTGCTTGCTAACAACATTTGATTTTCAAAAATGTATTGTAGGCAACATTTCGTTTTCCAAAAAGCACTGCTGCCAACATTTGGTTTTCAAAAATGCATTGCTGGCAACATTTGATTTTGAAAAATATATTGATGGCAACAGTTGGTTTTCAAAAAAGCACTGCTGGCAACATTTGGTTTTCCAAAATGTATTGCAGGCAACATTTTGATGTGAAAAATGTATGGCTGGAAACATTTGATTTTCAAAAATGTATTGCTGGCAACATTTGATTTTCAAAATTGCATTTCTAGCAACATTTGCTTTTCAAAAATACATTGCTGGCAACATTTGGTTTTCAAAAATGCATTGATGGCAACATTTGATTTTCAACAATGTATTGCTGGCAACATTTGGTTTTCAAAAAAGCATTGCTCGCAACATTTGGTTTTCAAAATGTATTGCAGGCAACATTTGATTTCAAAATGCATAGCTAGCAACATTTCCTTTTCAAAAATGCATTGATGGCAACATTTGATATTCAAAATTGTATTGCTGGCAACATTTGATTTTCACAAGTGCATTATTATCAACTTTTGATTCTCAAAGATGTATTGATGGCAACATTTGATTTTCAAAAATGCATTGCTTGTTAACCACATTCATTGTTGGCGACATTTGATTTTTACAAATGCATTGCTGGCAACATTTGATTTCAAATGCATTGCTGGCAACATTTGGTTTTAAAAATGTATTGCAGGCAACATTTTGAGTTCAAAAATATATGGCAGGCAACATTTGATTTTCAAAAATGTATTGCGGGCAACATTTGATTTTCAAAAATATATGGCGGGCAACATTTGATTTTCAAAAATGCATTACTAGTAACATTTGCTTTTCAAAAATACATTGATAGCAACATTTGATTTTCAAAAATGCATTGCTGGCGACATTTGATTTTCAAAAATGCATTGCTGGCAACATTTGATTTTCAAAAATGCATTGTTGGCAATATTTGGTTTTAAAAAATGCATTGCTGGCAACATTTGGTTTTAAAAAATGCATTGTTGACAAAATTTTATTTCAAAATGCATTGCTAGCAACATTTGGTTTTCAAAAATGCATTGATGGCAACATTTGATTTTCAAAAGTGTATTGCTGGCAACATTTGGTTTTCAAAAATACGTTGCTATCACTATTTTGCTTTTCAAAAATCCAATGATGGCAACATTTGGTTTTAAAAAATGATTTGCTGGCAACATTTGATTTTAAAAAGTGAATTACTAGCAACATTTGCTTTTCAAATATGTATTGCAGGCAACATTTTGATGTGAAAAATGTATGGCTGGCAACATTTGATTTTCAAAAATATATTGCTGGCAACATTTGATTTTCAAAATTGCATTTCTAGCAACATTTGAATTTCAAAAATGCATTGCTGGCGACATTTGATTTTACAAAAATGCATTGCTGGCAACATTTGCTTTTCAAAAATGCATTTCTTGCAACATTTGATTTTCAAAAATGCATTGCTGGCAAAATTTGCTTTTAAAAAATGTATTGCTGGCAACATTTGGTTTTCAAAAATGCATTGATGGCAACATTTGATTTTCAAAAGTGTATTGCTGGCAACATTTGGTTTTCAAAAATGTGTTGCTGGCAACATTTGGTTTTAAAAAATGCTTTGCTGACAAAATTTGATTTTAAAATGTGAATTACTAGCATCATTTGATTTTCAAAAATGCATTGCTGCCAACATTTGGTTTGCAAAAAAGCATTGCTCGCAACATTTGGTTTTCAAAAATGTATTTAAGGCAACATTTTGATTTCAAAAATGTGTGGCTGGCAACATTTGATTTTCAAAAATGTATTGCTGGCAACATTTGAATTTCAAAAATGCATTGCTGGCAACATTTGGTTTTCAAAAAAGCATTGCTCGCTACATTTGGTTTTAAAAATGTATTCCAGGCAACATTTTGATTTAAAAAATGCATGGCTGGCAACATTTGATTTTCAATCGAGTATGGCTGGCAACATTTGATTTTCAAAAATGCGTTGCTGGCAAAATTTGATTTCAAAATGCATTGCTAGCAGCATTTGGTTTTCAAAAATGCATTGATGGCAACATTTGATTTTCAAAAGTGTATTGCTGGCAACAGTTGGTTTTCAAAAATGCGTTTCTAGCAATATTTTTCTTTTCAAAAATCCATTGATGGCAACATTTGGTTTTAAAAAATGCTTTGCTGGCAACATTTGATTTTCACATGTGCATTACTCGCTACTTTTGATATTCAAAAATGCATTGCTTGCTAACAACATTTGATTTTCAAAAATGTATTGTAGGCAACATTTCGTTTTCCAAAAAGCACTGCTGCCAACATTTGGTTTTCAAAAATGCATTGCTGGCAACATTTGATTTTGAAAAATATATTGATGGCAACAGTTGGTTTTCAAAAAAGCACTGCTGGCAACATTTGGTTTTCCAAAATGTATTGCAGGCAACATTTTGATGTGAAAAATGTATGGCTGGAAACATTTGATTTTCAAAAATGTATTGCTGGCAACATTTGATTTTCAAAATTGCATTTCTAGCAACATTTGCTTTTCAAAAATACATTGCTGGCAACATTTGGTTTTCAAAAATGCATTGATGGCAACATTTGATTTTCAACAATGTATTGCTGGCAACATTTGGTTTTCAAAAAAGCATTGCTCGCAACATTTGGTTTTCAAAATGTATTGCAGGCAACATTTGATTTCAAAATGCATAGCTAGCAACATTTCCTTTTCAAAAATGCATTGATGGCAACATTTGATATTCAAAATTGTATTGCTGGCAACATTTGATTTTCACAAGTGCATTATTAGCAACTTTTGATTCTCAAAGATGTATTGATGGCAACATTTGATTTTCAAAAATGCATTGCTTGTTAACCACATTCATTGTTGGCGACATTTGATTTTTACAAATGCATTGCTGGCAACATTTGATTTCAAATGCATTGCTGGCAACATTTGGTTTTAAAAATGTATTGCAGGCAACATTTTGAGTTCAAAAATATATGGCAGGCAACATTTGATTTTCAAAAATGTATTGCGGGCAACATTTGATTTTCAAAAATATATGGCGGGCAACATTTGATTTTCAAAAATGCATTACTAGTAACATTTGCTTTTCAAAAATACATTGATAGCAACATTTGATTTTCAAAAATGCATTGCTGGCGACATTTGATTTTCAAAAATGCATTGCTGGCAACATTTGATTTTCAAAAATGCATTGTTGGCAATATTTGGTTTTCAAAAATGCATTGATGGCAACATTTGATTTTCAAAAGTGTATTGCTGGCAACATTTGGTTTTCAAAAATACGTTGCTATCACTATTTTGCTTTTCAAAAATCCAATGATGGCAACATTTGGTTTTAAAAAATGATTTGCTGGCAACATTTGATTTTAAAAAGTGAATTACTAGCAACATTTGCTTTTCAAATATGCATTGATAGCAACATTTGATTTTCAAATATGCATTGCTGGCGACATTTGATTTTCAAAAATGCATTGCTGGCAACATTTGGTTTTAAAAAATGCATTTCTGGCAAAATTCGATTTCAAATTGCATTGCTAGCAACATTTGGTTTTCAAACATGCATTGATGGCAACATTTGCTTTTCAAAAATCCAATGATGGCAACATTTGGTTTTCAAAAATGCATTACTAGCAACATTTGCTTTTCAAAAATGCATTGATAGCAACATTTGATTTTCAAAAATGCATTGCTGACAACATTTGATTTTCAAAAATGCATTGTTGGCAATATTTGGTTTTAAAAAATGCATTGCTGGCAACATTTGGTTTTAAAAAATGCATTGTTGACAAAATTTTATTTCAAAATGCATTGCTAGCAACATTTGGTTTTCAAAAATGCATTGATGGCAACATTTGATTTTCAAAAGTGTATTGCTGGCAACATTTGGTTTTCAAAAATACGTTGCTATCACTATTTTGCTTTTCAAAAATCCAATGATGGCAACATTTGGTTTTAAAAAATGATTTGCTGGCAACATTTGATTTTAAAAAGTGAATTACTAGCAACATTTGCTTTTCAAATATGCATTGATAGCAACATTTGATTTTCAAATATGCATTGCTGGCGACATTTGATTTTCAAAAATGCATTGCTGGCAACATTTGGTTTTAAAAAATGCATTTCTGGCAAAATTCGATTTCAAATTGCATTGCTAGCAACATTTGGTTTTCAAACATGCATTGATGGCAACATTTGCTTTTCAAAAATCCAATGATGGCAACATTTGGTTTTCAAAAATGCATTACTAGCAACATTTGCTTTTCAAAAATGCATTGATAGCAACATTTGATTTTCAAAAATGCATTGCTGACAACATTTGATTTTCAAAAATGCATTGTTGGCAATATTTGGTTTTAAAAAATGCATTGCTGGCAACATTTGGTTTTAAAAAATGCATTGTTGACAAAATTTTATTTCAAAATGCATTGCTAGCAACATTTGGTTTTCAAAAATGCATTGATGGCAACATTTGATTTTCAAAAGTGTATTGCTGGCAACATTTGGTTTTCAAAAATACGTTGCTATCACTATTTTGCTTTTCAAAAATCCAATGATGGCAACATTTGGTTTTAAAAAATGATTTGCTGGCAACATTTGATTTTAAAAAGTGAATTACTAGCAACATTTGCTTTTCAAATATGCATTGATAGCAACATTTGATTTTCAAATATGCATTGCTGGCGACATTTGATTTTCAAAAATGCATTGCTGGCAACATTTGGTTTTAAAAAATGCATTTCTGGCAAAATTCGATTTCAAATTGCATTGCTAGCAACATTTGGTTTTCAAACATGCATTGATGGCAACATTTGCTTTTCAAAAATCCAATGATGGCAACATTTGGTTTTCAAAAATGCATTACTAGCAACATTTGCTTTTCAAAAATGCATTGATAGCAACATTTGATTTTCAAAAATGCATTGCTGACAACATTTAGTTTTCAAAAATTTTTTACAGAGAATTTCTGGTATAAATCCTATTTGACAAAAATATATATCACCAGAAATTTCTCATAATTATAGACAGATACTGAAGGGTGATAAATATGGCGACAAAGATGAGGACAATAGTCCGAATAATGTAAATAGTGTACATAATACCTCATCTCATAAATATAGACAGATACTGAGGGGTGATAAATTTGGTGATAAAGATGAGGACAATAGTCAGAATAATGTTAAATAATGTACATAATACCTCATCTCAGAAATATAGCCAGATACTGAAGAAGGCTGGTGCGTACAACGGCCGAAACGTTGTAATAAATATTGCGACAAAGATGAGGACAATAGTCTGAATAATGTAAACTGTTCTCTGATTTACATGTTTTTATTCCGTCTCCAGCACGCGCGCTCTTTGAAGTCCGGTCTCCTCGCGTTTGATACATCTCTTGTATTATATGCACACTTTGCTTTTTTCTTTATAATTTTAAATGTAAAATTTTTACCATTTATTAAATGAGTGATGAAAATCGTAATGATTATTGGTAGAATTTTGAAATTGAGGTGTTCATCATCCTAGGCAAACTTTTAATTTTATTTCGTTTACAAGTAAAAAAATTTTCACAGTATCACATTTCAAAATTTTTTTTTCTGTAGATTACACGCAAATAATTTATTTTATAAATCTTTTCATTTCTCATTAATAGCACAAAGATTTTGACGTTAAAATTTAAATTTTGCAATTTTTTCTTCTTTCACAGGACAAATTCTCCCCGAAATATCATGGTAATTCCTTCAATGCTTCAGTTATTTAGATACGTGTGTCGATTATGCGTAAATACTGAGCCATTTTAGATAAGGAATATACGTATCCGTTGATTTTGGTACTCGTGTTGGTGGACCTGGAAGCTTAGTCTGTTCATATCTATCTATCTATCTATCTATCTATCTATCTATCTATCTATCTATCTATCTATCTCAGTCTGTTCATTATCTATCTATCTATCTATCTATCTATCTATATCAGTATGTTCATATCTATCTATCTATCTATCTATCTATATATATATATATATATATATATATATATATATATATATATATCTCATTCTGTTCATATCTATCTATCTATCTATCTATCTATCGATGTATCTCAGTCTGTTCATTATCTATCTATCTATCTATCTATCTATCTATCTATATCAGTCTGTTCATATCTATCTATCTATCTATCTATCTATCTATCTATCTCAGTCTGTGCATTATCTCTCTATCTATCTCAGTCTGTTCATATCTATCTATCTATCTATCTATCTATCTATCTATCTATCTATCTATCTATCTATCTATCTATCTATCTATCTCAGTCTGTTCATTATCTATCTGTCTATCTATCTATATCAGTCTGTTCATATCTGTCTATCTATCTATCTATCTATCTATCTATCTATCTATCTATCTATCTGTTTGTCACTTTTTATCAAATATCTCGCCTTATTTGTGTATCTTCCACAGTTTTGAAGCCTCCTCGCCATAACTCTTCCTCTTTTCTAGCAAACGAATCTCTATCTTTCACCGCTTAGTCTTTCAGTGTCAATCCATCTCAACCTTTCAGTTTTCAGCGTCATATACGCAACCCATATATGTCACCGTACAGAAGCCTCCACTAACTTTCATTGAAACCGTTTATCCCCTCTCACTCTCTCCCATCTATCACTCTCTCTGTCTCTCCCTCTCTCTCTCTCTCGTCTATCCCCCTGTCTCTCTTTCCCGTCTATCCTACCCGTCTCTTTCCCGTCTGAGCTCCCTCCTCTCTCTTAGCCATGCCTCATTTTGAGCGTATACCTTTTGATCTCACGTTTTCCCTGTTAGATGAGAAACTACTTTCTCTAAAATAATCCCCCCTCACCTTACTCTCAATTAGGCTCACTCTCTCACCATGTCCCATACTCTCCTTTTTCCTACACTCACTTTCTCTCTCTCTCTCTCTCCGAGCCCCCTCCCCCCAGCCGCTGTCCCCCAATAACTGTGCGGGCCACGTGCATGTGTTGCTGATTTGGCGACCATGAATGCTGGATAGAAGACCCCGCCATTATGCAAATATGGGTTTGTTCATTTCATTGACCAAAAAAGCCAACGATGACTCAGCAGGTAGACGAAGATGACAATGACGACGACGACGTCTGCAGGCGACGCGACCCAGACGAGACAATCGGTCTGCTTGCATGCACCCCACCCGCCTACCCGGTACCCTTACCTTTGTTTCTCTCGTTTCGTCACAATTCATCAATCAATTTCCATTTCAGTCTGCTCGTATCTATCTATCTATCTATCTATCTATCTATCTATCTATCTATCTATCTATCTATCTATCTATCTATCCAATTCTCTTCATTATCTCTCTATGTATCTCAGCTTGTTCATATCTATCTATCTATCTATCTATCTATCTATCTATCTATCTATCTATCTATCTATCTATCCAATTCTGTTCATTATCTATGTATCTCAGCTTGTTCATATCTATCTATCTATCTATCTATCTATCTATCTATCTATCTATCTATCTATCTATCCAATTCTCTTCATTATCTCTCTATGTATCTCAGCTTGTTCATATCTATCTATCTATCTATCTATCTATCTATCTATCTATCTATCTATCTATCTATCTATCTAGTTCACGTAACGGAAGCAGAATTGGACATATTTCCGTTTAAAATCGATTTTAATAATATATTTACTTTATCAAAATAAACTCGTATATAAACTATATACATATACATATATATATATATATATATTTATATATATATATATATATTTATATATATATGTATATATATATATATATATATGTATATATATGTGTGTGTGTGTCTATATATATAACAGTTATGTATATGTCCCTTTATGGTTTTGTTTTCTTTCTTTTTTTGTTTTATATATAATACGTACAGCTATATATATATATATATATATATATATATATATATATATATATATATATATCATCGATAATTTGTTTCATGCTTAAGCGCAATCTTCAGACCATCTGGGTATTGATCTCGCTGGGTGTTGACCTCAATGTCCACTTATATATTTACATATGCTCTGTGCCTGATATATAGGATTCTTAAAGGAGTTTTTATTTTTTTAATTTTAAACTAAATGTTATCCTTGACAATGGCTAACAAGATATCCGTGTTGTGTGATATATGTGTGTGTGTGTGTGTGTGTGTTATTTAAACACGTAAAAGTTGTTCTTTAGATTTTTCATAGTTTTACGACAAACGTGAGAGTATAAATCTGATTCGTGCAAAGGAAAAACTCTCTCAATTAGTAAAATTTGAATTAAACGGCGACGCGGTCCAGCGTTTTCTTGGAATTGGTAAAAATCAAAATGGCTGCCACATGATTGACAGAAAGGTCAATAATGTAAAAAAATAAAAAAATAGAACGCTCATTATATTTTTATAAGTTAATTCTGCAACACATTCTGTCCCACAAAATTATAATTTTAAAGAAGGCATGAAAATCTGAAACATATTTACCATTTGGTTTGTGTGTGGGGGGGTACAAATGTAAATAAATATGTTTGATGAAAAGGGTTATTATGAATGAAATGTTCACAGTGAAATATTTAGGAAATAAACTTTGTATTTTCAAAAAAATGTCTTATAAATTGCACACAAGTCTTAAGATCTGTCTATATTTCTAAGATGAGGTATTATTTACACTATTTATATTATTTTGAATATTGTCCTCATCTTTGTCGCCATATTTATCACCCTTCACTATCTGTCTATATTTCTGAGATGAGGTATTATGTACACTATTTACATTATTAGGACTATTGTCCTCATCTTCGTCGCCATATTTATCACCCTTCAGTATCTGTCTATATTTCTGAGATGAGGTATTATGTACACTATTTACATTATTCAGACTATCGTCCTCATCTGTATCGCCATATTTATTACACAGTGGATAAAGGCGTTGGTTAGATCTAGTGACAGGATCCAAACAGTGTGAGTTCAATACCCGGTTAAGGCTGTGGAGAACTTGGAGAGGGGAATCAAAAGGAGACAACTGATAACTGACATCCATTAAACATGGCACGTGGAACTAGAACAGTCTACCCCAGCGAAATAAAGGGTTCAGTTCGACATTCCAACCCTCGGAAGAAGGCCGGTGCGTACAACGGCCGAAACCTTGTAATAAATATGGCGACAAAGATCAGGACGAAAGTTTTCAAATTTATATGGACGACAAGTGAGAAAATAAAAAGAAGTTTTTATAATTTTCAGTTTTATACTGGACTGAATCAGATTATGGTTTACACTTTTTAAAGATAAGTCTTTGAAAAATACATACTAAAAAAAAACCAAAAAAAACCACCAAAAAAAGAAAGAAAATCTAAGGTATGCTTTAGTTTAAAATATAAAAGAATATGAACATTTTTTTTTACTTTTTTTCCTAATTTATATTCTTCATATTTTGACTGCGACAAAAAAAATCAAAACGTTTCTTTGATAATATTTTTGAGAGAAATTTTGTAGTTTTCTATAATATCGATTTTATAGTTTGATATGTAAAAAAAAAAATCTTTATTTCTTCATTCAAAACGGATACCCCTCTGGCATTTTGGTTTTAAAAACTTGATGTCCTTTAATGTACAAAAGTACGAAGACATTTGAGAATATTCACTCCCACTGTTTTTAAAATAAAAAAAATATTGCACGGCTTGTGATTGGATATTATTATAAATATGGGTGCGTAGATTTGTAATAATTTCTCATTTCAGTTGTCAACATTATTGCTCTAGAACCATAGTAGAGAAACTGCATTGATAGAAAGAATAAATGAAATGTATATCTACATTTATTTCAACAGAACTTGTAGAAAAATTAAGCAATATATTACAAGTTAATATTGTAGGTAGAATTATACTTATTTTGTATGTGGAGTGCAGGTAATTGCAATATGCAGTTTAAGGAACAAAAATTTTAATTTTTCTTCTATTTATATAACGCTTTATTTTACAGAAGATAATGAATGCACGATTTCAAAATATGACAAAATATGTACATTATTGAAATAAGGATTTATTCATTTTTAAAAATTAAACGAATATAGTAGACAGTAAATTGATTTCCTATGTAGGCACATTGAAACCCTTCAAATATTGTCTCACTTGTCTTCCATATACATCTCTATTCCTGATTGCTCAAATTACACATGTGTGTAAGTTATAAGGTGTTTTTTTTATTTTGAAAATAAAAGTTTGTTTGCTAAATAATTACCTGTGTACATTGTATTTCCTATTCATCCTTTTCAGCAAAAATATTTATTATTTTTATCACCAACACAAATGGCAAATATTTTTGAGATATTCATATCTTCATTATAATCAGCAATTCCTGGGACAGAATGTGTTCCAGAATTAACATTTAAAAAATAATGAACAAAAAAAACAAAAAAAAAAAACAACAAAATCTTGTCTTTATATTTGTCTTGGTGTTATGAGTACTTTTATGTTTTATTATTAATTTAGTTTTTTTTACGATATTGACTTTTGTGTCAATCAGATGGCAGCCATTTTGATTTTTGCCAATTGAAGGGAATCGTTTGACATAGTCGGCGTTTAATTCACACTTTATTGATTAAAAGTGTTTTTCTCTTTGCACGAATCAGATTTGTGCTCTTTACGTTTGTCGTAAAAATAAGAATAATTGAAATAATATATTTTAACATTTTAAATAATATTTTTCGACAAGATATGAGAATTTCGTTGGAAAATTTAACACACACACACAGACACACAAAGACACACACACACATACATATATATATATATATATATATCTTCATATATATATGTATATATATCAATCTAAGTAAGTCTTTTCATATCAATCTATCTTAGAATTTTCTTAGAAATTTCATATCTATCGAGCTTAGAATTTTCATATGTATGTATGTATGTATGTACGTATATATGTAAGTATGTATGTATGTATGTATCTGACTAACTTAGAATTTTCATATCTATCTATGCATGTATGTTTGTATGTATGTATGTATCTATCTATCTATCTATCTATCTATCTATCTATCTATCTATCTATCTCAGTCTGTTCACATCTATCTATCTATCTATCTATCTATCTATCTATCTATCTATCTATCTATCTCAGTCTGTTCACATCTCTCTATCTATCTATCTATCTATCTCAGTCTGTTCACATCTATCTATCTATCTATCTATCTCAGTCTGTTCACATTTATCTATCTATCTATCTATCTATCTATCTATATATCTATCTCAGTCTGTTCACATCTATCTATCTATCTATCTATCTATCTATCTATCTATCTATCTATCTCAGTCTGTTCATATCTATCTATCTATCTATCTGTGGTCTTGTTTGTCGTAAATATAAGAAAAATCGAAAGAACATATTTTAAGATGTATAAATATTTTTAGACAAGATATGAGAATTTCGTTGGAAATATCTAACACACATACACACACATACATACATACACACACAAATATATATATATATATATATATATATATATATATATATATGCATATATATGTTCATGTAGTATATATATTTATATAGATATCAATCTGTGAAATTTTTTCATATCTATCAATCCATCTTAGATTTATTCATATCTATCTCAGAATTTTTGTATCTATCTATCTATCTATCTATCTATCTATCTATCTATCTATCTATCTATCTATCTGTTTGTCTGCAGATTGTAAATACCTATTTTTTACCCCGTAATTTGTCAATGTGTGCCTGTTTTGTTTCGTTATTTTTATACATATATATATATATATATATATATATATATATATATATATATATATATATATATATATTTATATGCTATTTTTAAAAAATATAATGTTTTTTCTCGGAGTTTGGTTGAATTCTAGAAAAATGTATATTTCTTATTGATAGTATAAATAGATAATCATTGTATATTTATCATTAATACTATTAATTTTATCTCTGATATCTTACATCGATTACTTTTAATATATATATATATATATATATATATATATATATATGTATATATATATATATATATATATGACACTAATAAACTTCTGGTGCTTCTGGGATGTCTCCATGTTTTTGTTGGTGAATACCACCATAATCCTTGGTTTCAGTTCATCTTTGGTGTCACAAGAGCTCAACTGCGACCCACACATAATAACCAAGGGCGTTGCAAGTCTGGGGAATTAGGTGGCTAGATACAAGTGGGGGATGTGGTCGTAGAAATTGTCTGACACCCATCACTGGGTACTCCTGCTTGTGTGGTATGGTGCAGTGTCCTGTTGCCAGATAGGGGGTCTTTCAGCAGCCACCCTCTTGACCCAGGGCAGCACTACCTCTTCAAGAGCACTTAATATAGACCACCATGTTGAGTCTGGGGCCTTGTGGGAAGATGAATATAGGCATAACATCACCATCTCTAGTGATCACTCCAAACACCTTGGTAATCACCATTAGGCCCATTCAAGTCTTTCCGAATCCTCTGCATCGTCTTCAGATTGACAGCAGAACATTCTGAAATGCTCGGATTGGCGCTTCCGGTGCGAATGCCAAGCAGTACAGCATGCCGTTTCCAAATTTCTGGTGGAGTGAATTGCATAATGGTGATCTTTTTTTCAGAGTCGTTGCCTAACTGACTTTACTTTTCTGTGCAGAAGACAAAATACAAAAAACAAAACAAAAAAAAACACGCAAAATTAAAAATATAAAATGGCGACATTTTACACATCACGCCCCATCTATCTATCTATCTATCTATCTATCTATCTATCTATCTATCTATCTATCTATCTATCTATCTTAATCTGTTGATATCTATCTATCTATCTATCTAAATCTGTTTATATCTATCTATCTATCTAGCTAGCTATCTATCTACATATATATATATCTAAATCTGTTCATTTCTATCTATCTATCTATCTATCTATCTATCTATCGATCGATCTATCTAATTCTGTTCATATCTGTCTGTCTATCTATCTATCTATCTATCTATCTATCTATCTATCTATCTATCTATCTATCTAATTCTGTTCATATCTATCTATCTATCTATCTATCTCAGTCTACTCCTTTCCATCTATCTATTTTTTAATATTTTCATTTTTATTTAATTTTATTTAATTTTATAATTTCGTATTATTTATTATATTTTTCATTTAACTTTTATTTTTATTTTATATTTAATATTTTTAAATTTGTTCCATTATCAACCGAATAAGAGTAGGAAACGTTGGCTGTAATGAAATCAGAAAGGAACAATTTATAGGGTTTGATTACCAAACAAGGGGTGCGTATTATGCATGAGTATAATAATTTTCTCACCCTTTCAGCACAATATTAGGGGGGTGTATTATGGACGAAGGCGTATTATACATGGCGAATTACGGTAAGTCTAAAAGAAAGAATACATTTAGAGAGATAAAAGTCAATCTTTAGTTAAAATGTATTTACTAGTAGTACTAGTGAAAATTTTCACGACTTCCCTGTTTTAACTTTCTTTTCTTTTCTTTCTTTGTTTCTTTCTTTCTTTGAAATCAAACGGCGTCTCCGATATGTTGTTTTCGTCTTTCCTCTCGATCAAAACGGGACAGTCCATTTATTACGTATTGGCAGGATGTTTCTTTTTTCTTTCTGTTTCTCGTTGAAACCAAGTAGCGTCTCTGATATGTCTTTTCCGTCTTTCCTCGCGATCGAAACGGAACAGACAATTATTTATTAGGTATTGGCAGTGCATTTCTCTTTTTCATTTTCTTTTCTATCTTTCTTTTGCTCGTTGAAACCAAGTAACGGAGACATAATAAGATAGAAAAATAGTTTTTAAAACTCAATAAGAAATAAAAAGAAATTGTAAATTTTCAAACAAATTTAAATAATCTATTTATCTGTCGGATAGAGTAGTATTTTATAATTTTACATGTTAACATTGGCTCTTCGACATTCGGTAATCTGCATCGGCCTTTCAGACATTGATTTTATTAACTTTTCTACTTTTTCGACTTCAGCATTATTTGCAGCAGTTTTTGTCGCTCACAGTTTTTGTTGCTTGAATATTGTTTTCCATTCTTTTTAATGACTGACTTAGACAAGTTCGATGGCCATTCCATCAATTTGGTGCCTTTGAAACCTTTTCGCGAAAGATGGCCAACAGTCAGCTTTGCAAAATATGAAAAAGCATGAATATGCTCTTTAGCATAAAGCTTTTGCTTGCGACCTGTACCACACAAAAAACATTTTGTTTAACCACTTATACTAATTATTTTCATTTATCTTGATACCATCATCAAATTTAGAGGGACCTATACTTTTACTGTTTACATCAAGAGCCAAAAACATTACTCCACTTCACCACTAAATTGTGTTACTTGACTTTTTCTATGACGGATCTAACCTCTAACCCAGCCATCAGCTCAATCCAATGTAGATCTATATTCATCACTAAAATTGATGATAATTCGGTTTTCATGGACTTATTCACCCAACTTGCATGTTTCACTTTGTGATAGTTTCGTTGCTTTCGTGCCTTTAGCCAACGTTCTTAATATTCTACATCTTTTCTCTCTGTTTACATTCATAACATTAGCTTCTTCAGATATTTTACTGGTGGTCAATCCCTCTTTCTTATTAGCCTTTCAATTTTTCTTGTGAAATTCTAAAATCCAATGTTTTAAGTTCTTGTTAATGTTTTCAAATTCATTTTCTTTTTTTTTCTTTTTTTTAAAAATTTTCAAAGTTTTGTACCCATCACTAAATAACTTGACATCTTTTTTTTTCGTAACATCTATCCAATACCATATGTCAGCTGAACCAACTATCAGACAATTGTTTTTTTGTGTCGTTATTGGCTTATCAATAAAGTAACATACCCTTTTTTGGTTTTATTTGGTTTTTATCAATAAATACTGTCCGTTATTTTCTTTTTTAGCCAGTTTTACCCTGAAGATCCGTTTAGGTGAAACCTAGGTACGTTTGCCTTGCTCCTTAGGATTATCTTTGGTTTTAGTATATATATATATATATATATGTATATATAGTTGTGGATTCCGAAATGAAATCCGATATCAATAAATAACAAACGCCAGGAATAGATAAGGAAAATAAATGTATTAACGTTATAATACAAACTGGTAATACGGGTTAGTAGATCCAGGATTGCGGGTTAGTAGCAATAATATATATACAGTCTTGGTATTGAAGTATCGCGGTATGACTCATTACTGAGTCTAAGTGCTGTCACGGTGACTCTTGTGTTACCCCCCTCTAATACTACTCTGATACTACTCAGCGTACTGACTTCTCGGCTGTCTTAACATCCTCCGGGTATTCACTGGTGGTAGTATATGTATACCTCGGTTGAGTCCATTTGTGTGAAAAGGGGAGACCCCTTAACACCCCCCTTCTTAAATCCCTTTTAGGGGGAGTTAATATATTTTCCTTTTTCTTATAGTCGACAATTAGAGTCACTGTAAATTTTGTCTTCCTACTAGTCCTTCCAATTTCTGTATCTTCTTGTGGTCTTTGAATCTCAAAAACTTCAAAGATCTCCTCCATCGACTCGTCATTTTCTGCGGGTGACGAGCTTGGCTCTTCAACCTGTCTTTTTTGTATTGGGTCAATTTTTTTTTCTGTGGGTAAATCTTTCGCCTTTTGTGTACATCACGTTTCCTAGTCTGTTAATTATTGTATTTGGTTCCTCATAAGCCATATTGTTACTGAAATAGACCCATTCTTGTTTGAATGATCTCCCGAGCACTGTAGATGTATACCGGTTTTTATTTATTTTTCCTTCGTCCTCTGAATAAATTCATCCTTTTTCGCTTCTTTTCTTATCTCTCGCAAGGTCACAGGTAGTTCTTTTACTGCCTTGTATAACTCTTTACTGTTTTCATCTGTGGTAGCAAATGGCGCGTTTCGCTTCTTTTTACATACTGGTTGGACATTTTTTTTCAATTCACTTCTAGCTGCACCCTTACAAAACGAGCTGATAGGTGAATCCCATACGTCGAACTTTTTTATCCAGTCTGTACCCACTAGATTTTCTGTGTCTTTCATTACGTATGTCCTGAGTTTATTGTTTTCCCGTGAAATGTAACATTTACGATTATTTCTCCTTCGAATTTTATACGCTTTCCTGTCACCGACTTAGCAATTTTTTGTGTATGTAACATGGTTGGTCTGTTAGGCTTTTTCCATGCCTGTAGGTCAATTATCGTTAGATCGGAACCCGAGTCTAGTTGCAATTTTATCTTTTTATTTAAGATTTCAAGTTCCACATATTTCCTTATGTTGGTATTGTCTTCGTCATGCATCCTAGTAGCTCTTATTCTACTAGTAGCTTTTCTATTCCTAGATTGGGATGCCTTGTGCCCCATTTTTCCACACACAAGACAGTTTTTATATTTAAAACGGCAATCCTTGTTCCAGTGTAGTCTTCCACATCGATAACATGCAGATGGGGGGTGGGCTTGTTTTTGCTTCGATTTTCGTCATAATTTGTATGTTGTACTTTTTCCCTTATTATAGAATTTTTGTTTTCTTTCCGGGGAGGGTGAAGAACGTAAACTTTTGTTTAACTTACGTATATGTGATACTCCTGACTCCTCAATGTTTTTCGAGTCTTTCTTTATACTCACGCATTTTTGGCAATCTTCTGATAGTTGTTGTAGTGTTAGTCCAGGTTCATCTTGCAGTTTTGAAAGCATTCTTTTGCACATTTCACTATCTTTTGCTGAAACTAACCCTTGAACGAAGATGAGACACTTGAGATTGTCTGGGGTTAATTCTGCCAACTTGAAGTCGTCGCCATGTTTATTCACGATTGCGGCAAACGTGGAATAGTCCTCATTTTCGCCCTTTACCAGGTTAAGACATTTCCACCTCTTGTGAAAGAGTGACGTTTTTGGACTGAAAAGCTCTGTAAGACATGTAACTGCTTCGTCAAACGTTAATTCGTTCGTCTTTTTTGGCAAAATGTAATCCACAAATTGTGTGTATTCTTCAGTTCCTAATTTTCTTAGCAACAGACGTAGCTTCTTTGCTTCTGTCCAGTTTTGACGATCGATGTTAAAGATGTATTCGTGGCGTATAAAATAATCCCCGAAATTTTTTTCTTCTTCTAGAGAGTATTTGAAAGTTTCTATCGTATTCCACACTGCGTATTGGGAAAAAGTCGCCTCTTTTTCGACATTTTGTTGTTTGTTACCCGCTACCTTTAATATTAGTTCCTGGAGTTGCATTTGTCTTTCTTCATTTTGCATTTGTCTTTCTTGATTTTCCTTCTGCGCTTGTAGTAATTGTTTTTGCCACTTTTCTTCCATTCCTTCTTGGAGTTGTAATTGCTGTTCGTTTTATTATTTTACAAGTTCTACTAAAGTACTTTTAAAATCCTCCATGATAAGAGTCTTACGACAAAACTCGATTTTCCGTGTTTTACTCCTCGTAAATCGCCAAGTTGATGTGGGTACTGGCAAAAACTGCATTTTTTTCTTTTTGTGTGAGTTCGAATACCTCGTCGCCAATTTGTTGTCAACGAGAGGGAGATTTTTGTTTCGATTTCCTTCTCGTGTGAGTTCGAATTCCTCGTCACCAATCTGTTGTCGACGAGGTAGAATTTTTTTCCTTCTCGTGTGAGTTCGATATCCTCGTCGCCAATTTGTTGTACACAGTGATAACTATGTTTCAGAAATGAAAGTTAAAGACTTCGAATTTAATTTTGTTATTAAACCAAAGACATTAGTTCCATTTCCTCGTCAAGCGATATAAATTCCCAAGAGAATCCAGGTAGAACTCTATGTTCAGGACAGAGTAAGTGACTTTGTAGGTCTGATGAATTGGATCGTGATTACGATTCCAATGTAATAAATTACAACCATGGAATATTAATGTTTGAGCTTTTTATAATATATATATATATATATATATATATATATATATATATATATATATATATATATATTTACAAATTCAAATGCCCTGTGGGAGATTGTATCTTCAAGGGATTAATTAATATTTATGTTGGTCACACCCCAAACTCGCTTTCTCGACGCTTAACTCTCCATTTGAATGACAGTTCCAAAATTTTAGGCATTTAAAACAACATGACTGACCGCATACACAATTCCGGAAAATCCTTGTTGAAAATACAACTATACTTAACCATGAAAACAATAAACAAAAACTGAAAATTCTTGAAGCTATATACGTAAAACATTTGAAACCTAACCTGAACAAAATAAATGATGAAAACTTCACAAATATACTTAAATGCTTATAAGCTATTGGTTTAACACTTATCTTCATTTTTACTCTCACGTGGTCAAGTGTGACATCATGAAACGCATTGCGATATTTACTTCCTGCGTTTCATATGCACGAATTGATCGTTGCATAGCAATCTTCCATACAAACAAACAAACTATCATTGTTGCAAAATTACCATCTTTAATCTCCGATGATGACTTATGTAAGCCGAAAGCTTAGAAAGGATTAAGAATAAAACATGTATCAACATCGTTATTTTCTTTCGTCTTTCAATGATAATGTTATTAAGCTTATCAGAAGTTATGAAAGGATTTTGCTTAAAATAGACAAAGCTTGTCTATATTATTTAATGAAACATGTATTAATATATATATATATATATATGTGTGTGTGTGTGTGTGTGTGCGCGCGCGTGTGTGTGTGTGTGTGTTTAGGCAGCAATCCTTCTTTCATGCACATTTCATCAAAAACGACTGACAAAGTGCTTTTATTTATTTTTTATACAATTTCCCATGTGATAATTTTTTTTTCGGATGATAAATTATATAAAAACTGTCCAAATGTTCTTTTTATCCGAGCGCTTTCGGCTATACATTTAGCCATTTTCAAGGATTATATTTTAACTGTTAGAAATAGAAATAGTTTGTTGTATGTATTTTTTATAAAATGTTTCATTTTTTTGTTTCAGAACACGGTCAAGTTATAATATCCATGTTCAAAGTTAATATTATTAAATGTTGGTTTATTTGTTTTTATTAATAAGGCTTCCGTTATTTTTAGCCTTTTTTGCAGGTGGATGATGCTATTATATTAGTGTTGTCGACAAGTATGTTCCGAATTGTGTCCAGTAGGTCCCCATGAATATTTAAATGAGATCTAATTGAGCTATTGTCAGAAAGGTCTAGAGTTAGTCTGCGTGTTAAACATGTTATAGTGTTTAACACACACACACACACACACACACACACACACACACACACACATACATACACACAAAAATATATTTATATATATATCCATATATATATAAATGTGCGTGTGTGTATATATATAAAGGGACAGAGAGAGAGAGAGAGAGAGAGAGAGGGAGAGAGAGACATGCATAATATATATATATTAGTAGTAAGTAAATTTGACAACTTATTAACGTCTTTAAAGTTAAACTTTACTTCCATGCAATTCAAAAATCAATATTTGAAAAGATAACAATAGAAAGGAATCTGACAATACTGAAATAATATTTATTACCGTAATCAACAAAATCTATGAAATATGTAAGCAAAAACGAGTTTTCAACTATAATAATAATAATAATAATAATATACACATGCATAACAATCATACCGCATACATTTGTCTGTAATACATGTGTGTTATACTCTTTTCAAACTGGTTGCCATTATTATTAGATTGGATTTGTTGGCGTGCTGCTCTATATCAATAATAATAATAATAATGATATTAATAACAATAATGATAATAATATTAATAATAATGAGAATAATAATAATGATAATGATAATAATAATAATAATGATAATAATAATGATATTAATAACAATAATGATAATTATATTAATAATAATGAGAATAATAATAATAAAAATGATAATGATAATAAGGATAATAATAATAATGATAATAATATTGATAATAATAATAATAATGATAATAATAATAATGATAATAATAATGATAATAATAATAATATTGATAATAATAATAATAATGATAATAATAATGATAATAATAACAATAATGATAATATTAATAATAATGATAATAATAATAATAAAGATAATGATAATAATAATGATAATGATAATGATGATGATGATAATAATAATGATAACAATAACAATAATAATAATATTAATAATAATGATAATAATAATAATAATAATGATGATGATAATAATAATAACGATAATATTAATAATAATGACAAGATGAACCGCTTCACGGTCAATAATTTCACAGTACCAAACAAACTGATGTAGACAAAACTGTACGAAGCAGTGTCTACGTAGTGCAGGGTTAAAAGTTAAAACCGATGGTTTTATTCTTGCTGCAAAGAACCAATGCTTGTTAACTAGAAATTATCAAGCACACATACTGGTAAATTGTGTTAGCCCCAAATGCAGATTCTGTGATAAATATCCAGAAACCATTGATCATCTTGTATCTGGTTGCACGGTATTGGCACCCACTGAATATAAAACCCAGCATGACAGAGTTGGCCAATATCTGCACTGGAAAATCTGCAACTTCTACGGAAAGGAAACTGAAAGGAAGTGGTATGAACACCACCCAGACCCGGTTACGCAGATAGGACCTGTTACAACTTTATGTGACTATACAATACACACAGACAGAACAATCAAAGCCAACCGCCCAGACATTGTTATTAGAGACTGCAAAAAAACAGCAAAAAACTGCCTCCTTATTGATATGGCAATATATATTTGAAGATCTTCAAGAAGCTATCAAAATACAAGGACCTTGAAATCGAAATCTCAAAAATGTGGCACATGATAACATCAACAATCCCTGTTGCAGTTGGAGCCCTCGGATTGATTGGAAAAGATTCTAACAGAATCATTGACGGGATTCCTGGAAGCCCATGCCTTAAAGAAATACAAAAAAAAGAAAAAATTCTCACGAGTAAAGCCCACACCTTCAGTTCAGTGGAAAATATCATAATGCCCTTTCTGACCTTAGGTCTCTAGTCGTGACCCGGAAAGAAATGAGTATACACCAGAAACCAAAAGAAATAAAATAATAATAATAATAATAATAATAATAATAATAATAATAATAATAATAATGATCTATATCACAAAAGAAGAAGTGATTTTCTGTCCGTCACACTTTGCTTGCATATGACTTTGCATGCGCGGATGTAATCTATATGCGTATCTTTGTGATATGCGTCAGTGACTTACATGTGCACGAGCCATTTAATGTACATACAAGATCACAAACACAAACATACATAAGCAATATGACATTCTAATAATGAATTGCCCCTCCACTCAGTCTGGACAACACTTACCCGAGACTTAGCAATAAGAAAATTGGAGACAAGTAAAAAACATAGAAAGGAAAGAAGAAAAACTTATCAACAGTTTCATGCCCGTCAAACTTCTTCTTTGCTTTCAGCTGGGTATGGCTGTACAATGAAATGCGAAACCAAATTAAAATAATCAATTTTTTCTTTCTTTTTACTTCGATGTCAAATGTTTTGTATTTTAACACTAGCTATATGGGACCCTTTGAAATCATTTTTGTTTCTCTACTTAAACTGAATATATTTTTTAAAACAGTATTTGAAATCGACAGACAATATAGATTTGAAATTTGACCATCTTCATGTCAACGAAGCGACAGAACCCGAAGTGATAATAATAATAATAATAATAATAATAATCATAATAATAAACACAATACACACTGACAGAACAATCAAAGCCAACCGTCCAGACATTGTTATTAAAGACCACAAACAAAATAAAGTGCCTCCTTATTGATATGGCAGTCCCTGCAGACTGCCATGTGTCTTTCAAGATATTCGAAAAACTGTCAAAATACAAGGACCTTGAAATAGAAGTCTCAAAAATGTGGCACATGGGAACATCAACAATCCCTTTTGTAGTTGGAGCCCTTGGACTGGTTGGAAAAGATTCCAGTAGGCTGATTGAAGGGATCCCTGGAAGTCCATGCCTCAAAGAGATACAAAAAATTGTTCTGACAAGTACAGCCCGCACTTTACGAAGGGCTTTATCTATATAATTATTATTTTTTTTTTTTGCAGTGGAAAGTGTCATGATGCCATTTCTAACCTTAGGTCCCTGGGCGGGACCCGGAAAGAAATGTGTACACGCCAGATATCAAAGGAAATAAAAATAATAATAATAATAGGAATGTGTTTTAAATGCGACTACTAATTCTGCTATTTTGAGAGAACCTTTTGGAGTGAATTGTCTATGCATTTTTATCGAGCAGTCTTAACTGCAATATGACCAGACAGAACATTCCTAAATACTATCATACAGCCACTCCCTTGCAGCAACTATTGTTACTAACAATGCAATTGTTACTAACTACTGCTGTTACTGCTAGAACAGTACCTGGGTAGAGAAATGCTCATGAAGGGTGCGAGCAATGATGGATACGGGGATTTTATATGAAGAGCAGGGGTCGTGGGAGATAAGAAGACGAATGTTAGTATCACCCGATTTAGATAGATAGATATATATGAACAGGATGGGGTAGATAGATAGATAGATAGATAGATAGATAGATAGATAGATAGATAGATAGATAGATATGAACAGGCTGAGATAGATAGATAGATAGATAGATAGATAGATAGATAGATAGATAGATAGATAGATAGATATGAACAGACTGAGATAGAGAGAAAAGGAACAGACTGTGATAGATATGAGCAGACAGTAATAGATAGATATGTCGGAGCTATATATCTACACAAACACACGCGCTCGCGCAAGCGCACGCACACACACACACACACACACACACACATATATATATAAATATATATATTTGTATATATATATATATATATATAAATTGAAAATGAACAGACTAAGAGATATAGATTAGATAGATAGATAGATAAATAGATAGATAGATATGAACAGGCTGATGTAGATAGATAGATAGATAGGTAGATAGATAGATAGATAGATAGATAGATAGATATGACAGACTGAGATAGATAGAAAATGAATAGAATGTGATAGATATGAGCAGACAGTAATAGATAGATATGTAGGAGCTATATATCTACACACACACATATATTATATGTACTATTAATAGAAATATCAAGTCTTTCCTCGGCCTTTGTTACAATTCTAGAAAAATGAATATATATATATATATATATATATATATATATATATATATATATATATATATATATATATATATATATATGTTTGTATATGTATTCAAATTTGAAAGAAATATTTTGGAAAAACTTGGATATCCTGTCATCAGACATTCTCAAGACATGAAAAGTCCACGGCAACTGAGACTGCCTGAGGAAAGTCTCGATTCCTCCAATATTACACCTGTTAAACAGGTCTACATTCGATGTCCTGTCTTGAAGACTAACTCCACAGATCGTACGCAGACCGCTTTTATGGAAAACATCCAGCTGGCCTATAA
Organism: Acanthosepion esculentum; assembly: GCA_964036315.1. Classification (NCBI taxonomy): domain Eukaryota; kingdom Metazoa; phylum Mollusca; class Cephalopoda; order Sepiida; family Sepiidae; genus Acanthosepion; species Acanthosepion esculentum. The sequence continues at coordinate 118,552,538 of OZ038485.1, read as the reverse complement.
GCTATCCGTATGTATATATATATTTGGTGTTAGATTGAATTTTCCTTTGTGCATATATATATATATATATATATATATATATATATATATATATATATATTTTCAAATAAAAAGTCTCATTAGAGAATATGAGAAAATTCAAAAGAAAATATGTAAGACTATGTTGTCTTTAACATTCAACACTACATGTTTGAAAGAAAAGTTGCTGCCAAATTACACATATATATAGTTGTATATTTAGGCAGCAATCCTTCGTTTATGCATGTTTCATTAAAAATGACAGACAAGGTACTACGGTTGAGCTTTTTATTTAATTCTTCTTGTGTTCGAACAAGAGCTTTCTTTGCTGGACAAAGGCTGTGTAGGAACTGTCCAAATGTTTTATGTTTCCGAGCGCTTTCGGCTATACCTTAGTCCTGTAAAGAAAACTCTTGTTCGAACACAAGAAGAATTAAATAAAAAGCTCAACCGTAGTACCTTGTCTGTCATTTTTAATGAAACATGCATAAACGAAGGATTGCTGCCTAAATATACAACTATATATATATATATATATATATATATATATATATATATATATATATATATATATATATATATGCACACACACACAAAGAGTAATTTTGATATATATCTGTCGCCTCTGGGTGTTGACTTCAATGTCCACTTTTATATTTACATACGCTCTATTCCTGAGATTCACCACTTTAACCCGTAAATGCATCATACCTTAAAACTATATATATATATATATATATATATATATATATATATATATATATATATATATATATATATATATATATATTAAAATATAGAAAAAGAAGATTTATAATCCGGTGTTCTTATTAATTATTTGTATTTTTTAAAAACAGTGCTCAATAATTTCTGCAGAGCATAAACATTATAAATTTACTAATTTAAAAATATGTTTCCATCGCTACACAGGAATTACCATGTTTCAAAATCAGAAACTAAAAACATTACATTTAATTATAAAATTAAATTAATTTCCTTAGTATTGTTAGATTTTTGGAATAACTTATTTTGAAATTCACTGAGTTTATGAGCACTTACATTCTTGATATTAGTTGCTAGGGTTACGGGGAAATTCAATCATTCTGACGAGGGGTGGTAGCGTATTCATTTTCACTGACAACCTGTGTACTTTCCAAATGAGGTTAAGTTAAGTTAGGCTAGCTGTGCCTGTTCAACAAATGATGACATCCGTTTTTCGAACGTCGTCTGTTTTTTTTTCAATAACAAAAAATTTTTTGGCACTTTTATTTTGCAGTTACATTTAAAATCGTATGTACAAAGATTTTTTTTCAAAAGGATAGTTTGAATTATTATTCATAATTCTAATTATTAATAGATCATTCTTTTAAAACAAATGAATACATTAGAATTAATTTCTTATTTAAAAATTATTATTCAAAGATAATAAAAATCAAAGATAATAATAATCAAGTATAAATATGTATGTTTCATTTTCAAACTTTTTTCCCATTTAATCATTATTTAAGGATAATCTTTGACAGTGTCTGCAAAAAATAGTTATTTCATTTCTTTGATTAAGTAAATTTTTATTTTTCATAAACTTAAATAATGTATAATTTCTCATGTATGCACAAAGGACATGGGTCATCTAATGACCTACAAACTTTAGCTTTTCTTATTAATTTTCATTTTACAGTAGCTGTTTTATTTGTTTCGATTAAGTGCCAGAAATATTGAGATAGGGTCGTCTGATTTCGGTATTTGCTTATTTTAAAATAACTTTGGTGTTAGTTCCAACGCCTTTTGAATTCATGTCTTGTACAGCCAATGTAGACTTTTACTTTGTCTCGATCCTCAATAGATGAGCTATTGAATTGGTACACTAATGAATCACTGTGACATTTATTTTTAAGAGGACAGTTTTGAGGATTTCTGCAGTTACATAATTTTTCTTTATCTTCATTTCTTTTTATTATACTCCCTAATTTTTTTAAATTTTGGTCTAAGTGCTTATTCATGATATTAGTATTATGTTTCTTAATAACCATTTATAAGTTTTCAGTACAACTGTAACTTAATTTTAGGGTATTTTTATTAAAAGTTGTACTGAGTTTACTGTCTCTTCGAAAATATTTAACGATTAATGCAAGGAATTTTTGTCCTAATTTGGTTTTTACCATTTAGTTGTATGGGGGTGTATACCAAATGATTTTTCTTCTTCTGTTTTGTCTATGGTTTCCACTTTTATTTTTTATATAATTTACTTATGGGCTTTTGTAGCCACTATCTTTTAGAGCTTTATTATAAAAATTACTATGTTCACAGAAACAATTTTCATTTACTGAATTTGTACTTATTCCCTTTTCGATAGATAAAGGTATATATTTAATTATAGATAGAGAATGATAAGATTTAGGGTGTATATAAAAAGTATTAGTATTGTTTTTTATAAGGTATGTATACATTATTCATAAAATTTAATGAAAACGACACTTTTGAAAAAAATCTTTGTGTATACAATTATAAATGTAACTACAAAATAAAAGTGCCGAAAAACTTTTTGACTTTGATAAAAATCAGACGACGTGCGAAAAACGGATGTCATCATTTGTTGAACAGATACCCCTACCCTACCTTAACTTAACCTCATTTGGAAAGTACACAGGTTGTCAGTGAAAATGAATACCCTACCATCCCATGTCAAAATGATTTAATTTCCCCGTAACCTTAGCAACTAATATCAAGAATGGATGTGCTCACGAACTCAGTTATTCCAAAAATCGCTTGATAGGATATCAATTTAATTTTATAATTAAATGTAATGTTTTTAGTTTCTGTTATTGAAACATGGTAATTCTTGTGTGGCGATGAAACCATATTTTTAAATTAGTAAATTTATAATCTCTCTCTCTCTCTCTCTCTATATATATATATATATATATATACGTACACACACACACACACATACACACACACACACACACACACACACACACACACACACACACACACATATATATATATATATATATATATATATATATATATATATATATACACGTTAAACTTACGTACAGGTTCTTACAAAATGTCACTTTTCTTGTCAGCCCGTACGATCACCGAAGTTAAGCCACGTTGTGCCTGGTTAGTACATATATATATATATATATATATATATATATATATATATATTATAAATTAATAGATTTAAAATATGGTTTTACCGCTACACAGTGATAACCATGTTTCAGAAATGGAAGCTAAAGCCCCTGAATTTAATTTTGTTATTAAACCAAAGACATTAGTTCCATTTCCTCATCAAGCGAATTTTGGAGTAACTTACTTTTTAAAATTTACGGTTGTTAACGGCACAGGAAAGATTCATAGTTTGAGGGTTTCCAAGGTTACCGATAAATCCATTCATCTAGACAAGGGGTGGTAGAGGGTTCAATTTTTAATTTTCGTTGTATCAGTTAATAGTTACATTTGAAAGCGGGGTTATGTTTAGGGATGGGTAGGGATGTATCTTTTAACAAATTCTGACATCCGCTAAATTCATGTCATCTGGGTTTTTTTCTAACGGCAAAAATTCTTATGGTATTTTTTCTGTTTGTATATTTAAAGATTTTGAGGGACTGTTTAGGTTAGAATATGTTTTATCCACCTTTCTAAAAAATTATTTTTAATATTTAATATACTATACTTCTAGTTAAAAACCAAGTAAATGTATTAGGATTACTTACAGTATTTAAAATTATTTATTCTTATCGAGTATAAGTAAATATTATTTTATTTTATTTTATTTTATGTAAACTTTATGACAATGACGGCAAAGGTGGTTAAATTATTTCACTAATTCAATAAACTTTTATTTATAAATTTAGTATTATAAATGTATATATGTATGTATAAAGTACATTTAATGTTCAATATTATATTCTAACTTATTAATTTCATTTGACTTTCTCTGTTCACTTGGGTTCTTTTCAGTGTTTGAATTGCTTTGAGAGAGGTGTTATGGTTAGAGTCCGTTTTATTTAATTACAATTTTAAAAGATGTTTAGGTTAGAATCTGTTTTATTTAATTTCAATTTTAAAACATTTTTAAAAATTCTACTTTCAAATTTAACTTTTAAATTTAATCGGCTATATTTCTTTATAAACCCAGTAAATGTAATATAATTATCTACATTATTTAAAATTATTTATACCCATCAAATATGTGTATGCATAATAATCAGGTTTTTTTTTTTTTTTTTTTTTTTTTTTTTATAGATTATTTAAAGATTATTTAAAGAAAACTTTTGGCAATGACTACATAAAATAGCTATTTCATTTCTCTGATTCAGTAAATTTTTATTTTTTATAGACTTAGTAATATTTAGTTTCTCATGTATGCATAAAGGACATGGGTCATTTAATGACCTACATATTCTAGCCCTTCTTATTAACTTCCATTTCACTGTAGGTGTTTTATTGGATTCTTTTAGGTGCCAAAAGTACTTCGAGAGAGATGTTTGACTTTTATACTTATTTATCCTAAACCAGGATTGATGTTGGTTGAACCTCTTTTTGAACTCATGGCTAGTGCAACCTATATAAATTTTTATGTCTTCAGGGTTTTCAATAGAAGATATATTACATTGGTATACTACTGATTCCATGCAACATTTATTTTGTAAAGGACAGTTTTGAGGGTTTCTACAATTACATAATTTTTGTTCACCCTCATTAGTTGTTGTTTGTATTTTTCCCTTGTCTGCACTTTTTTGGTTCTGGTATAAGTGTTTATTTAAGATATTAGTATTATGTTTCTTAATAATCTTTTCTAGGTTATCAGTACAGCTATAACTTAATTATAGTGTATTTCTATTGAAAATAGTACTAAGTTTATTTCCACCGGGAAAATGCTTGAGTATTAATTCAAGGAATTTTTGTCCCAATTTGTTTTTTACCATTTGGTTGTATGGGGGTGTATACCAAATTATTTTCCTGCTTCTGTTTTTCCTATGCTTACCGTTTTCATTTTTAATATAAGTTAGTTTTAGGTTTTTGTAGCCACTATCTTTTAGAGCTTTATTATAGAAATTAATATGTTCGTCGAAAATCTTGTCATTTGCTGAATTTGTACTAATTCTTTTTCGGATAGATAAAGGTATATGTTTAATTATAGATGAGGGGTGATTTGATTTAGGGTGTATATATAAAGGATTCGTATTGAGTTTTTTATAAGGTGTGTATAAGAACACCGGATTTTATATCTTACTGTTCTTTCCTTTTTATTTATATACATATATATATATATATATATATATATATATATATATATATATATATATATATATATGTATATATATATATATATATATATATATATATATATATGTGTGTGTGTGTGTGTGCGTGTAAACTTGTGTGTTTATGCGTGTGCTTCTGTGTATGCACTGAATTTCTCCTTTTCATCATTTCCTTGTCTCTCCCTATTTATTTTTTCTTCTTTTTGTTCATCTTTTTCGGCTGAGTGTCAGTGTGAGGTATGAAATTCATATAATTCCCGAAATTACCTCAACGTGTCGCTGCGGTACTGAGTCAGGCAAAAATGTGTACGTGAAATCTGTTTTCATGAAATGCAAACCAGATGAGACATATTCGGTAGTAGAGAAAGATATACGTGTTCCTGTTACACTGTTGGCTAAAAATAAGCGGAAAGAATATAGCACAGTAAATACACATCAATGTTTTAAATTAAAATGGCTCACGACGAACATGCTATTGATAAATTAGTTTTTTTTTTTTTTAGTCACGTGGGCAATGAAGGGCGAGACTTGAGCGAGGATACGAAAAATGAGCAGAGCTCAAAATTAAAAAAACAAACAAAAAACAGATATAATTGTGGACATAGTGCGAATGTTGTTACGCTGAGTACAGTGTGACTGGTTGCAGAATGTCAGAATAGGGATGGAGAAACAGTGTGCCATACTCAAACAGGGAAATGGAAATGAGAAAGTTTTCCCCAAATGTGGCGACTGGAATCTTGACAGTTTTATTCCTGGACTGGGAACCGTGGAAGCAACGTTTGATTACCTGGTCAATATTTGTTGCTGTCAGCTACAAAGTATTCCTTTGGTGAAGCTAGAGACGATAGTGACCAGGTAAGTAAGCATTGATTTCACTAAGTCATGCCGTGAGATAAAGTGTCGTAAATATTACTTCTCACTCTCTTTCTCTCCTCTCTATCTCCCTCCCTTTCTCTCTCTCCCCCTCTCTCTCACTCTCTCTCTATCTATCTCTCTCACTCTCTCTCTCTCTATATATATATATAGAGAGAGATAATAGGTAGATATGAACAGTCAGAGAGAAAAGCTGCTTGAAATAAATATCAACAGATGTAGATTGTGACGAACAGATTGTGTTAGATAGATAGATAGATAGATAGATATGAACAGACTGAGATACATAGATAGATAGATAGACAGATTGATAGATAGATAGATAGATAGATAGATAGATAAGAATAAACTGATATAGATATATAGATAGAGATTGATATGATCAGACTTGAGATAGATATGAACTGACTGAGATAGATAGATAGATAGAAGCAGAGATAGATATGACCAGACTGAGATAGATAGATAGATAGATAGACAGACAGATAGATAAATAGATAGATAGATAGATAGATAGATAGATAGATAGATATGAGCAGACTGAGATAGATAGATAGATAGATAGATAGATAGATAGATAGATAGATAGATAGGCAGATAGGCATGAATAGATAGAACAGACACAGAGAAGTCATCTTAACCACTCACAAATTTTGTAGCCTAATAACATCTAATGCTCGCTCAGATGATCTCAAATTTTAACAAAATTTATAAAATGTTGACTGAGCGATATTATCTCAATAAGGAACTAACAGGAAGAGATGGATTGGTCGTGCCAGAAATAATGATAGGGTGTTTTTATGATGCCTATTACGTTCACCTGATTTGATGCCTTGTGATTTTTTTCTATGTGGCTATGTGAAAGGACAGATCTATAACCCTCTCTTCCTACAAGCGTAAGGGAACTTAAACAAAGAATCACTGGAGAAGCACTAGAGAATATTACTCAAGACATGCTACCACGTGTTTGGCAGGAGCTGGACTACCGACCTGACGTCTGTCGTGTCACAGGTGGTGTGCATATGCAACATCCCTTCTTGTACGAATTTTGATAAGTAAACATCTTATTGTTCAGTTTCGTTTGTCTGGGACATGTAGTTGATCGGATATTCACATTTTAAATGATGTCATTTTTTTGGACACCCTTGACAGACTGAGGTAAATACATAGTTAACTGAAGTACCATCAATTTGGCCTTTTGCTTGACGTAGTTGTGACGTAATAGGTAAAGAATTATTGTAACTACTGACAGTCTGCTGTTGTTTGTTCCCGACCCCCTATCGGTATTTCACAAGATGTAAATTTTTGACTATTAGATTACGAAATGGAGAACAAAGACAAGTATTTCTTTTTGCTTATCAGGTGAACTTAATTTTAGGAAAAAAAATATAAATAAACAAGCACACAAATAAATAAACAAAGAAATAAATAAACAAACAAATAAATAAATAAATAAACAAACAAATAAATAAATAAACAAACAAATAAATAAATAAAAAAACAAACATAGAAACAAATAAATAAAGAAATAAATATACAAACAAATAAATAAATGAACAAAGAAACAAATAAACAAATAAATAAATAAACAACAAATAAATAAATAAACAAACAAACAAACAAATAAATAAGCAAACAAATAAATAGACAAACCAACAAATAAATAAACAAACAAATAAATAAATAAATAAATAAACAAACAAATAACCAAATAATTAAACAAACAAACATATAAATAAACAAACAAATAAAAAAATAAATATACAAACAAATAAATAAACAAACAAACAAACAAACAAACAAATTAATAAATAAACAAACAGCTTCGAATTAAATCCACAAATAATACGGCTTGTTTCTTTTGTCTGACTGGAACAGAGAAATTTCTTAAACTTAAAAGTCAATTAAAAATGTCCCATAAGAAAAGCATTTCCTCTAAATGTCTGCTCTAAGAAAAGATTTTAATTAACAACCCTCTTGGTCATTTAATTAACAACCAGTCCAATTAAATTCAATTACCTACTAGTTATTTAAAACCAGTCCAAAATCTAGGTAGATATAGTCTGAGTTTATACGAGAGATTATTTATCTAATCATTTTACCGCATGAAAGGCAACAAAGCCACTGAGACGCAAGAGATTATTGAGTGTGAAATAACATAATAGAAAAAGAAAACATTATAGGATATTTGTAGAATGGTATTTGTTACAATGCAAGTTAGTACATCTGTGACATGGTTTGATAATCGGCGACTAAACCCGTCACCTTCACTGTTGATAAAGGGAGCCTAGACATTTAAAAAAAATCATTTCCCCCCCAATCAAGTCAATGAAAGAATATGAGAAAAACAAAAAACAAAAAAACACTATTAAAGAGAGAAAACAATAAAAGAACAGGAATTAAGAAGACAGAAGATAAAGATTGATATTACATCTATATTTTTGAAGATCAAAATTCACCGGAAAGCAAGGAAGCCGGAAGAGAGTTCCACAAGCGAGAAGTGCGAGAGAAGAAACTGTTAGCATAGATCTTACGGTGGCATCTAGCCAGTTCAATTGTAAAATGATGAGACCTAAGTGACACTCTAGTATGCCGGTTAAATTCCTAAAGTGCCATAGAGGAAGTTCCGTCAATTACAATTAGCAATAAATATGCCTTTGCTTATCATCATTTACGTTATTTGCAGGCTAACTATTATCTTTATCTTTGTTGTTAATTATCACAAGGTTAAATAACTTACTTTTCCTTATACTCGTATTTGAAATATACAAAACATGGAAAGAATTATTATCATATTCTTTTTTCCAATTTATTTACGAATTTATATATTCTGATTAAAACGTATTCCCTATTAACAGCTTTAATCTGTCTGTCAGTAAAGTCTGTATTTTTTGTAACAACTGACAATCCAATTGGTTCAGGAATGTCGAAACTATAATCTATATACAACCGTTTTCTCGGATTGATTAGTGTTCTAGGCATTAAGTAAATCACTATAACCATAATTCTCTTTCCGCATTTTGATAGCAAAAAATCTCTCGCCCTAGACGTAGTTATTAGTTGAGTTTTATTTATATTGTTCGGACTGTTGTCCTCATCTTTATTGCCATATTCACGACGTTTCGGCTGTTGTAGGCTCTGGCCTTCTTCAGGTGATTGGAATTTCGAACTGAACTCTCTATTTCGCTCGCCGGATTAGATTGTTCTAGTTCCACGTGCCATGCCTCTTCCGGATGTCTCAGTTATCTTATTTTAAATCACCTTTCCAAGTTTTTGTTCACTACTGCAGTAGCCAGGTATTGAACTGACAACACTTTGGGTCAAATCACTAGATCCAACCAACGCTTTTATCCACTGGGCAATGTGTCAATCGGAACAATGTAAATAATATAAATTTTACAATACCTCATCTCAGAAATATGTTCTTAGCTTCTTCAGATATTTTACTGGTGGTCAATCCCTCTTTCTTATTAGCCTTTCACTTTTTCTCAGATATCTTTTTATGGCATTCTAAAAGCCAGAATGTTGTTAATCCTTATCTTGCCCATATTTTCAATTCCTTTTCTTGATTTTTCTCAGAAATTTCTTCAATTTTTTCACAATTTCCAACGTTGCCTTCTTACCATTCAATAACTTTTTTCCCTTTAGTTTATATCTTTCTTACCAGCAATGGCACGTTTTATATCGCTAAAATTAAAAAATAATTAACAATAGCTATACTATTATATATATGTATGTGTTTACAATATGATTAACAATATCAAAAACCTACTCACTACTGCTGAAGGAATCCCTCCAAGACCGATTGCCACCCAAGGATATAGGATCCAGTATGTTTTGCTATTTACCTATAGCAAGGGTGGGAATGGATTCTTACTTTTCTCATTGATATTTGGACATAAGTGAATGTAAGGAATTCGACTGGAATTCTAACTCGGCTCTTCGATTTCTCAATCCGAAACACTATGCATTACTCCACCGTGATTAATATGCATAATAAAATCTGACAAGATCATAGAAGTTCTTGGATATATTTCTAATAAAAATTTATTTTGAGTTGAAATTCACATGGCATGTTTATCACAAAGATATATGTTGTAAACTGTAGGTTGGCTAATATCGATTTTATTGACATAATAAAATATGCATAGTATATATATATATATATATATACATATATATATATATATATATATATATATATATATATATATATATATATATATATATTTTGAACGATCATATTTCATATTACATGATCTAGTTTTGTGCTGGTGACTCAGTGGATACAATTGTGGAAAGGAATCTCAAAGAATTACTCATGGGGCAAGATATCTATTATAAGAACATTTTCATGTTGACGCGTTCCAAGTAGATCGTGTGTTTACATGAGAAGATGTCTGAAAAGCTGTATGTTCGACGATGAAAATTTTTGTGCTTGTTTGCTTCTAAAGCGCAGCGGATGAATGAGACAGAAATTTTTAAGGTCTTTAAAAAATGGATTCAGGCGAATGAACCTTTTAAGTTTTGAAGAGGACTGTCTTCGGTTGGATCTCGTACACTGGTGCTACATAATAAGGAACAAATAAAAAAAATGGAATCAGTTGAAGACATTTAACGGTAGCGACAAGAAAAATGGATAGCACATGTACACCCTTGAGAAAATTAATTCAAACAAAACGAATAATTCCGTTATTATTTACTCTTTTTCGTATTTTTCCAATGAAACATGACCCAGTGCACATCTTAATCCATCCCACGAAGTCTTTCCTTGCAGATTGACCACAGATTCTTGATTGGATTTAAACCAGGAGAGTTTTCAATCCCGCCTCTAGTACTTTGATTTACTCACTGTTAAGGCTTGCCAGTGTGTTCGTGCAGCATTACAGTTTTCGTACACTTCTTTGTAGTATCGTCCATTGCAGACAAATGCAGTAGGACAACTAATCGACAGTCGAGACAAGTGTCTGGGCATGATAAAATATTTTTCAAGGCTAAACAAATTTCATCATACACACCGAAAATAGATTCATATTAATGCACACCACTGCAAATGATTTAATCTGAGGAAAAAATAGAAGTCTATTACACCATGTCACCCTAGCGGGTCTAAAATTGACCGTATGTCGAAAGAAAGGAAACTAAAGCGGTTGTTTCCATTCATTTGCACAAGGGTGTAACTCGAAGAAAAAGACATAACGAAATTGAAGGAAACACCCATCAATACACTCTATTGAAATAACATTTACAATGTTCTATAGTAAAATTACAGTAGAATCCCTGACAAAACGACTAAGAAGGTCTTCCGGTTATGAGGAATTTGTTACAAAGTCCGGCTAAGAGGGGTTATATTTACATTAAAATAAAAGAACTGAAATCAGGTTTAACATTTATTTTCAATGTTTTATAGTAAACAAAATAAGCTAATGGTGAGTGAAATATAACGGAATTGATTTTAAGGAAAAGGAAATAAATTATGTAATGTTAATGAAAATTCATTAAATTATGTATGCCACGTATGAAAAACAAATAATGTAACGAGGATTTTTTAATCGCTGTTGCATGATGATTCTTTCTCTTCTAATGTCATTCTCAACCTTTTCTGCATTTCGTTTTGCTTTTGTTCTTGAAATTTTTTAAACGAAAAACATCTTTTATTTTGGGAGTTATGGAGGCACGAGTTTATACTGGTATTTTAATTGTTTATTACTTTGTTTTCCGATGAATTAATAAAATCGTCACAGCTGAATGCTGGCTTTATTTCCATAAAACTGAAAATCTTTTCAATAGTTTTCTCAATATAAGCCCAGGTTTCCTCACATTCATGCATCTGGTCGTTATCTTGTTGCAGATGTGTCTCGTTGTCATCCTTTCATCTTATTACCATCATCCTTTGCAGTAGTCCCCTTTATGAAGACACACATTTTATCCAGCGTTATTTCCACTGATGGAAGCATTTCCGGAACTCTTTTTTGGGGATAGCTTGGAACTGTTAGACACATTCTTTTGGATTTCCTAGACGTCTTGAAATCTAGTTCCTTTCAAGTGCGATTTAATTTTGAAGAGGAAACGGCACACGGGTTGGTTGTTTGGAGTTTTATGGCATATCAACCACTATGGGTTATTTAATGCCAGATCCAGTATTTACTAAATATATCAAAAACATATAGCTGGCAACATCATTGTTTCAAAAACGTATAGCTGGCAACATCATTGTTTCAAAAAAAGGGTAGTTGGCAACATCATTGTTTCAATGTGCTGGAAAAGACCTGGAAGTTCACTATTTTCCCATAGCTGGGACCCCAACAGGTGCTACCACCCAGGGTCAGGGTGGACCTGGGAACACCAGCTGGTTCCACGCTTCCTCAAAACCTCCTGATCAGAGGCCTTGCTGTTGGATGCAGTTTTATTCGTACCCAGGACGTCGGCACAAGGGGTGAAGGCTGGGAAATATCGTTGTTGCCGAATGGGGAATGTTGTGCTTTGCCAAAAAAAAAATATTGCGCAAACCATGGTCACCGATGAAAAAATCTGTTGTGTAGTAAGACGACCACACTCTACACACTTCCTTCCAAGCACTGATATAAACTACATAAGTGAGCGAGAACGTTATAACTCAGGGTCTATGTGAAACAGACTCCACGGTCAATATTTGCCAAATGGCTTTATTCTGTCTACTTTAGATCCGTTACCATAGCAACAAATCCGAGACTTGTTGATCAGGCTTTGTATAAAATCATTGCAGTGAATGAAAATGTTGGTATATTTTCTATCTGAATTTCTGGTATGACGAGTTACCATTATTGATACGTCCATTCGGTCTTTTGTCCTCATCGTTATCACAACGTATCGGCCATTGTGCCCACCGGTCTTCATTGGGTGTATATCCATCCGAGTAATCTACAGGAAATTCTGCCCATTATTTAATATGCGGGGGTAGACTGATCTTCCATTGCCCATGTCTACTGATATCACATCTAGTATATAT
>OZ038485.1:118529380-118536880 GCA_964036315.1 Acanthosepion esculentum | reverse complement strand
TAAAAAATAGAAAAAAATTTGATTTAATAGAAATAAATCCCATTTATCAATTTTAATGTGTGAAAAAAGTGATTTATACAATGCAAATTTCAGAGTTTAAAACTTTTAAACTGCTTTAATACTCTAGATTATTCAAGTGGAATATTCTACAATATTCCAATTATGTTATCAGTAGTTATTTTTAGCCTAAAAAATACAAACAGAACATTGTGTAATTGATATTCCTGCAAGAAGGTTATCATCATGGCAAGAAGTAAAGAAATGACAAATTCGCAAAACAAACTGATTGTTAAGCTCTGGAAAGAAGGTAAAAGTTACAGGAAAATCTCAGACAACCTGAATATTCCATTTACTAACATCAGTTCATTCATAGCAAGGTATGAAAAAATTCAAAACTTTTGAATATCAAAGAAGAACAGGTGTACCACAGAAGATTTCTTCAAGATCTTCAAGGAAATTAATGCGTCAAATTAAATAAAATCCAATAGTTACTCGTCAAGAGTTGCAGGATGATTTGCTTTCATCAGGAATCTGTCACTAAACGGACAATACGCAATGAAATTCATAGGAACAATCTAAAGTCACGCTTATGAAAAGACACAGAGATGCCTAGTTAAAATTCATTCGTGAACATAAGGATACGGGAAAATCGTTTTGGGAAAGAGTATTATGGAGAGACGAAACCAAAATTAAGTTGTTTGGGCGTAATTCTAGAAATCATGTATGGAGGAAAGATGGCGATGCCTTCAGACAAAAGAACACAGTTTCGACAGTGAAATTTGGTGTTGGCAGCATCGTGGTTTGGGGATGTTTTCCTACAAAAGGCACCGGCAACATATCAGTAATTGATGGTAGAATGAATGCCGCGGGATATCAAAATATTTTGGAAGCAAATTTAATGATTTCCGTTGAAAATCTTGAACTTCCTCCTGATTGGATCTTCCAACAAGATAATGATCCTAAACACACTGCAAAATCTACGAAGAAATGGCTTGCTGAAAATAATGTAAATATCCTGAAATGGCCAAGTCAGTCCTCAGATCGAGAATCTGTAGTGTTATTTTAAAATTCAAATCCAATCGAGAGCTCCAACAAACATCCTGAATCTGAAGACCATAGGCGAAGAAGAATGGAACAAAATACCAACTAAAATTTGCAAATCATTAATTAAGAACTACAAGGAGAGGTTGATTGCTGTAGAAGTGAATAATGGCTATTCTACAAAGTATTAAATGAAGATTATGTATTCTTTTTTGTATTGTACGAATACTTTTTGCACCCATTCAAAATGGATAAATTGAATTTATTTCTATTAAATCAGGGGTTTTTCTGTTTTCTATGCATATTTAGTTATTACAGTTAATTATATGAAAAGTATGTTTATTCATTAGTTGGAAATATAATGAATTAAAAATTTGTATGTGTACAAATATTTGTTTCATCCCCCACTGTATATGAGAGAGAGAGAGAGAAAGAGATCGCAGTGATGATGATTAATGTTAGACGGTTATTAGAGTCTGCAGCTATATATATATAAAGACATTTATAATATGTTTAACGTTCTTTTTAACGATACAAGTATTTAAGCAAATGCTTTGTTTTATAATAAACAGTATTAAATAATATTTACCGGCCTGAATGTCCGAGAAATTTTCATAGAAAATTTTCGTTCTCCGACTGGAATCGAACCTGTATCCTATACGGAACCATCATTTCGCGTGATGTGCCTTAACCTTTCGGCCACAGAGAAGCGCCTGGTTAGCAAGGTCGATTTTACTATCTTTAAACTTAAATCTTCCATGAATCTCTTCTATTCATATCTGCTCTAGCGTATCAAATGTAAACAAACGACGTCATATATTTTTGAATTGGACAAAGTCCGACAATTTTATTTAAAGACATTTATATTATGTTTAACGTTCTTTTTATAGATACAAGTATTTAAGCAAATGCTCTGTTTTATAATAAACAGTATTAAATAACATTTACCGGCCTGAATGTCCGAGAAATTTTCATTGACAATTTATTTAAAGACATTTATAATTATAAACTTCTCTGTGGCCGAACGGTTAAGGCACATCACGCGAAATGATGGTTCCGTATAGGATACAGGTTCGATTCGGAGAACGAAAATTTTCTATGAAGAAAAGTCCACATTGAACGAAACGCGTCGGCAACTATTACAGTTTTCCTATTGTCTTTTACATTTATAAATATTGTCTCTTTTTCTTCAGGTTAACTCTGAGAAATTTTTCATATATATATATATATATATATATATATATATATATATATATATATATATATATATATATATATATATATATATATATATATATATATATATATATATATATATAACAAATGGAAAAAATCGCATTTACCTTTAAAAAGTGCTCAAAACAATGCAGGGTAAAATATTATTATTATAAGAGATTGTAATAAAAAATATTGTACTTCTCCAGGCGATGGTAGAGTTACCAGCCATCGCTTGGGGAAGTACAATGATAGTATTGATGCATAATAGCTTTTGTGTAGCGAGTTAATATTTTTTATTATAATCTCTTAAAATAAATATATAATAATAATGATAATATATATATCTATCTATAAAAGGCAGGATGTGTGTTTGTGTGTGTGTGTGTGTGTGTGTGTGTGTGTGTGTGTGTGTGTGTGTGTAACGAATGCACGGCCGCAATTTTCAACTGATTTGCACCAAAATTTACATGCACATGCTCCAAGTTAGACAAAAGGCCATGACCGACTTGCATTTTCCAATTGACATCGATAGTGGAAATAATCGATTTTTCATGCTTCTACGGCAGTTTTCATGTAGTTTGCGGCCATTTTCTACTGGCCAGAGTGAGAGCCTATAGCTGGCTGCCACGAATAGGAAGGAAGATTCTATTGGCCAGCGTGAGAGCCAACAGCTGTCTGACACGAATGTTAACTAGCATGCTAGCATGCAAAAAAAATCGATAGATGCATTCGTCACAAGTGGGAAAAATTTAAATCTGCATGGCACTTTAATCCAATTGGCTCATTCGGTTGCTTAAACTCAACGTTGATTCCGATTCCGCAGAACTGTTCTGGGTGTGAAAAAGTATTTGTTGTTAACATTCTTTTTTCATTCGGTTTTTCCAGTTACGAGTCCTTTTTTTTAAAGCTGATCGTTTTGTGTTCATTTTGTTTAGTTCTTTTTTCGTAACAGATTTAATGTTTAGTATATTGCTTAGAAAAAATTCGCAGTGTGAGATAGACAAGAAGTAAGGCATGTAGCAACATCAGCACGGCAAAAGGCACTCCTTTAAAGGCAAGGAAGGGCAAAAAAAATTTCAGTCAAGTGATAGCGATTGCTGTATGATTCACCGATTTTTGAATCAAGCCCGGGCAACGCCGTGCCATGCTGCTAGTATTGCATATATTTTGGCATCATTTTATCATTAAGACATGCCTCGTTAAATAATTTAGACAAGTTTTGTCTAATTACTCTTAATAGGAACATATCATAATTACGGGCAAATTTCTTAGTATCCTTATTAAAGGAAGAAAGAAAATTACCATGTTGATGCATATTCATTTTATTCCGAGTACTTTCGACATTAGCACAATGTCATCATCAGTGTTTTGATTGTTCTAAGACATAAGATTGTTGTGCTCATCATTTTTCTAAGATAAAATTGTTGTGTTCATCTGAAAATTATTTTTTAAGTGTGAAGTGAAAAAACACTAAGTTTATGTAAATTTAAATTTTATCATGTAGGCACATGTGCAAATATCAAGGGAGGTAACTAAGTTATTTTTATGTCTAAACGTTATTAAAAAGAAAAACTATTTAAAACTAATAGTTAAAACCTCGATATTTTAAACTATATACTGTAAACTTTTAAAAACATTTTTGCAGTATTCATAATTAATTTTATTAATAGTTGCTTTCAATTTTCTAATATGGATAGACTATAGATAGTTTATGCTTATTATTTTCATGAAAAAGTATAGCTATATTTTCGACAATACTTTGTCTAAATTGCGAATGTGTAGCAGGCATGGTGCTGTGAACTTTGAGAGATGTTAGATGCATCACTCAAATGAAAAATCAACCTTCTACACAAATTAGTTGTGGTGTTATTTTTTCGTGTTGGAGGTACAATCTCCCAAGAGACATTTAAAATTATATATAATGTTGGTTTTCTGCAACACGTTAATTGGTTGGGAGGAGTCTTACGGATGATTAAATTGCATATATTGAATTTAGTATAGTATATAATCAATTTTACTTTTTTACTAGTATCTGAGTTGGATATTTTAGTATTTATTACTATTGGGGGATCTTTTCGCTCTGAATGTCCTATATATATATATATATATATATATATATATATATATATATATATATATATATATATATATTAAGAAATATAGTCTTAAGGTGTGATATATCTATGGGATAAAGTGCTCAATATCAGATATGGAGCGTGTGTAAATATAAAAGTGAACATTGAAGTAAAAACAGGCTGTTTCATGCTAGACGCAATCCTCAGGCCATGTATCCTGACGATTGTGTCTAGCATGAAACAGCCTGTCGCCTCTATGTGTTGACTTCAATCTTCACTTTACATATATATATATATATATATATATATAATGATAATAATAAGACAGAGACCTTATTTATTCCTTACGTTTATAATTTTTATTTCGTGAACACCGAGATGTTCAACTCATCAGATCGAAATCTCATCCGAAAAAAATTGCTTGTCGATTCTGGTAACCTTCGGGAACTTTCAAACTGATCCCTTTATTTATGTAATCATTATTCTGTTTCTGTTTCCCATATCTAGGGATATCTTTGCAGACACACACACACTCTCTCTCTCTCTC
This sequence comes from Acanthosepion esculentum, assembly GCA_964036315.1. NCBI lineage: Eukaryota > Metazoa > Mollusca > Cephalopoda > Sepiida > Sepiidae > Acanthosepion > Acanthosepion esculentum. The sequence continues at coordinate 118,531,999 of OZ038485.1, read as the reverse complement.
TCTCTCTCTCTTACACACACACACATACATCACATACATGGTGATTATCAGTTCTTGACAGAAGAAGACCATCTCCACAACAAGTTTCTTTCTTTTTTTTTCTTACCCCGATCATGAGACCGCAAATAACTTTTTAAATCAGCCTTACTTTTACAAGATTTTGCGAAAATGTTGCGCCTGAAAGGGAGATCCCTAAGCCCAACAGGCGCGGCATCAACATATATATATATATATATATATATATATATAGTTAAATTCGCAGATCAATTCTGTGGACAAGACAGATTTGTATAAAATGACAACTGGAAAAATCTTAGATTTTCCCGACACGTTTCGTCTTCCGACTTTTTCAAGGCAAAAATCGAAATATCTCTGTTGTTATAGTTACATTAAAAATCCAAATTTGTAAAGATAGACGCCTTTTTCTGGTTAATGTAAATTACCTTTATAGTAAGAGATACTTGGATCTATAAAAACAATGTTAAACATAAAAATGTCTTTAATTAATTGTCGAACTTTGTCTATTTCATAATATATATATATATATATATATATATATATATATATATATATATATATATATATATATATATATATTATGAAATGGACAAATATATATATATATATATATATATATATATATTATATGGGTACGATGGGAATGTTAATAACATTTAATTTTAAAGCGGGCTCAATACAAAGTAGAGCAATATTATTTATTTTAGGATGTTACGTGGAAAACATGTCAAAATCGCTACACAATTGCAGTCGTGTTTCGATGCGTATCAATGCATCTCATCAGACGATTGTAAATTGCTGGTGAGTGAACGATTTATTTAGATTTAAAAGCAAAATACAACGAAAAAAAGAAAAAAGGGCTTGTAAGGTTTGCTTTACTTTGATCAACCAGTCAATTATGACCTACGTTAAATTTAAACTAAGTGAAGAAGTAAAATTTAAAGAATATTTTTTATGAATACAAAATATAATACAAAATATATTAAACCCATAGATTGGCAGCTATTATCATCTACGGGCATTTTTTGGGATCGGAGAACCCACGTTAAACCCGGCCTTGTGCCACATGCAACCATCGTGGCGGGCGTGGGGGTGGTGCTAAATATACTAATGAACAAGCATAATAATAAAAATAATAATAATTATTATTATGCTTGTTCCTTAGTAATTATTATTATTTTAATTAGTAGTAGGAAAATAATTTACTTAGGAACAGGTATAATAATAATTATTAGTATTAATATTATTATTATCATGTTAATTAGTAGTGGTCGTGGTATTATTAGTAGTAGCAGTGATAGTATTATCATCTAGTTAATATCTTTAACTCTTCTTTTTCTTTCTTTCTTTCTTTCTTCTTCTTCTTCTTCTTCTTCTTCTTCTTCTTCTTCTTCTTATTATTATTATTATTATTATTATTATTATTATTATTGTACTTCCTGTTTCCTATATTGTGGCTATATACGCCTTGGTGAAAGCGAAAGCCCATTCGAGGGAGTTACAAAATATAATAAGCCCAAGAACCAGGAAGGGAGCCCTACCTCAGGCAGTATCTCTCTTTCAGGAAGACGTTGGTTTATTGTCCGGCGTCTGAGGTGTCCCCGAAAGGGAAATTGTCGAGTGGGCTTGGTCAATTTTTCCACGGTATTACTATTAAATCCACTTTAGCATTGACCTTGTGTCACATTCGGTAGCGACGTGTGCGCGCTGAAAATTACAGCCTTCATGCTGGAGATTCTCATTTTTCTTTTTCTTCCTCTTTTTGTGCTATTATTATTTTCATTCTTTCGTTCTTTCTTCCTTTCTTTCTTTCATTCTTTCTTTTTCTTTCGTTTTTTCTTTCTTTCTTTCATTCATCCATTCTTTCTTTTTTCTTTTATTCTTTCTTTCTTTCTTTCATTCATTCATTCATTCATTCTTTATTTTTCTTTCGTTTTTTCTTTCATTCATTCTTTCTTTTTTCTTTCGTTCTTTCTTTCATTCATTCATCCATTCATTCTTTCTCATTTCTTTTGATCTTTTTTCTTTCTTTCATTCATTCTTTCTTTTTCTTTCGTTTTTCTTTCGTTCTTTCTTTCTTTCATTCATTCAATCTGTCTTTTTCTTTAGTTTTTTCTTTCTTTCATTTATTCATTCCTTCTTTCTTTTTCTTTCGTTCTTTCCTTCTTTCTTTCATTCATTGATACATTCATTCTTTCTTTCTTTCTTACTTCCTTTCACTCATTTATTCATTCATTCTTTCTTTTTCTTTCGTTCTTTCTTTCATTCATTCATTCTTTCTTTCTTTCTTCCTTTCTTTCATTCATTTATTCATTCATTGTTTTTCTTTCTTTCTTTCATTCATTCTTTCTTTCATTCATTTATTCTTTCTTTTTCTTTCGTTCTTTCTTTCTTTCTTTCAGTCATTCATTCATTCTTTCTTTCTTTCCTTCCTTCTTTTTTCCTTTCTTTCATTCATTAATTCATTCATTATTTCTTTCTTTGCTTTGCTTTGCTTTTGCTCCCAAGATTGTTCCTTTTATAACATCTTTCCCTCTTCATATTTTTCTTTCCATTATTATTATTATTTTTATTATTATTAATAGTCGCAGTAGTGATAAT
>OZ038485.1:118514380-118524380 GCA_964036315.1 Acanthosepion esculentum | reverse complement strand
AATAAAGCTTTACATTGTGCTGTTTTTTAATCATATAACATCGTTCTTTTGTGCATAATCCATTATATATATATATATATATGTATGTATATATATATATAGATGTATGTGTTTGTGTATATATGTGTGTGTGTATATATAGATATATGTGTGTGTGTGTTTATATAAGATATCGCATATTGAGTGCTGGCGTTAATAAAAGAGTGGTCGATGTAATCTATCTATCTATACACACATATATATATACATATACACATACACACACACATATATATATACACACACACACATATATATATATATACATATATATATATATATATACATATAATAATTTTGATCTGGCAAAAGGTCGAAAGTAATGGGCACCCAGTGAGGATCGAACTCACTGCTCATTCATAATTGTTCTAGCGAGACAAGCTTGCTAATCATTACACCATATATATATATATATATATATATATATATATATATATATATATATATATATATATATATATATATATATATATATATATATATATATATATATATATATATATATATATATATATATATATATATATATATATATATATATATATATATATATATATATATATATATATATATATATATATATATATCACAGCTCATCAGTGTGGTTAGACATCCGATCGCTTCAGGTCGGACCGAAACCCGACCGATTTGGTATCACTCGAATATTCTAACCCCTAGGCAATTGACACCCGGCAAAGAGAAAGGCAAATTTTTGCGTATTTACTATTCATAAACACACCAGTCACTAAGAGAACTTATATATATATATATATATATATATATATATATATATATATATATATATATATATGATAAAATAAAATAATATATATATATATATGATAAAATAAAGAACAAATAGGAAACGTATCTCAATCTAACATGTTTTTCCACTTTTATTAAATCTTCGTCAGAGACCGAGATAGAAATGTAAAAAGCAAAGAGACAGAAAACTAGTATGTTAAAATATTTTGTTAGTTCTTCTTGGTCAGATAAGTGTCACGTATATAAACGCAATAGATAATATATAAATATGTGTGAGGAACAGTTTGGACTTTAAAATTTGTGATAGTGCAAGAATATGTATGTAAAGAAATGCATGTGTGTTTAGGTGTATGTAGGATGGTAACGTTGATTCATGTAAGTGTATAAGTGTGCTTCATTGTTTTATGTATTAGATAAACATAAGTCAGATTCATGAATAATGGATGGTTCTTGAATGGAATTTAAAGATGGAAGCCAGAGTATGAATGTTCGTACCATTACTGAAGGCTTGAATGATCATTTTCCTCTTACCATTGCTTACTTGGGAAGACAGTGGGTCTGACACAAAACGATTTTAACCTGGTCTATTTTTAGCTGAATAACACAAAGGGTTTTTCAGAGATTCTTACAACAAATGGTGTCAAGATGGCTAAATGTCTTATCTGAAAAGCTGGAAAAAAGAAACTCAATTAATTTTGTCTATTTTTTTTTTTTAGATGTTAAACATTTTGTGGCATGGACAATTACCCTATGCTGTTACACGATTTGGACAATTTTACTGTTACACGCGGTATATATATATATATATATATATATATATATATATATATATATATATATATATATATATATATATATATGTAATTATTTATTTAAAAAATTATAACATAAATATGTTATAAAATCACTACAAAAATAGCCATTTTGTTTCAACACCTCCGGTATCTTATCAAGTGTTGATGTTGAATGTAGAATAAAGGGCTTTAAAAGTTTCAAATTAATTAACGATCCTTCGCAAGGGGAAAAAGCTGTTACATAAGCTGGAATGACCAATCAAAATACAAGTATACGAGAATTCAAAAAACTTGACAACGAAGTAAGGTCATAATAGCTATTAAATGCTTTAAATTTGAGGTTATACTAAAATAGCATTTATTCTAAGCAATAAGTATCAAATTATATGATCAAATTTGTAATTAGAATAAAAAATAAAAAATTACCAATTTTAAAATCTAAATTTAATCTCTATTAAGATTAAAATTATAAAATTACTGAGGAGAAAAGAAAAAATACATGTTATTCAATTCATTTTGTTTTCATTGAAATTACGTTAGAATAGACGTTAAGATTGACTTGGGGGAGATGGGGAGGGAGAGATAGATAGATATAGAGAGAGATAGAGAGAGAGAGAAAGGGAGTTCAGATTCTGGTGTGATCAGTAGTTGAACAAGTTATTAAAACCTCGGTCACTACGACTAACTGCGAATTCAACCATCGACGACACACACACACACACACACACACACACGCACACAGACGCACGCCCACGCACACAGACGCACACACACACACATATATATATATATATATATATATATATATATATATATATATATATATATGAGAAACGCTGGATGGCAGAACAAAGTTCGGAAGAAGGATATTAGAATAATCAAGAACCTATACTGGCATCAAACTGCCTACCTGCAGATAGAAAATGAATTCAGTTATATATATATATATATATATATATATATATATATATATATATATATATATATATTACTGATGAATCATCTCTGTTTTACACCACTTTCTACACACACACACACACACACACACACACACACACACGCACACACACACACATATATATATATATATATGTAGAAAGTGGTGTAAAACAGAGATGATTCTTCTCACCAGACTTATTCAACCTATATAGTGAGGTGACTCTGAGAGAATTAGAAGTCCTAACCGTATTCATTATTAATTGCCACAATCCTAACAGCATACAGATGACACAGTGTTGGTACCAGATACAGAAAGGGGACTACAAGAATTCCATAGTAATGAAAATTGAAACGAAAGGACTAAACATCAGTTGCAAGAAGGAAGAATGAATGATTGTTAGCAAAAGGAAGAGACCAACATGTACATTAAAATTGGAGATACTAAAATTAAATAAATACAACAAATTAAATATCTAGGAAGTTTTTAACTGAGGACAGAAAGTCTGACACTGATATCCAAAGGAGCATTGGGATAGTGAAAGGTACCTCCCAAAAGTTAAGCAAAGTATTAAGAAAGAGGAAAATTTCGTTAGAAACAGTGTATGGAACTGTTACATAATATAATCCTCCTATATGGCAGTGAATGCTGGACAATCTCCTCACAGGTGAAGAAGAGGCTTGAAGCAAATGCGGTTCTACAGAAGGATGCTGAGAATGAAATGGACTGAATATGTGAGCAATCAGAAAGCTTTAGAGAAAATGGAAACAAAAAGGATACATACTTAACATCAGAAGAAAACAGTTGAAATTTCTAGGGTACATAATGAGAAAAGAAGGCTTGGAAAATTGGATACTCACAGGACAGATGAAGACAAGAAGGTGACAAGAACGTGAGAGGAACAACAACACATAACCTACCTGCCGAGTTTAAGTAAATGGATGACGGGATGATGGTTAGGAGAGATAACAAAAAGTCAAAATTTATTAAGAGTTACAAAGGAAAGGAAATTGTGGAGATCCACAATCCTGAAGAAACATGTCACATTGAAGAAGAAAGAAAATTAAGTGTTTTTTTTCCTTGTCTCTAATTTGATTTATTGCTTAGCCCAAAGTAGGGGTTGAGAATGTATTATTTCAATGTCTTCTTTTTTAAAATCATTTCACCATAAGCAAGGCGATAATGCCACTAAGATGCAAAGGGCTACTGGGTGTAAAAGATAGTGAAAAAGACTTTAGAAGGAACCCAAAACCCAATCCTAAACAGTAACCGAGGGCTCCTGTTTAAAAAAAAAACATTATAACATTTTTTACAGATTATTCCTATCGCAAATACAAATAAAGTTATATATGTGTGTGTGCGCGCGTGTGTGTGTGTGTGCGTGTGTGTGTGTGTGTGTAGGAGTAGATAGCTTCGCCTATAACCCTGTTCACACTCCTCCTCGGTTTTTTAAACAGAAATAGAGGTGTATTTATTGTTTATTCTTTAAGATGGGATCTCCGGTTCGCTATAAGGTCTTTTTCATTATCTTTCACTTCCAGTAGCCCCCATTATATCTTATTGCATCTTAGTTGAATTATCACCTTTCTGGGGTTGAACTGATTAAAAAAATATAAATTCCGATATATATATATATATATATATATATATATATATAATGTACATCTTTTATATATGTGTATTTGTGTGGGAATAGATGCATGTATAAGATATATTTATATGTATGCCTGTATGTATATATGTGTGCGAACTAGACCCTCTCCCAAATAAAGCAATCGGTAAATGTGTAAAAATGAGGGAAATGTGTACGTAATTGGTAGTTTGCAAAACAGTTAAATATATATATATATATATATATATATATATATATATATATATACGTATATACGTGCGTGTGTGTGTTTGTGAGAGACAGAGAGAGAGAGTGAGAGAGAAAGATAGAAAGAGTATGTCTATGTTGTTAAATATAAAAATATATCCAAATCTTGGATAATTTTTGTTTTTATTTTCACCCGAAATTAAAGGAACCATATGAAGTTTAGAACGGCTCATGATTAAACATAATAGACATTTATTGTCTGCTACATTTAACAATATGTGTTTAAATAATGATCTGCTGCCACAATACACACACACACACACACGCACACACACACACGCACACACACACACATACACACACACTACACACACACATGCATATATATATATATATATATATATATATATATATATATATATATATATATATATATTAGAGAGCTTATACAAGTCACAGGACACTCTTTTTATTATATATAAATATAAATCATATATTGTATGTATTGACCACTAATATTATCTATCTATCTATCTATCTATCTATCTATCTATCTATCTATCTATCTATCTATCCATCCATCCAGCTATCTATCTATCTCATTCTAACATCTATCTATCTATCTATCTATCTATCTATCTATCTATCTATCTATCTATCTATCTATCTATCTATCTATCTATCTCATTCTAACATCTATCTATCTATCTATCTATCTATCTATCTATCTATCTATCTCATTCTAACATCTATCTATCTATCTATCTATCTCTCTATCTCATTCTAACATCTATCTATCTATCTATCTATCTATCTATCTATCTATCTCATTCTAACATCTATCTATCTATCTATCTATCTATCTCATTCTAACATCTATCTATCTATCTATCTATCTATCTATCTATCTATCTATCTCATTCTAACATCTATCTATCTATGTATCTATCTCTCTCTCTCTATCTATCTATCTATCTATCTATCTATCTATCTCATTCTAACATCTATCTATCTATCTATCTATCTATCTATCTCATTCTAACATCTATCTATCTATCTATCTATCTATCTATCTCATTCTAACATCTATCTATCTATCTATCTATCTATCTATCTATCTATCTATCTATCTATCTATCTATCTATCTATCTATCTATCTTAGAGAGTTTATATAAATCACAGGGCACTGAAATAAAAATTAATTTAAATTTTGTAAAAAAAAAAGAAGAAAATCTATTAGAATTATGACCTGATATGTAACATTCACTGCAAAATATTTATTTTTATAATTAGGTAATTATGCCTGTGTATTATAAAATAACATGAAGATTTTTTTTATAAAAACGTTTTGCGCATGCGTATATTTATTTTGTTTTAATTTTATTTATTTTAATAATGGAACATTAGTAACGATTGCCTTTGGTATGGAATTATTTCACTTAGTGTTTAGTTCGACTTCATTTTATTTTTCGTTGAGAAAATTCCGACTTTTGACATTTGTTTCTCATCATCATCTTATTTTGTCTCGTGGCCTAATCATAGACAGTAAATTATTATTATTTTTTTTATTTCCTTTGATTTCTGGCGTGTACACATTTCTTTCCGGGTCCCGCCCACGGACCTAAGGTTAGAAATGGCATCATGACACTTCCCACTGCAAAAAAAAAAAATAATTACATAGATAAAGCCCTTCGTAAAGTATGGGCTGTACTTGTCAGAACATTTTTTTGTATCTCTTTAAGGCATGGACTTCCAGGGATCCCTTCAATTAGTCTACTGGATTCTGTTACAACCAGTCCAAGGGCTCCAACTACAACAGGGATTGTTGATGTTCCCATGTGCCACATTTTTGAGATTTTGTTTTCAAGGTCCTTGTATTTTGACAGCTTTTCGAATATCTTCAAAGATAGATTGCAGTCTGCAGGGACTGCCATATCAATAAGGAGGCACTTATTTTGTTTGTGGTCTTTAATAACAATGTCTGGGGGGTTGGCTTTGATTGTTCTGTCAGTGTGTATTGTGTAATCCCATAGAATTGTAACAGGTCCTATCTCCGTAACCGGGTCTGGGTGGTGTTCGTACCAGTTTCTTTCAGTTTCCTTCCCGTAGGAGTTGCAAATTTTCCAGTGCAGATATTGGCCCATTCTGTCATGCCGAGTTTTATATTCAGTGGATGCCAATATCGTGCAACCTGATACAAGATGATCAATGGTTTCTGGATAGTTATTACAGAATCTGCATCTTGGGCTAACACAGTATTTTAGTATATGTGCTTGATAATTCCTAGTTAACAAGCATTGATCCTGTGCAGCAATGATAAAACCTTCAGTTTCAGCTTTCAACCCTGCACTACGTAGCCACTGATGGGTGCGGTTTTTGTCTACGTCAGCTTGTTTGGTACGGTAAGAGTATTGGCCGTGGAGCGGTTTATCTTGCCATTGTATCTGTAATCGTGTCGGTCGTATTTGTCTTTGCATTCTTTTTTAAGTATTTTGCAGCTTCAGCCGGTGTACACTGATGTTATTTGCATTTCTGCGCCCATTTGAAACTCCATTTTGAATTTGTTGGCTTCCTTTACTACAGAGTAATGACACTCTCTACTTTCATGTTCCTTGACACATACCATCATCCAGTCTTCTGTATTTTCCAAGTATCTTTGGAGGCCAATTGTTGTACTTTTGTAGGATAGTTCTAGTTGAACTAGTCCTCTGCCTCCTTCGGATCTGGGCACATACAGGCGATCAATATCAGCTTTGGGATGATGCATGCGGTAGCAAGTGAGGAGCTTTCTCGTTTTGGCGTCCATTCGCTTAATTTCAGCATTGGTCCAGTTAAGAACATTAAAGCTGTATTGCACCACAGGAACAGCCAAGGTGTTTATGGCTGATATTCTGTTTTTTGAGTTTAGCTCGGTATTTATTACCAGACGTACACGCCTGTAGTACTCCTTTCTTACCTTCTTCATTGGGGGGGGGGGTGTTGTATTACATCTCCTTCACTAATTCCTAGGTACTTATAAGCTTCATCATGCTCCAATTCTCTAATCTTCGTGACAAAATCTGAATCTATTAAGGGTGCTTCTAAAATTCTACCTTTTTTGAATGTTACTTTAGCACATTTATCTAATCAGAAGTTCATACCTATGTCGTCACTGAAGTATTTTACAATATTAAGGAGGCCCTTCAACTCATTGTCGTCTTTGGCTAAGAGTTTGAGAGCATCCATGTAGAGTAGGTGATCTCAAACTCTTTGCCAAAGATTATTATTATTATTATTACTACTATTATTATTTTCTTTGATATCTGTTGCATACTCAATTCCTTCCGGGTCCCAAACAGAGATATAAGGTCAGAAATAGCGTATTGATATTTACCACTGAACATTTTTGTAAGGAAAATAAACCTCTTTTATGCAACTTTCATTAAAAACGGTACTGTGGTTAAGTTTTTTCGGTAATTTTTCTTTGTGTTCTCACAATTTTTTTTTCTTTTCTGGGCGTAAATTATGTATCAAAATTTCCAAACGTTTTCTGTTTTGTAGATAATTGGTTATACTTTTAGCCAATATCAAGGATGAATTTTACTTTTTATTTTTAACTGAATGTATGGATTGTTTATGTATCTAGAGTTATAAGAAAGTTTTGTAATTTTTAAACACGGTCAGCACATACTGGCCGTGTTCATATTTGATATTACTGAATGTTGGATTTTCCCTTTTTTTTATTAACTAAGCTTTTTAGACACTTTTTACATGTGGAAAAGGCTATTATATTTGTATTATCAATGTTGCGGATAGAGTTTGGTAGGCTTCTATGTATATTTAAATGTGACCTTATTGAGCTCTGGTCAGAGAAATGTAACATGAGCTTTCTTGATAGGTATGTTGTAGCATATCCAATTTAATTATTTCCGAATTTGGATCGATTAGGAACATGAGCTCATTAATGGACATGTAAATTCGTAAATAATATTATTTCTCTCTAATTTTGATCTTGCAGCTGAATTATTAATTTTGACAATGAGCTTAGCAGTTTTAATATTTTTTTATAGTAGATTATTTAATTTTCTTGTTTTTGCTGACTGGTGTTGTATATTTCTATATAATGTTTCTAAGCAAAGATTCATCTTGCTTATAGTTATCATATATACATACAAACATACATATATATATATATATATATATATATATATATATATATATATATATATATATATTAATGCATGTTTCATTAAATAAAGACAAGTTTTGTCTATTTATTTTGAGTAAGTTCCTTTCATATTGTCTGATAAGCTTAATAACATTATCATTGAAAGACGAAAGGAAATCACCATATTGATACATGTTTAAATCCAATCTAAGCTTTCGGCTTACATAAGCCATTATCAAAGATGACAATTACATTTCAATATATCAACCAATACACGGACAAAACCATAATGATAGTCAATTTTTGTTGCATGAAAAATTTCAAAGCAACGACAAACACGTTTATACGAAAATGTCACGAGCTACGATGCGTATTAAATATTGCTGCCTAAATACACACGCGCAATATATATATATATATATATATATGTGTGTGTGTGTGTGTGTGTGTGTATATATATATATATCAGTCAGATTTTGCCATGCGTGATACACGCTTAAGCGATCATGCATCTTTCGATACATGAATGATGAGACAGATTTTTTCCCGCAGTAGGTTGTCGTCCCGCTCTGTCCTGCTATTTATCCATAGCTGTGGGGGAAAAGAAGAGGATTCATACCTTTCGCAATGGTATTAGGACGTAACTGGACGTGACTGGAATTCGAACTCGGCCCTCCGATTCTTCAATCCGAGCCGCTATCCATTACTCCATCGTAAAAGAAACCCAAACTAAGAGAAGCGATACCTAAGTTTTAATATGCAGTTTAAAAATGAAAAATCTTTCTTGAAGATTTTATTAATAGATTAAATTGAATATTTCCAATCAGCAAAATACTTTGATGCATTTCAAATCGACTTTTAATTGGATAGAATTATATTTTCGGTAATTTCTAAAATCGGTCAGATGAACAAATCTGTCAATACAATTCTCTTTATTAATAAGAATTTTTCAAATATAAAATATGCTTTTCTGAAACTTCATTTGATAGAGTTTAAATGACTCAAAGTTTAATTAACCTGAATTAAAACACATATTTAATTAAAATTTAATTAAAATGTTTAATTAAAACAAATGTTTAAAATATCGCAGAAAATAATTTTTTCAACGCGGAGATATGTATTTTTATCGGGTGTTAAAACATTCAATGATAACCTAATGTTTGGAATTTTTAAGTAAAGAACATTTAACTGGAGTAATTACTTGAATACAGCGTGAATGTCTTTGGCTACCAAGTAATCTTAAATGTTTAGGAAAATATTCTAAGTAATCTAATATTTTATTAAATTTTAGGTAATTTGGCTTATGACGAAGACGCTTATTCAGGAAATGTTAGAAAATTACGAATAAATTTTAAATTTACTACAGTTACCGTTCTTATTTTCTGATAAGGTCGTTTATGCACGGCTGTATTTACCAAAATTGGTACGTTTATACACTCACAAAAAGTATGTTTAAAATACTGGAATTAACTGAACTGTAGGAAGCTTTTTCATTTAT